>CALYLW010000111.1:432106-449606 GCA_944989445.1 Ampullaceana balthica | reverse complement strand
TCTGAACCAGTCCACACGCATAAAGAAGAAATAGAAGACTTGGGAAAGTTTGACTGTAAAGATAGCGGAATCATGGTATCTTTCAACGACGTTTGTGATGGGACAAGAGACTGTAATAACGGTAGAGACGAACAATACTGTTTCACTCTATCAGAGAGGAAAAAACTGGATTATTTTTTGTGTGTTAACCCGAATGCTTTTGATGGCTTTCCTTCCACTCGCTTGGTCAGATCAGAGGCTCGCTGTGATTTCATCCTAGATTGTCCAGACAACAGTGACGAACAAGGCTGTGATGGATGCTTGGGCAGGCGATGCTCAGATGGAACATGTGTCCCCAGTCATTGGTTGTCACGTGATCTTGACGAGTGTACCTTATTTATAGAAAGCAATGGGAGGCCGTATCTGAACTTCTCGTACCATTGGCATAGACATGGTTCTGGATTCAGTCATTTTCATCACGAAGTTAGTTTCTGTAACCGAAACATAAACCTAGAGACTTATACAGGAGGCCAAAAGATGTTTGAAAACCTGACCAGTACGGAAGAATGGACCCCTAAATGTTTGTATCTCAGGGGCGGCAGCAGAAAGGCCGAAGGCTGCCAGGACAGGTTCCAACTGACCGAATGCAGCACATTTCAGTGTCCAGAAGGCTTCATTAAGTGTCCAGGCTCTTACTGTATTCCCGTGTATCACTTCCAAGACGGAGTCCAGGACTGTCTATACGGGGAAGATGAAATTGTGGATGACAACTTTTTTCTTACTCAAGAAAACTTCGTCCCATGTAGAAAAACATTGAGATCTATTGGTGTCCATACGGTGCACATCTGTGACGGTGTTACCCAGTGTCCATTCGGTGACGATGAAGCAAATTGTAACGGGACGTGTCCACGTGGCTTTAAGTGTCAAGGCGGTGCTGTTGAACCTAGCAATTATACTGACGTGCAGCCAATGGAAAGTTTGAATATCTTTAACGTAAAAACTAAATATTTAAATCTCCATGGCATCGACATGTCAAAATTAAAGGAAACATTTACCTTTCCAAACTTGTTAGAGATCCACGCCTCCAACTGTAATCTTGTGAAACTTGACAAGCTCATTGGCTTTCATAACTATTTCCTTTACGCGGCAAATTTAAGCTACAACAAAATCAACGAGTTACAGGACGATGGTCCAATTTCGAGTCTATTTAATTTACAGTTTTTGAGCCTGTCACATAATGAACGACTGAATAAAATTGGGAAATACAGTATCAGATCAAGAAAACTGCATACCCTTGATTTATCTTTTACCGGCATTTCAGTTTTAAATATTTCTATATTATTAACAGAAACTCAATCCATCCGATTTTTAAATCTTTCCCACACAAAAATAAAACACATTGTTTTGGTTCAAAAAACACAATTTGAAATATTGAATCTAGAGAACACTTTACTAAGCCCAGAAGACGTAACGAAAATATTAAAATCAGTCTCCGTCAGTTCCGGTCTGTACGTAGACAAGTTTAAATTTTGCTGTCCTCAAATTTCAGGTGCCGGCACACCTCAACACGCGTGTCACGCACCTCCAGAAGCATTCTCTTCATGTGAAGATCTCCTGAGTGATGTATTGAAACGTTCAATTCTGTGGTTGGTGGCAGGCGCTTCATTGGCTGGGAACATCATCGTCGTCGCCTACCGGTTATTTTATGACAGGAGCGTCTTCAAGAAAGGTTACGGTGTATTCGTGACCAATCTGAGCGTGTCGGATTGTGTCATGGGCGTGTATCTGCTGATTATCGCCTCTGCTGACGTCCAATACAGAGACGAGTATGCACTTCACGAAAGTTATTGGCTCCACAGTTCCTTGTGTCAGGCTGCTGGCTTTCTATCCACTCTGTCCAGTGAAACCTCAACTTTCTTTGTGTTTCTCATCACGCTGGACAGATATCTGATCGTTAGGTTTCCATTCGGTGACCACAGGTTTACAAAATTGGGTCTGGTACTATGTGTTCTTTTTGTCTGGATCATTGGTTTTATTCTGGCGTCGGTTCCACTCATGTATCCAGAGTGGATAATTTACTCATCCAATGGGATGTGTTTGGGTTTACCACTGGGCGTTAGCAGAAATCTTGGCTGGCATTACTCATTTGGAATTTTTATTTGTGTCAATTTTATTCTTTTTATTTTAATAGCTTGCGGCCAAATGTCCATATTCCGTTTGATATTGTCAAGTCACAGTTTTCAAATGACCAATGTCCAGAGTATTGCCAGGAGGGTTCAGGAAATAAATGTTGCCAAGCAACTCTTTTTGGTCGTGTTTTCCAACTACCTGTGTTGGTTTCCCATCTGTGTCTTAGGTTTTCTGTAGTTAAAAGGACAAGTGGTCAGTCCAGACACCTACGCCTGGTTGGTCGTTTTTGTCATGCCACTCAACGCGGCCATTAACCCCATGATCTACACGATACCCGTCATGTACAGCAAGTGGCAGGACTTTAAGAGAAGGGATTCTACCAGGGTTCGAAGAAGTTTCAACAAATCAACAATTGCCGAGACGACAATTTGAGTTAATAATAGATTACAAGTTTTCCAATACTTTATCACTGCTTTATTTTCTCACATTTTAATAATTATACATAGTTGGACAACCTTTAGTATGGCATGTGGTTCATATATATATATATATATATATATATATATATATATTTATTAGGGATGCGGAAATTAACGATTAATTCAAACGTTTTTTGTTTACATATGCATATCTAAATAAATAAGAATATATCGAGGAAAAGGTATGTAAGTAACAAAAAATATAAATTTTTAATAAATTGTGAAAAAAATAAAAAATATTTGCTTACATCTTAATCGAATTTTAATCGATCAAATTAATTATAATGGATTACATTTTTAAAGATTAATCGATTAATTAATCGTTAATTTCCCTAGCACAAATATATATATATATGTGTTACAGGCAATGTGTGAAATCAGGCATTCTATAGAATGCCTAGGCTATGTTTAGAATGCCTGATGGTTTCAGGCAAAGTATGAAATTTTTAAAAGTTTTGCATACTTTGCCTAGGCATTCTATACAATGCCGGATTTCGTTTAGGCAAAGTGTAAAAAGAGCACAACAAAAGACTTTATTGATAATTAAGGATTTTAAAGTGGAATTAATACAAAATAAAGCACATTATGTACGCTTTGTATTATTTTTTCGAGGTCTTCCTCTGTTTCCACATTTTGTTAAACATCGTCAGGTAGGGACGACGTTTTGAGGCCTACTTTAGCTCTGCAGCCAAAGAGAGCTTCGTATGGTGATCTTTTAATTCCAGAATGAAAAGCTCGGTTCTTCTTGAGTTGGACGAACCGTAACCCTTCACTCCAGTGGCCAGTTATTTCATCTTGCATTAGAGCACACAGCATATTTTCGATGTCCTGGTTAGCTCTTTCGACGCTCCCATGGCTTTGTGAGTGGTGCTGCTTACAAATGAACAACCTTCTTACCACTTTTTTTGCAAACTCACTGCCATTATTGGACTGTAGAATCATTTTAGCACAAAGCAACGTAAATATGTCTACGAGCTGTTATGCTACTTCTTGTGCCTTCTTTGTCTTCAGCGCCCTGAGAACTACGGACTTAGTGGGATGATATTGATACACCAGTATAAACTTGTATTCCCCATCAGGATGGTATTGAAAGTCGATGAGGTTAACCTGACAACGAGAGTTGAATTCCGAAAAAGCCATTTGCTTGACAGCATTGACTTTTTTTTTGCTCCTTTTTTTTCTGGCAAGTTTCACTAAGGTTAATACACAGTTCAATACCATGACGAGTAGCGTTCTTGTATTTTGGGTGAAAGTTCTTTCAACATTCTGTCCCAAACTCCATAACCAATGGCCAAATGGGCTTTATAAAGTACGTCAAATATCTCGGAGTCCGCGACGTAAAATAAAATGGCACTCACGCCTTCTTTAACAGATTAGATCAACTTACTCTTATTTTCCACCATCATGACATCATAGTGTTTCACCAGCCAATAGTCGCGTGGTTCTTGCTTAATGGTGGTATTAGCTATTTTCACATCGTCCACGACATTTTGGTAACAGTTTCGGCTTTAAAAAGCACTGTTTTATCAGCATTGGCTCTTACTTTCGATAACTAATCGTTGAGCCGTCGTTGCATGTCAATACGATGTGATATTTGTCCTAGCACTACACTCTCTACCGACATGGTCACACAGCAATCCAAGGGGAAACGTTATGGGAGAATGTCTGTGGAATCATCTCAGCCAGACGATATAAACTGACGTCATGAGAAGAATTTTGACAGTATTGTCTGTTATTTGGTAGTGTAACCTAGTAACGGCTAAACGCTGTCTTACTACAACTTTTAACACTCACAGGCTTCGATCGCCATCATCAAAAACGACCAAAGCACCACCACCAACATCAGTGTCTGGAAAATGGCGGTGGCAGGCCAATTACATACTTTCCCGGACGACAACTCGGCATTCTATAGAATGCCTAGGCAATGTATGAAATAGCAATCATTTAATACTTTGCCTGAAACCATCAGGCATTCTATAGAATGCCTAGGCATTCTATAGAATGCCTGAATTTCCCACTTTGTCTGTAACATATATATTAATAACTAAATGTGTGTCTGTATATATGTATGTGTATTTATGTGCATTTATTATATTTTAAATAGACTTAACTCGTAATATTATGCTCAATGTTTAAGTATCCCACATTTAATTATGATTTCAGCTCACACAACTTTATTCTATCAACCTTCATATTCTACCATGTGTCTAAAACTCAACAATTGTTATACAATTTGATTTTTTAAAAATTATTTAAACTTATTTTTCATTGATATGTTTGTTTTATTAACTTTATGACATATTTTTAAGATATATTACATCTCTGGGTAATTTGTTAACATAAATAACATATTAAATTTAAATGTTTAAGGCTTTAAAAAACGTATCTTATTTTTACTACGTGTCCATTGATACAAAATAAAAATAGATTTTTAAACATAAAAAAATAAATCAATAAATACATGGATGTCTCGTGTAAAACAATGTGTAATATAATTGAAATACTTTAAATGTCTGATGTATGAATAACTTCAATACAACTAAAAATTTCACAGATTTTCTCAATATAGAATATAGTTTATGTCTGTTGTTTTAATTAAACCAAAATCAATAAAAATGTGCAGAAACCTTTGTGTTTGACTTTTTGTTTTTCCCCAAAATAATAAAGTGTCAGTGAGTTCCCCTCCACTGTTCAGTATCTTAGTAAATAACAGTGAGGGTATTGGTGACACTTCCAGTGGAATCGGGGTAGTACAACTTCCGGTTACCAGAAATCATCCAAAAGCTGACAGGGACTTGCGTAAGGGATCTAATACTGATGTAGGAACTCGTTAACTGATAACTTAGAATATACATATGAGTACGAACTGGTTAACTGATAAGTTATAATATACATATGAGTACGAACTGGTTAACTGACAAGTTATAATATACATATGAGTACGTACTAGTTAACTAATAACTTAGAATAAACATACACAATAAACTCATGCAAAAATTGAAAAATTTTCTAAAAGTCTTTTGAAAGTTACAATAGAAATGATGCTAGTAGGAAACGTCATGAAGAAGATAATGTTTGTTTATCTGTATAAAAGGAGCGTATTTAACACATAATATAAAATTTGATGTACAGTAGTAGATTGCATTTATTTTATATAATGCTAGAAATGTACCCGCGCTTATACCGCGGGAGTGTACTACCCTCAAAAGTTGTATAACCCAGTTGAAAATATGCCAATAATTATTTGTTAAGTATGTATGTGTATGCGACTATTTAAATTGGGCCTTCTGGTTATAATATAACCAAATTTTGTGCTGAGTTGGTCAGAAATATACATATGAAAAATAAAATTATCTCCTTCTAAGAAATGTTTACGTAATATAAAGAGCTCTAGGAAACTAAACAAACAATTTAATAGGGTATTATTGTAATTTAAAATCCTGCACACAAACATTTCTCTTAGGTATATATCCAACGTACCAAAGGATTGCATTCGGAATAAATCACATGTTGTCTTTAATTCGCTGATATAACTTACAGGAAGAAAGTCTAATAAATCAATTTAAAAAAAAATAATAATAAATAAATACTATTTTGATAAATATTTTGTTCCCTTTTTTCCACTTCACCATAACGGTCCTATTTACCGATGGATACCCATATCTAATATGTCGCTGTTTTAATAAGGGATTCAATTCTTTGATTATTTACGCTTTCCGATCAGACATTATATTTTGTCAATTATATCAATAAGCCTATTATTTTCTATCCCCGCCCCCTTTTCTTCCAGTTTTTGTTTCTTGAAATTATATAATTTATTTCCCAAGTATATTTAAGATTTATCTATTGGCTTTAAAACATATGTGAAACATAGATATACATTTTAAGGGGAAAAAAAGATTCTTGTATCATGGACAGAAAGGAGTAGACATATTAAACGTTCAAATCGATGTAAAAAATCAAATGAGTTATCAGGTTCATGTGAACGATGTTTGGTCTAGATATATCCATCAATCCAATACCCAATGATTAGATAGCATTAATTTAGCTCATATAAGATAAAGCGATTTTACTCAATTTTACTTTTAGTTCAGTCGTGATTAGTTTCATTAAGTAAAGTAGAAAGAATGAATCTGAAAAACTAAAGAGAGGTCTTAGGCTTTTGTTAGTACAGAAAAGGGACACTCAATTAAGTGAATCAAGAATTATATGTTATATATATTAGGGCTGTTAACCATTAATTTAAATTTAATCGTTAAATTTTGAAAAATTAATGATTAATTAATCGTTAATTTCGATTAAAGCCAAAAATTAAAATCTATGATGTCATAATTAACACTTATTAAACGTTCTTGTTGAAAATCTAAGTAACACTTTAATGTCTCCTTTATATGTCCTCTTTTAACCAACTACGCAAAAAGACAAGTGTGTTGACATTATCTGGTTCAAGTGATGAGCGGGTCTCATTGACAATATAACCAGCCGAGCTGAACAATCATTGACATGGAACTAAGGTAAGTGGTATGCACAAAATGGTCTTGGCAAGGAATGACATTATCAGATATCGGTGTTCATGAAGTTTCCACCATTGTAGATGGTAATGGATTCAGGAACTCTCATCTCCATTTTGCAGTAGTTCATCAGAAGAGTTGTCGTCATTTTCTGTTTCTGACTCCATTACTGCCATTAGCTTAATACGCTTTCATTTGGTTTGATATGTAGGCGAAGTGTTAGAACCATGGTAGGTAAATGTTATCAACATTTTGAAAATTTACGCCAGTCAACAGTTTTAAACCCAAATGTTCGTGTAATCGTTAGAACATTTATTATTTATAAGTTGTGACATCCATATATTTAATTTGTAACAGGTAATGTCCACTAATGCATAAGTGAGGGATCGATTAGTCGTTAAAAAATAATCGTTAATTTCCGCAGCCTTAATATATATATATATATATATATATATAAATATATATAAATACCCATATATTACTATAGGAAGGAAGTATGACAATTTATATAAACCTGAAACACACTTAGTTTAGATTGTATATATTTTTTAAATAATTTTATAATATTTAACTTCGAATTTACTTTACCCATGAGTTGTTTTCCCTTATAGAATTGCTTTCCTCATAATTTCTATCACTATTTTAATGTTGCTCAAACAATTTAACAATTGTACAGAATTTTTTTACAAATAATTTTAATCGATAAAAATTTAACGATTAATCGAGAAATTAATCGTTAATTTCCTTCAGCTCTAATATATATATTACCCTGAGTTATTTCTATTTTTAGACTGGTTCCTGGTGCCCGGTCAATCCAGTGTTCTGCTTGACCTACTAGGCGTTATACAATTTGATTTTTTAAAAATTATTTAAACTTATTTTTCATTGATATGTTTGTTTTATTAACTTTATGACATATTTTAAAAATATATTACATCTCTGGGTAATTTGTTAACATAAATAACATATTAAATTTAAATGTTTAAGGCTTTAAAAAACTTATCTTATTTTTACTACGTGTCCATACACCAGGAGGAATTGTTGTACGTGGAGACAAGGCTTAGACAGACCATCCTTGACTGCATATGACCTGCTCTTCAAACATCAAACTACAACCAGTTGAATACATTCTAGTATTCTCCTGAAGCCAGTCAGTCACATAATTGTATTGATTGGGGCCAGTTCGACACACTATACTATTGTGAGAATTGAAGCCGGCCACAAGTATCCTATACTTAGCTGATGCCAATATGACATACGATGTCTATTGAAATCGTCTAATAATAGGCGAAGTTTTATTCCCTTTTTAGGAAGATAATATGTTAATTAACTGAAGATAACATAAATCGTCGAACCCAGCAGACTCCAGTAGGAAACAGTAATACAAGTTGACGCAGAGAATTACATTCGATCAGGTATCCGCTGTGAATCAGCCATCGCAGACGATGTTGGGAGTATGATTCAACAACGGACAGCCGATCCAGTGTAACGACTAGAAGAAAAGAGTTGCGCTATTAATCAGCGGGACTTCTAGGATTCTAATAACAATATAAGTATATTAACAATGAACATTAAGTTGGGACAACGCCTGGAGATGATAACGCTATGTTAGAAGGGACTATTGATAGATTATATTAAACCATTAATTGGTAGATATATTAGAAGGGATTATAGTTAGATTATCTTAAATCATTGAGTAATTTGTTTATAAGAATTCATTAGCAAATATGATATTTAAATGTTATTAAATTTCATTAATTTAATTTACATTATTGGGTTTGTTATATGTCAGTTGTGTTGAGGTAGTTAAAGGTATCCTTGTAGATAAAGATCGATCCGTGTGATCGCCCATAATACACCTCTAGACCACTAAGCCAATTAATATATACATTGAACATCTTTATCGCCACAACCACAAGGCCAAACCTAATATGAATGTTATTATAATAAAATTACACAGCTCAATTTAAGTTGCGTACACGAAATGTGCGCACCGCAATTTGACAATAAAAGATTTTTGAATGCGCACCGCTCAAAATAAAGTATTGGAAAAAAATAGCGCACCACAATGAACTCGTTTTGAATGTCCGCATGAAGCTGTTCAATATGGAAATGAGATTTAATACTTCTCTCTTTGTCTCAACATTTTCTGATCTGTTAATTAATTGATAGCTTTCGGGCAAAAGGGTAAGGTATAAAAATATACGTAAAACATCTGCAGGTTAAGAGGAACCGTCCTGCAAAATTTGGCCCCCGTCCGTCATTTGGTTTTTCCGTGATTGTGGAACTTACAGTCGAAAAGTGAAACATACAAACATACAAAGATACAAACACCAACAGAGTCTTATATATTATATATTGGCTTGCCTGCACAGAAAATACAAAAGTAGTTTGGATGCTCTTGAAAAATTATAGTCTCTTGCGGGCTAATATTATACATTTGTGGCTTGTATGCTCTCAAGATGGGTCGTATGATCTCCAAATGGTTTGTGTGATCTCCAGATGGCTTGTATGATCTCCAGAAGAAGGCTTGTATGCTATGGCTTGTATGATCTCCAGATGGCTTGTATGATCTCCAGATGGCTTGTATGATCTCCAGATGGCTTGTATGATTTCCAGAAGGCTAGTGTGATCTCCAGATGATGGCTTGTATGCTTTCCAGATGGCTTGTATGATCTCCAGATGGCTTGTATGATCTCCAGATGGCTTGTATGATCTCCAGATGGCTTGTATGATCTCCAGATGGCTTTTATGATCTCCAGATGACTTGTATGATCTCTAGATGGCTTGCATCATCTCCAGATGGCTTTTATCATCACCCGATGACTTGCATGATCACCAGATGGCTTGTGTGATCTCTAGATGGCTTGCATGAGATCCAGATGGCTTGTATGATCTAAAGATGGCTTATATGATCTCTAGATGGCTTGTATGATCTCTAGATTGCTTGTATGATCTCCAGGTGGCTTGTATGATCTCTAGATGGCTTGTATGATCTCTAGATGGCTTGTATGAACTCTAGATTGCTTGTATGATCTCTAGATGTCTTTTATGATCTCCAAATGGCTTGTATGATCTCGAGATTGCTTGTATGATCTCCAGGTGACTTGTATGATCTCTAGATGGCTTGTATGATCTCTAGATGGCTTGTATGATCTCTAGATGGCTTGTATGATCTCCAGGTGGCTTGTATGATCTCTAGATTGCTTGTATGATCTCCAGATGGCTTTTATGATCTTTAGATGGCTTGTATGATCTCTAGATGGCTTGTATGATCTCCAAATTGCTTGTATGATCTCTAGATTGCTTGTATGATCTACAGGTGGCTTGTATGATCTCTAGATGGCTTGTATGATCTCCAGATGGCTTGTATGAAATCTAGATGGCGTGTGTGCACTGCAGACTGCTTGTATGATCTACAGAAGACTTGTATCTCCAGATGGCTTGTAAGATTTAAAGATTGCTTATATGATCTCCAGATGGCATGTATGTAAAGTTTATCCCATCAAAACATTGCTCCATTAAATAATGAAACTAAATGGGACTCAAAGAGCACAATGAGACATACATTTTTAAATATAGATTTCTTAGTTACATCCATCCGTCTCTCTATCTCTCTTTCTGTTTCTCTCTCTCTCTCAATCTTGAACACAGACTGCGCAGTAGAATATCAGCATCATACAATTCTATTCCTCGTCTCTATCATGTTTAGGTAGTTTAGTAGCATGGCCAGATATGACAGTAACAGTCGCAGTAGTGGCGTATAGGCGCCACTGAATACGGCGACAGTTACTGCACGTATAGCACTGCTTTAGACGCAAAAAAAGAAATGAGCAGAAGTGGAAGGCTCCTCAGAAACAACTTCATCACAACAAGTTTGTCCTCCTCCATTATTGCGTGCATCCCATTCAATAGTGTGTGCAGTTGGCTATGTTTATGACTTTTCCTTAAGTAGGCTCTGTTTCTTGCATCGTCTTTGAGTCTTAGCTTTTTTTTCCCGCGTAACGCACGGGGACGGCGTTCCGGCACATTTATTCCACACACTTTTTTTATTACTTCCTGGAATGCTTTATCACGTTGCGTTCCGGTACCTTTTTTTGCGTTCCATTAACTTTTTTTAAAAATAGAAAACAGCACTGCTTTCATTAGTATGTGTAGTAAGCACTATTTCTTGCATCTGGTGATCCTCTTCATCCTGCTAAATGTTCTTTAAACGCTCTCTATTATCTTAAAGATTTTCAACAGTCTGTATGTCTTGCGAAACGTCTATGTGTAGGGAAGTCGATGATGTGAGGCCTTCAAAAGCTTTGCATCCACCGCAAACTGAAGATTTAAACATGAATAGCAGATATTGTATACTTCGCCGGATTGCCCTTTTGCATTGTATAGAATATCTAGACAATGTATAAAGTATAAACTGCTCCTTACTTTGCATTCACATTTCAAACATTCTATAGAATACTGCAGCAAAATATTATGTTATTTTTGATAACATTTTTTGGGTTTTGTTAAAGGATTCTGGTGGATGAATGTTTCAGGTGCACTCCTCAAAATGACTATAAAATGTACAGAGAAAGACCCAAAAAAATAGCTATGCACAAATCACGGACTTATGTTTTTATTTGCTTCATTGCTATTACAAATTTCAGAGTTCACAAACGTCGATTGTAAGTGTGTATTTTTTCATTGGGGGGGGGGTTGTTTAGGGGTTGAAGATATTGAGATTATAGAGATTCACATCAGCAAACATTCAAGTACGCAAAAGGAAGACAGAAATACTGAAATAAAACACTCTGCATTCAAAGCTGGCGTCGAATGTACGCACACAAATATCACAACTGATTAGAGAGAAAACAATAATGATAATAGTCTATATTAATCAAAGACAAAGCCCTTAATGACTAACTCACGAATTACTAATTCTCCAACTTCTCGTTTAGGACAGATGCATGAAACTGTGTGAAGTTGTTAAGGGGCCGTCCATAAATGATGACACGCGATTTTGGCCGATTTTTCACCCCCTCCCCCCTCAGCACGCATCGTCATAAAAACTTAGACCCCCCTCCAATATGACGTCGCAAAGCTTTGCCACCCCCCCCCCAATAAAAACTGTATTTTTAATTTAAAAATAGCATGTTTCTAATCACTTTTTTTGTCATTTATAAATGTATTTAGTGTAAGGTTGCACTTTAATATCGTAAAATGCGTTAATCCATATAAAAAGCCCTAAAATAAATTGCAAGAAATCAAATATTTAAGCTGAACCTTTATTTAAAGTTGGGAGTTTAGATGTGACGTCACATTTCTCAAACTCCCCCCACTCGTCACACATCGTCACAAATATGTGGACCTCCCTCCCCTCTAGGTGCGTGACGTCATTTATGGACGGCCCCTACCTACACTTTCACGACAATAATTGGAAAAAAAGAATTTTAAAATTACCACTCATTGGCGGCCAGGGACCCACCAAAAATGTAGTTTTTTCCTTATATAAGCTATATAAACAGTGTTTAAAATTTAACTACTGTTTAAATAGATGGATCTTGACCAAACGTTGTACAGAAAAACTTGGTGACTCATTTTAAAATATCAAACTGCAATAAACTCCTAATGACAATTCGTAGGTCCCAATTTTATTTTTGTCGTAAATATTTAATTCTCTTTTTCCCCATTGCATGTTACACAATTAGACCAATGTTGTCCTGTGGTCGAATCGTCCGGGGTCAAAATTTCCAACCACCCTAAAATTTGATGGCCCATATTACAAATTCTAAACGATTCTATCTTATCTTATCTTATCTGTTTACAGACGCTCCTTCTATACAGAAGATTATTGCGTCCTACGCTTATCTATGGTTTGTGTTTAGTCCTGCATTTTTATCAGAGATTTAAATGCTGACAAAGTGTTGGTTTTCCTGGATTCTTCAGGCAACCCATTCCACGCCCGAATTCCGGACGGGAAGAAGGAAAACTTGTATGTGTTTGTTCTTGCATACGGAATAAGAAAGGTGTTTTTATCCTTATGTCTATCTGAGGGTTGTATTAAGTTATCTTTGTGTTGTATCAACTGATTCTAAACTGCTAATGTCAACTCCAATCCTTGGGGGGGGGGTCTTATTTGTTGTAAACTTCTAATGCCTTATTCTTCATTAAAATTTACACAACATTGATAAATATTGCACATGTCTCCATCGTGATCCCGATTGAATTTTTTGTGACCTTTTGAACTTTCGATCTGGCACCATATTGGCCGGGGGCCCTTAACTTTCATTTTACTTCCAGTTTATTTTACACGACCTTGACATATTGACAAAATTGTATATCCATCATGATCCTGATTGAAATCAACAGGTGTATATAAATTTACGTCCTGCGCCGATTAGGCCCGGGGGCCCTTACTGTAGTTGTTTTCTTGTATAAACTTTGTAAATAATATATTAGTCACTGATCGCAAGGAAATTTTCATAAGATGTTTAGTTCATTCACGTGAAGGTTTCTGGCTACAATAGAGGTTTCTTGATAAAACGGGGTACATTAGATTTTGATCAGTCATCTTTAGAAATTATAGTATAGGGCGTTGAAACCCTGATGTCCAGAAGTGAAGCGGGTTTCATTTCAAAATTCGACGCGTAACAGCTTTAACGGTCGACAACGTTCACCAAGTAAAACTTTCTTATTCAGGGCCCCATCTTCATGAAATTTGATGGGCGTATGCCCTGCTCTAACGGACACCGATGAACGTACTTATTTTATTTGTGATGATGCCAACTTCAGTTGCCATATTGAAATGTTCTAACAGTCTTTGTCACATTTGGTTCCATCTGCCATATATTTGGTACGCGATATTCCAACGTTAAATGCATCCAAATTTTACGCTGCGGGTATTTTGCTAGTAATAAAATATTTAAAATAACTTTAAAAAAAAATGATCAGTTATAAACAGTTTAACATTTCGACCTAGGGTTAAAAAATGCCAGTGATCAGGAATTTTTTGTGACACAATAAGGAATGGCTCTTCTTTTTTGTTGATTGTCTTTAACGACAAAATCTCAATTATGGATTATACAATGCCCATTGAAAACAGTAAAATAATTGAAACAATAATATTTTTTTGCTTTATATTTGTCTGTGAGTATTTATATATATCGTGAGCATTTAGCAGATCTTGAGACGTGTACTGTGTCTCCATTAATATCTCAAAGTCCCATATAATCTTGAGACGTGTACTGTGTCTCCATTAATATCTCAAAGACCCATTTAATCAAATGATTTGATAGAATTTTTAAATTTAAGTGAGATATGTACACATTTAAGACAGCATGACATTTCTATATTAAACTAAGCATTTTAGTTTTTGGCATTTTATAATACGGTATATTGTTTGTTGAATGAACATTGTTATAAATAAGTATTAATTTTTTAAAACAACTAGATATATTTTTGACCTTTTAAATATTATTTTAACGATATAAGCCTTACGAATTTTCATTATTTTTATGTTAAAATATGACAGTTACTTGGAACACATAATTTTAGACATGACGTAGCCAGCTAGACTTAAAAATAATAATTCATTTTTTTTTGGAAGAAAGTAAAAGAGAAAATAGCAATAAATTATCAAAAAGCTACCTGAGAAACGGGAATAAATAGTAAATCAAGTAAGAAAATTTTAATAAATGGTCATAAAGCGGACCAGGACATGTGAATAAATTATAAAACATATCACTGAACAAACGGTTATAAATTGTCAAATAACCCGCTTTGAACATGTGAATAAATGGTCGAACAACTCACTGAGTAACAAAAAGGTTTTTTGTATGGTTATTCGGCACAAATGGCAATAATCAAATTTATCGTAAACGTGACTAGAATAAAATAACCAAATTTGTTATTGAAAATATAATGTATAAGTTTCATTGCTGAATTACACAGTAACTATTGAATATAAAATCTGCGCTTGGATGGCTTCTGTCATATCTGTGGGTGAAGTTTAATGTTACATTGAATCTAATAGCTTGCTTTTTGAAGCTTAAATCAGATGTTACACAGGTGAATGTGTGCATTTACATTTCATGGATGAGTCTCATAGATGCAATTTGATATATGCTATTTTGTCATGGGGCGCTGACATTTACAATAATAATTAAATCGCTCACTACCACGGACTCCCAGATTGTTTCAAATGTCAAACTGGAATTTTTTTTAAACAAACATTTTAGTTGGCTGGGTAAAAGATTAGACAACCAGATGTCGCTCTGCAAGCAATATATTCCATTGTGAGGGGGATTTGACAACTTTTTTTTGGTCACAACTGCGACATGAGCACACAACTTTTGCGTTGCTACAAGGCAGTCAAACAGCAACAACCAAAGGACGTAAGCGTCAGTATGACTCTGCTCGCATGGACTACCTTGTATTTCCTACGTAAGTATAACAGGGATTCAGCTACATCTGAAACCTCTATCCGAAAACACGCGATCTTTTATTTATTTGCGTGGATCATCGCCAAACTTCTATTACAGCTAACATCCTTGGTGGATAACTATAACTACAACTATGACTAAAACTATAACTATAACTACAACTATAACTATATCTATAACTATAACTATAACTAAAACTATAACTATATCTGTAACTATAACTATACCCATAACTAAAACTATAACTATAACTACAACTATAACTATAACTATAACTATACCCATAACTAAAACTATAACTATAACTTCAACTATAACTACAACTATAACTATACCTATAACTATAACTAAAACTATAATTATAACTATAGGCATAGGATGCTAAGAGAGATGGACGTGCAGTTTATCGGGGAAACGTTGATAATTTTACGAGTACGCACGAATGGGGGAAATTTTGATACGTGTGATGGCAGGTAGATAAGTATGAAGGACATGGGGATAATTAAGATGACAGATGTATAAGAATGGAGGACAAACGACGTATTAAGGACGTGTGGATTTTTGTGATGAGAGGCAGTTAATAATGGAGTACTTGTGGATATATAAAAAGAACCAGTGGATAAAAGTTCAAGTTCAAGGTAGGGGTTACCAATAAATTGTACTCATTATCGGACAGAAGGTTGCATAGCAAGACTGGCTTCAAACAGTTTTTTTTAAAACTTAATTGGTACAGTTTTTTTTAATGCATCGAGTTTTATGTGATGTATTCACCATTTAATTTTGTTAATTTTATACCAGATTGAAAATATTAGAAATATCTCCTCGTGTTTCCTCAGTTGTACTTGCTGAGACCGTCTCAACAGAACCACAATGTGATGCAAACCACGTCAAACTGTTACTGCTGGTGGACGTGCGCCATGACCCCAGTTTGACAGTGACCCGGATAAAGAACATCTGTTCTTATTTCATCTCAAGGGTCAATGATGGCCACATCAACATCCTGGACGTGTCGCTGATGGATCCATTTCAAGAGAAAATGTTATTCAATCTGACAGGTGTGACGTCATTACAGGATCTCACATCCGAAATTGGCAAAATCAACATATCAGATGTTAAATCGAGTCATTATAAAGAAATTTTAACCAATAAATTACAGTTATCATTGGCCTTTCAGTTTTTACAAAAAATTGTTTCAAATGAAATATACAAATCAGATAAAGACAACAAAACATTTGTCATATTTCTTTCAAGATGTCTTGGGATCTGCGAAAAATATTATTTAAAAACTCCTTCTTTTTATCATTCTAACAAAGTTTTAAAATTGTTCTTCTTGTTTCATGTGTCTTTAAAAGAAGATATTCAATATTATAATAAAAGAAAGAAATATGAAAGATTCCCTGTGGTCTTCATCGACTCTAAAGATGACGTCACCTCCTACAATCCAGTTACTTTGGATTTCTGTAGAGACTGCACCAAGGGCTGGACAAAATATACCTGGTTTCGACATAGGATATATTGTTACAGGATAAAATTACTGGACACACCAATCTCCTGGTTAAAGGCGTCCAGTATGTGCGAAGCAGAAAGTGCTTCTTTGCCAGCATTCGAGACGGAGAATGAGCTACAGTTTCTTGGTGAGCTATTACAAAACAACACAATCAAAACAGATGACCTCAATGGCTCTGCGATGAGTAAAGTTGAAATCGTCAACGTTGGACTCTATAAAAAACGGTCATCTCAAGAAAATAGTTTAAGGTGGTCGAATTTAAGACCTTTTAATTTAGAGGCGAGTTTTGAAAGCAGTGAAGACATCAGTGACGGTTGCGGGGCAGTCAGCTTTCTTTTCAAACCAGGAAATCAGACAAATAAAATCCAATTGAAAACTGTCAACTGTGGTAAACCTATTTCCCAGATACTTGTATGTGAAATAGAAGGGAGAAGAATTCATGATTTTTATAATCAGAGTGATAAGATATTA
>CALYLW010000111.1:67106-427106 GCA_944989445.1 Ampullaceana balthica | reverse complement strand
CCGCAAACTCAAAATCTTCTAGTTTTTGCATTAGGTTTAACCTGGATTCCTTTATCCTGAGCTTGCATAAGCTTCTTTTGTGACCCAGTCTAACAAAAGAATGAACAGAAGTGGTGAAAGGAGACATCCTTGTTTTAAAAACGTTGGGCGGGTGTTTTGTATAAAAATTAAAGATTTATAATTTAGAAGGCAATAGAGAGATCAATAAGTAAGAGAATGAGTGAACTGCATATGTAAAGCCTCATAAGCGCCCGCCCCACGTTTTTAGTCATATTAAATCAAAGTACTTGAAATTATAAGTTTTAAACTTTAATTATTCCTGAAAAGAATTTACCAACACAATGCTGGTGAAAAAATTATTTTCTTCTTTTTAGTCCTTTTATAAAAGCGTGGTTTTTATAATCTTTTTTTACCTCTATATATTTTAATCTTTTTATACTAAGTGTATGCTAAGGTGATTTTTCTCACTTCCTTTTGAGTATTGATTATTGAAGTATTGATTATGTTCAATATAAACGCATTATTGATTATTGAAGCATTGATTATGTTCAATATAATACGCATCTCGCGACAAACATTTACAGACTGAACGTGACTGAACTCCCCTAGCTGTTAAACATGGGGATGTGGTCATCCATTTATTGGGTGTAGTCCGGTGGCACGTGGATGTCAACAATAGCAGACGGATACAGATACTATATCGAGATAAACTAAAAATGCATTAATTTAATTACGGTACATTCGATCAATCTGAAATTTTAATACTAGACATTGTCATTGGAAAATTTTCATTTTTATATAAATTAAATTTATTCATTTTTTCCCTTCTCCTTCAAGTCGACTGTCACGTGGCTGATTTTCGTCTGGTTGCCCATTCTTCCAGTGCTGCAATATTTTCATTTTATGATTAATTATCAGTTCTTACAGCATCATGTAGGGCTGACCATCTTGCGTCAGACAAGGCTTTGTTAACAGGTAACCATTTCAGGTGTTTTTGAAGTACCTGCCAACGATGAGTAGATACAAAAAGCCGGGTATTAATACTTTGCTGACGGGAAAATATCTGGCTGACGCAGTCCATCCTTCTGCTGCCCTTTCCTCAACCAAATTAAGGGCTGTGCATGGCTCGTAATGAGCAGGACTGCCCTTCTCACGAAGGATAGCCTGGACACCGTTATACTTCCCTCTCAAAAATTTAGCGTTTTAATAGGACGGTCCACGGCAATCTTGATTGGAATGCTATTTTCTTCCAAATAATTAAGAATAGTTTTGACAGTTTCTGATCCAGTGGGGAAATAAATCAGTATGAACTTGATGAATCGCTTAACATGGGTAAATTGCTCAAAATTTCGGATTGTCACCGTTAACACGCGCAGCTCGCAGAACTGTGAGCTAGTAGGGCATATTTAATATTGATATAATACCACTTAATAAGACAATCTCACAAACTTAACTACGACACTCACGAGACAACACTAACGTTTAACCTCCTAGGTACTCTTCCTTCAGCTTCTAAGTCACAGCCACCAACACCGCGTTATAATATAATAGCAACTTCGAGATAACAAACAACGTGAACAGAATAAACATCACTGTAGCAGAAAAAACCCAATTAACCCTTAATATTATACCCGACACTCAAGTACTTAGAGCCACCCACTCTTCTTCCTCTTTAAAGTTAAGCTAAAGTCATACGTTTTGAAATGTGTCTACGTCAGAACCGAAATAAGTCTACATAATAAGCTCTACCAACAATAGTCCTAACGACATGTGTATATTGAGTGTTAAACTAAATAATCGTTGTGTATTGCTTTTCCACTAGTTGGCTACACATAACATTTCGTGAATGAATTTTGTTGATGTTTAAAATATTAACGAGCCTTGTCCGGCTGCACGAAATGTCATAGATATATAATGGCCGTGAATTCTGACCCAGATGTACTGGGATAGCAGGAAGTTTCGGCCTTAAACGGTTCGACATTGGACGATCTGACATTTACCGGACAGTTTTGATATATACCGAATGGTCTGACATATACCGGAAGTTTTGACATATACCTAATATTTGTGCGTATAATTTCCATTACCCCAAACGCAGTATTTGAAAAATCCCAAACACCCTCCACACCAGAAAATTATTTTAAAAAACAAAAACATCTCAAATTAGAGATTAAGAGATTTAACAATGTTGTGTGCTGTTCGTCCGTCGATTCGACGAAGACCACTCTAGTCATCCGAGGGTTCCTGGGACTGGCTTTGTTTGTGCGTGCGCAGATGGCTGATGAGGCCGATCCTTGCACGGATTTAACAATAAACTTTATTTCGTAACATTGTTGCCGGCATGGATTGCAAGACCACTCAAAGAAATAGAAAAATCTGTATTTTAATTCAATTTATTGGGGTAATAAGTAAAAAGAACAAGAAATAAAAACTTGAATGAGTTTTTAAACGTAATTTCCAAGTAATTTCCCATTTTTATAAATGGAAATCATTCTAGATTACATTAAAAGTCGAATCAAATAATTAATTCTGAAACTAAACACAATATGACGTCATATCCCCTCACGCTACATCACGCCAAGAATGTGTCAATATATTGCGCACCACGCAACAATCTAACATAAGCATTCACAAAGCGGGAAAACCCAATTAACTATAATTCTAGATTACATTAGAAGTCATTGCTAATCAATAATTTTGAAACTAACTAAAACAATTGTTTTCAAAAATTGCTTCTAAAATTACGGGAATCCCACAAAGAGAGAGCTTTGAAAAATTCCTTCCCCAACATTGTTATAAATGTTATTAGCTATTGTTTGACATTTGTTTCAACCCAATAGATGTTATGGTTGGCAAGAAATTGACAAAGTACTGATATTTTGTCAGTTTTTGTTTATTTTCCAGGAAATCCAGTAAACCTTTTCGGTATTTTTTTTTGCCCGTTGCACATCCTTGGGACCTCCTTAGCATATTTGCAAAGACCCGAACCCTCTATCTGGTATGGTTCAGGAGGAGTTGCATTGTTAAGCTTGACAGATATTTCAAATCTATAAACTAAACGCATTTTTTCCTAGGGAAATTGCGTTAAAAATATTTTTCTTGTTACATAATAGTTTGTTTTGTTTCTCTTGCTAGTGAGCACATGAATACACCACAAGGTTTTGTCGGGCTAGTGAGCACATGAATACACCACAAGGTTTTCTCGGGCTAGTGACCACATGAATACACCACAAGGTTTTCTCGGGCTAGTGACCACATGAATACACCACAAGGTTTTCTCGGGCTATTGAGCACATGAATATACCGCAAGGTTTTCTCGGGCTAGTGAGCACATGAATATATACCACAAGGTTTTCTCGGGCTAGTGAGCACATGAATACACCACAAGGTTTTCTCGGGCTAGTGAGCACATGAATATACCCCAATGTTTTCTCGGGCTATTGAGCACATGAATACACCACAAGGTTTTCTCGGGCTAGTGAGCACATGAATACACCACAAGGTTTTCTCGGGTTAGTGAGCACATGAATACACCACAAGGTTTTCTCGGGCTAGTGAGCACATGAATACACCACAAGGTTTTCCGACGCGTGATGAGGTCAGATTATAGCCGTCCATGAAAAAAAAACCCCAAAAAAAACAACAACGTATCCTCCGAATTTTCCAAAAGGATCAGGAAACGCAAGTCAATAGTAAGGTAGATACAATGAAAAATTTAATACTTTTAAAATATACTCATCACAGGTGGTATCCATTTTCTCATTGGATCCCATTCTCCTATCAGCTTTTGGATCCCATTCTCCTATTAACTCTTTTGATGGGCCTTCGTGGTTTCATCCAGAAGTGATAAGGTTTCAACTTTTTTGGGACAATTTTTCAGTTAATCCGGTTTCAGCTGATCAGATTTCATTAGGTTTTAAGTCCACCAATAGACCCAATCAACTAATAATGAAGACGGAAAAATCGCCATTTCAGTCTGTCACTCACGTTCAGTGAATATCATCGAGACAAACCAAATTCAGGACGCTGTACCACTCAATTTCACCGCGATGTTAGCAAGTGATCGTGTTCCATTGGACAAAAGTAATTTATTAAATATTTATATATTTATAACATGATAGCGGGTAGCGAATAGGGTTGGTCATTTGTAAAGTTGTAAAACGTCATAGCTCAATGAGTAATGTTCTATTTGTATATTACATTTTAGCGGAACAATGTTTTGAAGCATAAATACAGTCGAATCACTATGTTCTCAAAATTGTTAGCATAGTTAAATTACGAAACTTTTTTCCTTTTTCAAGTCCAATTTGCTGTCTTAAATTAACGAAGAATTAACAAATAGCTGACAAAATACAGCCTTCTCAATATACCTACATTTACATATTGACTCGTATCTTTTATTAAATTTTTTATGAAATCTGTCCTTAAAAAAGATAAATATAGCCCCAATATTTCTATTAATAGCTCTCCGCCATATTATGACAAGGCCTATATACATTACCGTAGCCGCGCCGTAGCGTCATGATTGGGAATACTATGGCTGCCGGAAGTATGAAATTTAAACTATGGCTGCCGGATGTATATACTGTAACAGTTAAATGTGACTTCCCTAAGGATATAGTATAAAAAATATGGGTGCAAGAATTAAAATAAAAATTTACATAATAATAAAAGAGCAGCTCAAAGAATAAAACTATATAATTTGCAATTGTCACGCAAGTCAGTCAATCTGTCCTGACGCTACTAATTTTAGAAAGCAGGGAAAACCAAATTACTTCACCAAAGCATCAAAAGGTGTGCAAATTAAATATGCGCTGTAAAAAAATATTACATGACGTCATCGTTTTCGCTAATATTTTAATTTTGGAAAAGGGATCAATGTAAAAATAGTATTTGATGATGGTTAATTATAAATAAAAAACAAAGGGGGCGCCGTAGTCGCCCTGCAACCCCTATTATAAAAATTAAATACTTTGTGTACATTTCAGAAAGTTTAACATTTCGTATTTATCAAACAAGGACAAGTTAGTTGGGCTTTTGATAAAGGTCGGCGCCGTAGGCGCCCTAAAAAAAGTGCATTTTTTAAAATAAAATAAATAGATTTCAGTTGAAAACTTCCGTCATTTTTGACGGGTGTACGCTAGTATACTATAATAATAAAAGGGCAGCTTATAGTATATGACTAGTGAATCACCCGTCAAAAATGACGGAAGTTTTCAAAATAAATACACATCAGATTAAAAAATAACTTTAATTTATTTTATTTATTTTTTATTCATTTATTATCATACTAGGTGGTGCTGCGGCGCCGTGGCGCCTGCGGCGCCCGCCTTTTTCAAAAGCCCAGCTAACTTATCCTTGTTTGATAAATACGAAATATTAAACTTCCTGAAATATACACAAAGTATTTTATGATTAACAATCCTCAAATCCTCTTTCTACATCGTTCCCTTTTCCAAAATTAAAATATGTGCTAAAACAATGACGCAATATAATATCTTTTTACGGCGAGAAATGTTAGGAAGGAGCGCACCAAATTACTGCACCAAAAATAACTCTTATCGAACGTCCGCATTAAATTGTTCAATTATTAATAATAGTGTGGAGGGTGTTTAATGTTAATCTGGAAACCAAAATGATTATCCAATTTAAAAAAAGCAGATTGATGTCCCTTTGCGTTAGGCTACATAATTGTTCGTAAATATATATATAATAATTGAACAATTTTATGCGAAACGTTCAAAAAGTGTTATTTTTGGTGCAGCAATATAAAACAAAATCGATCGCAGCGCCACCTAACAGCATTACATCAATATCGCGGCGCCATCTAACAGCATTACATAACATTACAACCATACAGACAACGGGAATTATGTATATTGATATGATATTAAAAGGGTAGCTGAAAGTATATAGGATAATAATAATAAAAAGGCAGCTTAAATTATTTATTTAGATATTTAAAGGGCAGTACAATAAAAAAAGGTCATCTAAAAGTATATCTTACAGTATCAAAAGGGCAGCTAAATGTATATCATAGAGTAACAAAAGGGCTAAAAGTATATCGTACTGTAAGTAAAGGGCAGCTAAAAGTATATGGCATAATAATATAATATAATAATAAGAAAGGGCTACTGCCGATGTAAATAGCACAAAAAATGGTTGCTAAATCTCATTCTTTTTGTACTTACAGGGAGATATTACATTGATGAAGAACATTTGAGTTGTACTTTCTGCTTACCAAATTTTAATTATTTCAATCTAAATTTGGTAATATTAACCCGTTTCGTTCTGTCCTTGATAACTTTATGTTTCCGAGTTATCATTATTTTTTACATTTCTTCTGTTGTTTATTTTATTTCTATTTATTAATTCAGAACCAGTTTAAACTCGGAGGAATAAAAACTAATTTTTCATATTGCGCTCTTAAACAGTCACATACTTGTTTACAACATTACTTAAAATAATGGATCGTTTTTCCTCTTTAACACAAAAATACACATGGTCTAACACTTTTTTATATATTTTTTATCAAATGCTTAAATTATTTTAGTTTTGTAAACTATTAATTACCAATGATTTTATACCAAATTAAACAAATATATTTTATATTTTCGCTCAATGTACACAAGGCGTTACCACTAAATCACAAACAGTTATCACGGCTAAATCCAATATGCTGGTATATCCTAGAACTAGACATGGTGCGTCTCCTATCTCGACATACTACATTTAGGGTCCCTCCAAGGATAGACAACAACTACTAGATTTGGGAGATCATCCCACAACTAGACAACACATACTACATTTTGGGGTCCTTACCAGAAGTAGACAACACATACTACATTTTGGAGTCCCTGCCAGAACTAGACAACACATAATATATTTTAGGACCCCTCCCAGCTTTGACAACACTTACTACATTTTGGGGTCCTTACCAGAACTAGACAACACATAATACATTTTAGGACCCCTCCCAGCTTTGACAACACTTACTACATTTTGGGGTCCATACCAGAACTAGACAACACATAATACATTTTAGGACCCCTCCCAGCTTTGACAACACTTACTACATTTTGGGGTCCATACCAGAACTAGACAACACATAATACATTTTAGGACCCCTCCCAGCTTTGACAACACTTACTACATTTTGGGGTCCATACCAGAACTAGACAACACATAATACATTTTAGGACCCCTCCCAGCTTTGACAACACTTACTACATTTTGGGGTCCTTACCAGAACTAGACAACACATAATACATTTTAGGACCCCTCCCAGCTTTGACAACACTTACTACATTTTGGGGTCCATACCAGAACTAGACAACACATAATACATTTTAGGACCCGTCCCAGCTTTGACAACACTTACTACATTTTGGGGTCCTTACCAGAACTAGACAACACATAATATATTTTAGGACCCCTCCCAGCTTTGACAACACTTACTACATTTTGGGGTCCTTACCAGAACTAGACAACACATAATACATTTTAGGACCCCTCCTAGCTTTGACAACACATACTACATTTTGGGGTCCTTACCAGAACTAGACAACACATAATATATTTTAGGACCCCTCCTAGCTTTGACAACACATACTACATTTTGGGGTCCTTACCAGAACTAGACAACACATAATATATTTTAGGACCCCTCCCAGCTTTGACAACACATACTACATTTTGGGGTTCACACCAGAGCTAGAAAACACTTGCTAAAATCAGCGCTTCATAAATAATTCCCCGTCAGTTGCCTATTGAAAAGGTCAGCTTTTAATATCAAACGGGCGTATCTGCCCGAACCGTCATGGTCAGTTCAGGCAGACTTCACTCAGCCAGAAGTTTTGATTCGGCCTAAAACCCGTGCTGCACGGGAGACAATGTTTCTGTCATTTTCTGGTCAAAGACGAGCTTAGATATAATCGTCCACCACCATGATTCTCTTCGCCTTATTCATCCTTTCATGTTTACGTGAGTACAGTTTCAGAATAACTTTAAGTTTATTTTTACTTTTAGACCAACTTCAGCGCATATTCCCGTTTAGACCAATGTTCCCTCTAAAGTTCGTTGGTCCATGTGCAAAGTAAAAAAAAACAACTGGTGTGCAAAGTTGAACAACTTCCATTTTTTATGCAACATTTTTACAAATTTGCTGCGCGGTAATTATATCCCGCTGCGAGGCGTCGGCCAGATGTCTGCGCCGCCCTGCAGCTGCGCAGCTTAGAGGGAACATTGGTTTAGACCGAATTCAACTAATTTTCACGTGTAGACCAAAACGTTGGGTTCAGTATGACATTGATATTTTGATTTCCGTGTTTCTTGAGACTGACACCAAAATAACAATGTCCGTGTTTCTTGAGACTGACACTAAAATAACAATGTCCGTGTTTCTTGAGACTGACACCAAAATAACAATGTCCGTGTTTCTTGAGACTGACACCAAAATACCAATGTCCGTGTTTCTTGAGACTGACACCGAAATATCAATGTCCGTGTTTCTTGAGACTGACACCAAAATACCAATGTCCGTGTTTCTTCAGACTGACAAACACATTTGTTTTTGTGTATTATTTAAATTAGTTGATTGGTAGGTCAGAATAAAGTTAAAAATACCGCAAAGCGACGAGTGCCTGAATAGGAGTTTTAATTAATTATTATTTAACAAGAGTGATAACCATTACACTACAAAACACTGTTATTCTGAGAAGGAGCAACACAAGTAAATGCAAGAAGCATTGTTAGTCTCGATACATGTCCCATATGCACCACTTCGCTTGCCAACATACTGTCTAGACCAGCGAGGGTCATTCGTGATGCTTATTTGCACACTGCTCGTTCTTAATCTGGTGAGTGATATAGATGGTGTAGATACTATTTCATGAAAAGTAACTTTCCAAAAACAACCGTTCAAAATATTTCGCCCCATTAGAATAACATGGCTCTAAGTCGAATTTGTGACAAAAATGAGTTATGGCCACTGGGTTATGGTCCATGCATCAAAATATCAGGGTCAAAAAAATTGAAAGCTGTATCTTAAAAGACAATTTTGTAGGAAGTACAGAATAACAAGGTTCTAACTCTATATAGCCTACTAAAATGAAATTTTCAAACGCGAATATCTTTGTTCGACCAAAAATTCACATAGAACCGTAATATTCTAAGGGGGCGCTTTTATGACGTCAAAGTATAATATCTTAAACCCTCATAGAATAAACATTTTGTTTATAAATGATCTCACTAATGGTAACTCTTTAAATAACCATAAAAAACATTTATTATAATACAGCAAAGTTTCATAAATGAAAATACTATGATCAAATGTAGAAACCAGCAAATTATCAAAAGTGTTCAAATTGGTGACCTTTGTGGTCAATGCACAGCTGACAATACTCACTGATTGAATCCAATTATTTTACTTGGTATGTCTACACATTCTCTTTCAATGGCCCCCCTCAAATCATTGATTGTATCTGGTATTATGGTGTAAATATTTTTTTTAAAAAAGCCCATAAAAAAAAACTCATGGGAGTCAAATCTGGGGAGAGTGGAGGGTACTCGAACCTTCCTATTTGCCCTACCCATCTGTTTGGCAGGTTGCAGTCAAGATACGCCATTACACAGCGATGGTAGTCGGGAGGCGCTCAAGCCTGCTGGAAGTACAATTCTGTATTCCTAAAAATCTCTTGGATGCGTGGCTTAGCAAGTTCAGGTAACTTGTGCCATTCAAAGTAACATCAAAAAAGAAAGGCCTCATTAAACCAAATGCTGACAAGCCCCACCCACTGTAACCACCTGTCAGGTTCACATGGTGTTACACTGTCACATGAGTATTTCCAGCTGTGAGTAGGTGCAATTGTGACGATTTAATTGAAGCATTTACCGTGAGCGTTGCCTCGTCACTTCAAACAATCTTTCTAAAGAATTGATTATCCTCTGTACATATTTTACTTGGTACATCTCGCAAACTTAAATTTTCCTGTCAATATCATCTTCACCGAGAGCGTGCACTATTTGTTATAAACTGTCAAAGAATGTACACCAAGGCTCACAATGGCTACCAATATGTTTCTACATTTGTACACAGTATTTTGACTTATGAAGCTTTGCATTATTATTATAAGTGTTGGTGTAATGGTCATTTAAAGAGTATATACATAAAAATGATGTGATTTAATATATTTGTTAAAGAAAAATTAAAATATTAACTGAAAGTAATTGGATTGAATACGCATATTTTATTAACTCCCATCCCCCACTAAAAAAATAATAATTAAAGAGAGTTACCCCCTACTCTTTTTTTTTACTACATCCGTGATCTGAAACAGTTAGAAATAAAATATTCATATCCAACTACAAAATTAATTTTGAGTTATCGAGAGTTTGACTAAAACAATGGTATGTCAAAACTATGAAATGCCAAAATTAACATAAAAAAGTTAAATATGTCGTAGTTAAACATAATATTTTTAACATGAAATAGTCGAGTATAAAGAAACTTGTTTTTGGAGCAATATGAACGACAATTGCTACAAACGTACTGAAAGTGAACCTATTTTTTTGCTTCTAGCCTTTTGGAGACACATTTTCGTTCTCAATGCAGTAATCAAAGCATATAATTTGTCCCCCTTTTTTCCCCAATAGTCACAGTCACGCCAGCTGCGAGTGAATCTTCCATACCCACATACGGCACATTTTCAACAGCTGCGACTGACTCACCAACAGGCACAAATGACAAAGCTTCACCAACTGCAAGTGACTCACTGACACACACGTGCGGGTCAAACCACACGAAAACCAACCTGTTACTCCTGGCCAACCTGCGCCACGACACCAAGCTCACCATCACTCGACTAGAGAACATCGTCTGGAACTTCATAGCGAAGGTCAAGGACGGTGTCTTCCGATCCCTGGACGTGCGCCTTGTGGATCCGTTCCTGGAGAAAACGTTGTTCAATCTTTCCGATGTGACGTCATCACGGGAAATCAAGTCCGCCTTCAAAGAACTCCTCCAGTCGAACGTAAGCGGGTTTGGAAATGATGAAATCTTCGACACGAGACAATTTGGAAACGCATCTATGTTTTCAAGTAATTATATACAAGATGAATTTGTATATGGCTCTGAAACCAACAAAGAACATAAACAGAATGTGGTTGTATTCCTCTCGAGTTGTTATCCAAGCTGCCTAACGTCTTTGCTCATGCTAATGAGGCATTTCTATTGGTACAATAATCTCTTGATGATTGTCTTACTAACTTCGCATCCAGGAGAGAGCACTAGGCTTTATAGCAAATATTACCAGAGAGATTTGAGCTCGGAGAAAAACATATATTTGATAGTCAACCACGACGACGATTTCAGCAGGTACAACCCAGTATCGTTGTACGCCTGCCGGGAGTGTCCCGCGGGGTGGGTGCTGTACCACAACAGTGCGGCGGCGCCCAGCGAGATGTCTTGTTATTTAGTAGAGCGACTGGACGATGCCTTCACTTGGAACCAGGCGTCCCGTCACTGCCAATGGATCAACTCATCACTCCCGGTGTTCGAGACGGAGGATGAGGTTTTCTTTATTAGAAAATATTTGAGCAAATTTAAAGCCTCTAATAAAACAAATGTAAATGCGTCTTCAAAGAAGGGAGGAAAAATCCTGTTCGTTGGTTTGATGAAAAAAAGTCTTCTAGCAACAAGGTCATTTATGTGGTCAAATTTAAGACCATTTGGTCTTGACTCAAATCTGACCAGGATTGCAAGCACCAAAGAAAACTGCGTGGCGCTAAATTTAACCCCACGGAATATGACTGTGGATAAAGGTGCCGGCTGGACGTTGGTCAACTGTGATGAAAAGAAGTCGAGAATACGTCTGTGTGAAATGGAAATCAATTTGATTCCTGACCTTGCAGGGCTTCGAGATGAAATAAAATCTACAGAGAAAAATCGTGTCTTCAGGAGCAAGGTACGTGAATGGGAGAGAGACCCAGAGACACTCAACCGTGTAAAACGTGTTGAGCGTTGGGGCAAGTTCGACTGTAGCCATGACGACGACGAGAGTGTGGTATACAGCTCAGTTTGTGATGGCGTGCGTGACTGCGCTAATGGCAGGGACGAGGAATACTGTAACACACTGTCAGACAGAGACAAGCTGAGCAGATTTTTCTGTGCCAACCCGAACGCGGCCGGCGATCTCAGCTCTCGGGTCTCCATCCACTTGGAGGAGAAATGCAATAGCCGCCAGGACTGTCCAGACAACAGTGATGAGATGGGCTGCGATGGCTGTTTGGCCAGGCAGTGTGGGGATGGCACCTGTGTTCCTAGCCACTGGCTGAAGGGGAACCTCCAAAAATGTTTTCTTACTACCGGAGCAGATAAAAAAGTTTATCTTAATGTGTCGTATCCGTGCCAAGGTGATTGCTCTGGTTTGATTCAGTTCCAACACGAAGTTAGTCTGTGTCACAGTAACAATAAATTAGAGTCCTACCGAGAAGGTGAAATGTTTCATTTGAACATGTCCAGCGAGCTACGGTGGTCACCGAAATGTTTGTATCTTAAGGGTAGGGGTGGGTTTCCTTCGGGCTGTGATGACCAGCACCAGCTTCGGGACTGCCTGACATTTGAGTGCCCGGAAGGATTCATCAAGTGCCCGAGGTCGTACTGCGTACCCGTGTACAACTTCGGAGACAAAGTGCTCGACTGTCCGCTCGGAGAGGATGAAGATTTGAAGCTGAACATCTATGACCTCAACGACATGTTCTACTGCCGGGCGTCCTATATTTACGTCAACCAAGTCCACATCTGTGACGGTACTCCGCAATGTCCGCTCGCTGACGACGAGACGGATTGTCCGGGGACCTGTCCACCAGGCTTTAAGTGCCACGGTGATGCGGTCGCGGTTGGCGACTTTCCACAAGTCCGTGTCATCAAGTCTTTGAGAATGTTCGATATAAAAACGAAATTTTTGAACATCTCCGGTGTCAACCTGTCTGAATTAGAGGAAACGTTCATTTTACCAAACTTGCTTGAGATCCATGCCACTATTTGCAATCTCGAAGATGCTGAAATGATTTTTGGTGCATTTGAAAACAGATATCTTTACAAGGCCGACTTCAGTTACAACATGTTTAAAGAATTGCTTGATTTTGGTCCCATTTCTTTTCTTGATAATTTACACTTCTTAAGTCTGTCACACAATGAACATCTTAAGGTTCTTCAGTCTTACAGTATCTTTTCAACAAAACTGCACACCCTTGATTTATCTTTTACGGGAATTTCAGATTTAAACTTGTTTATTTTAAAAATCCCGAACACAATAAGATCCTTAAATCTCAGACAAACAAAAATAACAAAAATTGGATTTTTTAAAAATATTAAACGACTGGAAATTTTAAATCTAGCAAAAACGTTTATAAGCGACGAGGACTTAAAAACAATTTTAAATTCTGTTTCCGTTAGTGCATCACTTACAGTAGACGACTTTAAATTTTGCTGTCCTCAAATTGTAGGAGGTGGCATGTCTCAACACGCGTGTCACGCACCTCCTGAAGCATTCTCTTCATGTGAAGATCTCCTTAGTGATGTATTGAAACGTTCACTTCTGTGGTTGGTGGCAGGCGTTTCATTTTTTGGGAACATCATCGTCGTCGCCTACCGCTTATTTTATGACAGGGGCGTCCTTATGAAGGGTTATGGCGTATTTGTGACAAATCTGAGCGTGTCGGATTGTATCATGGGCGTGTATCTTCTGATTATCGCCTCTTCTGACGTCCGTTACAGAGACGAGTATGTACTTCACGAAAGTGATTGGCGCCACAGTTCCTTGTGTCAGGCTGCTGGCTTTCTGTCCACTCTGTCCAGTGAAACCTCAACTTTCTTTGTGTTTCTCATCACGCTGGACAGATATCTGGTCATCAGGTTTCCATTCGGTGAACACAGGTTTACAAAATTCGGTCTGGTACTATGTGTTCTTTTTGTCTGGATTATTGGTTTCATTCTGGCGGCTGTTCCCATTATTTATCCACAGTGGTTAATTTACTCACTCAATGGTATGTGCTTGGGCTTACCTTTGACCTTTGGCCAAAATCTTGGCTGGCATTATTCATTTGGAATTTTTATCTGTTTCAATTTTATTCTTTTTATTTTTATAGCATGTGGTCAAATGTTCATCTTCCGATTGATATTGTCAAGTCACAGTGTTCAAATGACCAATGTCCAGAGTGTTGCCAGAAGGGTTCAGGATATTAACGTTGCTAAGCAACTATTTTTGGTCGTGTTATCCAACTTCCTGTGCTGGTTTCCCATTTGTGTCTTAGGTTTTCTGACGTTGACAGGACACGTGGTCAGTCGAGACACCTATGCCTGGTTGGTAATTTTTGTCATGCCACTCAACGCGGCCATCAACCCCATGATCTACACGATACCCGCCATGTACAGCAAGTGGCGGGACTTTAAGAGAGGGGAGACTACTAGGACTCGAGGACATGTCAGCAAATCAACTAATCTTCCCAGCAAATTGTAATTTAAAATAAAAAAACGTAAAAAAAAACAAGTTTTTGAAAATAAATCCTTTATATAGGAGACATAACTAAAAGAATGTCAGTTCTAATATGCAGTTCAAGACAATAAAAAAATACACAATTTTAGTTCTGTCTCGTAAATCATGTTTAATATAAAGCGCACCGATCGGGAATATATTTCTAAAAAAGTAACGTAAATATAATACGCAAAGAATATCGCAACAGGAAGTTATTAAAAATGTCGTTCAATATAATTTGAACCGCGACACTCTAACTCAAAAAATTAACATGATACAAAGAGATAAATAAAAAATATAAAAGTTCAATAATTTTATGACAGTACATGCGATCGATCGGAAATTTTGATACTTCGTTTTTATCATCGGCACTGGTCTCCCTGCAAAATTTCAGCTCGCTAACTTAGGAGGAAGTGGGTTATAGATCGATCCAAATTTTTTTAGATAATCAAGCAAGCAAGGGCTTAAACAGACACCAAAAGTTAATATAACGGAAGACTTCAGTTATTACATGTTCAAAGAATTGCTCGATTATGTACCCATTTCTACTCTAGAGAATTTACTCTTAAGCCTTTCACACAATGAACATCTTACGGCAATTCAGTCTTACAGTATCTTTTCAACAAAACTGTACACCCTTGATTTATCTTTTACGGGAATTTCAGATTTAAACTTGATTATATTAAAAATCTCGAACACAATAAGATCCTTAAATCTCAGACAAACAAATCTAACAAAAATTGGATTTTTAAAAAATATTAAACGCCTGGAAACTTTAAATATAGCAAAAACGTTAATAATCGATAAAGACATTAAAAAAAATAAGTAAAATCTGTTTCCGTTAGTGCTTCATTTACAGTAGACTTTATATTTTTCTGTCCTCTAATTTTAGGACATGGCATGTATCAACACGCGTGTCACGCACCTCCAGAATCATTCTCTTCTTTTGAAGATCTCCTGAGTGACGAAATGAAACATTCACTTATGTGGTTGCTTGCAGTGGTTTCATTTTTTGGGAACATTATCGTCGTCACCTACAGGTTATTAATGACAGGGGCGTCTTCTAGAAGGGTTACGGCGTATTTGTGACCAACCTGAGCGCGTCGGATTGTGTCAAGGGCGCATATCTGCTGATTATCAACTCTACTGACGTTAGTTTCAGAGACAAGTATGTACTTCACGAAAGTGATTGGCTTCAAAGTTCCTTATGTCAGGCTGCTGGCTTTCTGTCCATTCTGTCAAGTGAAACTTCAACTAGCTTTGTGTTTCTCATCACGCTAGAAAGATATCTGGTCACTAGGTTTCAATTCGGTGACCACGGGTTTACAAAATTGGGTCTGGTTCTATGTGTTCTTTTTGTCTGGATCATTGGTTTCATTCTGGCGGCTGTTCCCATTATTTATCCACAGTGGTTAATTTACTCATTCAATGGTATGTGCTTGGGCTTACCTTTGACCTTTGACCTTTGGCCCACATCTTGGCTGGCATTATTCATTTGGAATTTTTATCTCTTTAAATTTCTTCTATTTATTTTCATAGCATGTGGTCAAATGTTCATCTTCCGATTGATATTGTCAAGTCACTGTGTTCAAATGACCAATGTCCAGATTGTTGCCAGAAGGGTTCAGGATATTAACGTTGCTAAGCAACTATTTTTGGTCGTGTTGTCCAACTTCCTGTGCTGGTTTCCCATTTGTGTTTTAGGTTTTCTGTCGCTTTCAGGACACGTGGTCAGTCCAGACACCTACGCCTGGTTGGTCATTTTTGTCATGCCACTCAACGCGGCCATCAACCCCATGATCTACACGATACCCGTCATGTACAGCAAGTGGCGGGACTTTAAGAGAGGGGAGACTACTAGGACTCGAGGCCTTGACAGCAAATCAACTACTCTTCCCAGAAAATTGTAATTTAAAATATAAAAACGGTACAAATACAAGTTTTTTTCTATAAATCCTTATATAGGAGACATAACTATAAGAATGTTCATTATAATACGCAGCGCAAGACAATCCAAAAATACAAAATTCTAGTTATGTCTCGTTAAACATGTTCAATATAATGCGCACCTGTCGGGAATATATTTTTAAAAAAGGAACGTAAATATAATACGCACCGAATCGCGCAACAGGAAAGTATTAAAAAGGTCGTTCAATATTATATGCACCGCGACACTCTATCTAAAAAAATTAACATAATACAAATAGATAAATAAAATAATCTAAAAATTCAATAATTAAATTACAGTGCATGCGATCGATATGAAATTTTGATACATCCTTTATATCAATGACACAAGTCTGCCTGCTAAATTTCCGCTCGCTAGCTTACGAGGAAGTGGGTTATAGATCGATCCATTTTTTTAGACAATCATGCAAGCAAGGGCTCAAACAGACACCACAAGTTAATATTAAGGCTGACTTCAGTTACAACATGTTTAAAGAATTGCTAGATTATGTACAAATTTGTACTCTAGAGAATTTACACTTCTTAAGCCTTTCACAAAATGAACATCTTACGGTTTTTCAGTTTTAAAGTATCTATTCAACAAAACTGCACACCCTTGATTTATCTTTTACGGGAATTTCAGATTTAAACTTGTTTATATTAAAATATTCGAAGACAATAAGATCCTTAAATCTCAGACAAACAAAAATAACAAAAATTGAATTTTTTAAAAATATTAAACGACTGGAAACTTTAAATCTAGCAAAAACGTTAATAAACGACGAGGACTTAGGTTTTCTGACGTTGACAGGACACGTCGTCAGTCCAGACACCTACGCCTGGTTGGTCATTTTTGTCATGCCACTCAACGCGGCCATCAACCCCATGAACTACACGATACCCGTCATGTACAGCAAGTGGCGGGACTTTAAGAGAGGGGAGACTACTAGGACTCCAGGACATGACCACAAATGAACTACTCTTGCCGGCAAATTGTAATTTTTAAAAAATCAGAAAAATTACACAATAAACCCATGAACGAAGAAATATCTGTCTAAAGTGACATATTTAACATGAAACTTGAGGAGATGATACCATCTTTACTCCTGAAATTTGTGGAGAAAATTTTATCTTTAATCATGAAATTTGAGTAATTCATATCATCTTTACTCATGAAATTTATGGAGACAGTACGATTTTATCTCTGAAATTTGAGTAGAAGTCAAAATGTTTGCTCCTGAAATTTGGGCAGATAATATCAGCGTCACTCCTGAAATTTGGGCAGATAATATCAACGTCACTACAGAAATTTCAAAAGACAAATGGCGCCTTTATTTCTGAAGTTTCATAAGCATTTGTTCTCTAAAATTAAATAGTCAACATTTAATACATTCTTTTAGTATTTCAAAATTAAATCTAAAACTAAATAACTTTTTAAAAATTAACTGTATAAAAGAGTTTTTTAAAAAAAGATCAGACGCCTTTAAATGTAAGAAGACGAAAAAAAAAGGAAATTGATTCGATTAGGTTTACATAAAATTGTGCAAAAATGTATTAAAACATGTAACAGGATGTTTTAAAAAATTAACTTTCATCTACATTCAGTTCTAACCCATGGGTTAAATTATGAGCACATCTAAATTTTTTCACAGTCTTTATTTTCGTAATGAATTTTAGGAAATTTTAAAGAAAGTTTAGATTTATAGCTTCCATGATTTTAAAAAAAAGCAATTAAAAAATTAATGGTTTTATTGTTTCAAAAAATGTTTTCATGTTTAGTAATAACTAAAGATTGTAAGAAAAAGTGTGGAACTAAAAAAGCCCAGATTTCCCTACAATAGTTTTCTTATATCGTAGATCGTTATTTATTATCTAGCATGCATTAAACTATAGTAAATTAGATATATCATAGTTCTGTTTATGATACAATATATTTCTTATCTTATATTCAAATAAATTAATTCCAACATAATTTAATTAATGAAGAAAACTCCTGCAAATTGTGTATATATTTATGTATGTGTGATTTATATTTTATATTTTTAGCAATTTAATGTACATTTTTAAATTATGATCTTTCTTTAAAATTATTAGATTTTCTAAAATGTAATATTAATACATCTTATTTCTTATCAATACTATAGACATTTTGCAGTTATATATATATATATATATATATATATTGCAATTTTTTAAATTTAATTCTTCATTTTTAATAATTATTACATGTCCCTTAATTGAATTATAGTAGTATACATTTCTCAAAGGTTGTCATTAAGTGCTCGTCAGTGGTCGTGTAATCTATTAAATTCCTTCAGATTTATATGGTGTTTTAAATATTTATTGTAATAAAAAACAATTTTTAAAAAGACTTGTATGTTACCGTATATTGGACCACAAGAGGGTGCGCCCCTCGGCAATGGCTTCCCACGTTTTATGGTTGATGCGCGCCAGCAACATGTCTTTCTTGCGGACGTCCTTGTAGCGCTGGTAGAGGCGACTTATTTTCCTCAGACCAGTAGCCAGCTCACCGTAAAGCAGGGCTCTTGAAATGCACTCCGAGCCAAACCTATGGACATGACCTAACCACCGCAGGCGTCTCTCACTCAGGATTGAGTGCATACTCAATATATGGTTCCTCATGAGTACCTCCACATTTGTGATTTTATCCTGTCACTTGATTGGTAGAATCCTACGCAAACAACGTGAGTGGAAACTGTTAAGCTGCTTTATTTGCTTAGCTTAGGTCTTCCAGAACTCGCTGCCATAAAGGAGTGTGCTGAGCACGCAGGCCTGGTGCACAGTGATTTTCGTCCAATCAGTGAGCTTCGCTTTGTTCCACACTCTTTGATTTAGCCTTGCTATTAACGAAGCAGCCTTAACGATTCTGCATTTTTTATCCATGCCTAATATAATATAATAGGTTCAAGTACCCGGCTTTTTCGGGGTTTAAAATAAGGTTTTCTGTAGAAGCGTACAAAACTGTTTATTTGCATGCAATGAAAGGGTACATTTATCTTAAAGCAATGTGATAGACAACATTTTTGGCAGTTCCATAGGGAGTGTGTTCAAAGAGATTTTCATCTTTGCCCTGGCCCCCTAGTGAGTGACAATTTTTTTTCGCCAGTTAGCATTTTGGGAGTGTACTCAACAACTACTCAAAAGTTGCATGCTCCAACCTACACAGGAAATTGGAGATTTAATGATTAGCCTGATTTATATAGCTCATTTAAGAAAAAAACTACGTTTGGGCCCCCGACCCCCCAGTTAGTGATAATTTTTTAATTTTTTTCGACTGTTACCATCGCTGGAGGGTTCTTAACAACTTTCCGAAGTTTCATGCTTCTACCTACAATGGAAGATTAGGAATTAGTGTTGATTCAGTTTTATATAGCATATAAGGAAACAAGTTTTTGGGCCCCGGCCACCCATGAGTGAAAATTTTAAAATTATTTTTTCCCAATTAGCGTCATAAGAATATATTCAGCAAGTTCCCAAAGTTTCATGCTTCTACCTTCACGGGAAGTTGGAGAATTAGTGTTGAGTCAGTTTTAAATATAAGGAAAAAAATACATTTGGGCCCCTGGCCCCCAGTAAGTGATAATTTATATAATTGTTTGACCTGTTTACATCGCCAAATGGTACTTAACAACCATCGAAAGTTTCATGCTTCTACCTACACGGGAAATAGGATAATTTTTTATTTTTATTTTTTATAAAGCTTGTATAAGGAAAAAACTACATTTTGGGTCCCCATACCCCAGTATCTTATATATGTGGAACGAAACTGTTTAAGAGCCTTCCCCAATTAATTTTGTGTACGTGTACCAAATTTCACATTATTTGGTTGTCTGGATCTTGAGTTATAAGAGAACAGACAGACAGACAGACAACAAATACGTCTTATATGTATAGATAAGAAGATAATTAATTAATATTTCTTTCTACTGTCATAGTTAATGCAAGCTGCGATAGAATGCTTCTGTAAAATTAAGTTATTAATAAAAATTATTACGATCAACAATGCTGTTTTGACTACTGAGTATGAAATACAAAAAACACAAACAAATTGTGTGAAAACTTTGAAAACGTCCCCCTTTTTCCTATATCATGTGTCCATGTTTGTTTTTGTTTTTGTTTTCTTTTTATTTAACATAAATATTTTAAAATACAATTTGTTTTAAGAATGTTATTATTACTTATGTAAGTATTGTAAGAATGTATTTTATGTTGTACTGATGAAGGCATTAGCCGAAACGTTTACTATCGTGTCCGTCTAAAAATAAAGCACAGATTTATTGTTTTCATTGCACAATTTGTTTGTGTATTTTGTATTTTATTTAAAAGCTTTATTGCAGTCCCATTCTACTGAGTATGACATGGTTGACACTATTGGTACTCTAAAGAGTTATTTTATTGGCGTATTTTATAGTGCCTTCTTGTGATGCTTGTGCAAATGCTCGCGAGCATTTGGGAGGTGTGGAGCAACCTTGAGAATGTGCCATGAGATATAAAAGAAAACTGCAATTGTATCAAGAAATGAAAACTCTTCTATTTTATTTCTAATATACAAAATTTATAGTGTCCTTTTTTGTTGATTTCTAAGAATTTTTTTAGACTCAACATTTTACCGACGGACGGACGGGGCGGCTAACCTGTGTTCTACTCCGGTCGGCACATATTCACGCTACGCCGCTGGGGGTGGGTAGGCGAGAGATAACAGTGGTGTTCAGGTTCGGCTGCTGTGAGCTGTTGGCTATAAAACTTTATCCGGTGGTGAATAATGGACTCTGGCATATAACTAGTCGTTCGGAATTAATTCTACATTAAAATGGTTCTTGGCCGTGTATCTGCAGGTCAACAGCTTGGAGCTAAAAATCTCTGAAGGAGAGAACTGGGATTCAAATTTGGTCAGTGCTGTCTACCGCACACTCGTGTGGATGGGTGATGAACTTAAAAAGACGGGTGTGCTCGCTATTCTCCAAAGCGTGCGTTAAATGACTGCAGGAAATTAGACGAGAAACCTGCTAGCTGCTGAATATTAAGATTTTGAGCACGGTCACTTGATGTGCACTATTGTGCACGTATCTTTGAACTCTCCCAGTTTTTCAAAGTTTAGTAAATGATCTCTTTCAATTTCAGCTTTGAAGAGTTGCAGGGTTAAGTTTGTATTTCCAACGCCTTGCATTTTCACATTTAGCAGATTTAGATATTTTTATATATTCAGTTAAATGAAGATAAAAAAAATTCTGAAGAAAAAAATATAATCGAAGATTTGTCTGTGAGCCAGACGCAGCCATCAAAAGAGCCACATCTGGCTCGCGAGCCATGGTTTCCTGACCTAGGTCCTATATAATTTTAAAATGGGTCATCAAGTTTTTATGTTCCAAGTTTTGTCAAGATCCATCCATTTAAACAATAGTCAAATTTAAACACATGTTTATATAGCTTACATGAGGAAAAAATAATCTTTTTGGTGGGCTCCTGCAACCATAAATGGCAATTTTAAAATTATTTTTCGCCAGTTATTATCGTGAGAGTGTACTCAACAAATTTCCAAAGTTTCATAGTTCTACCTACACTTGAAAATGGAGAATTATTAATTAGTGAGTTAGTCAGTCAGTCTGTGAGGGCTTTGCATTGTATACAGTATAAATAAAGAACTATCCTATTTGTTTCCCATTTATAACCACATAAAGAACATCCACATATTTTCATTTATAAAGAAGCCGCCATTTATACCAAAATAAAGAACAATAATAGACTTCCATTCATAACTAAACAATAACAACATGGTGCATAGTTTTCACATCGTATTGTAAATAAAGCTATTTGATATATACAGATAACAACTAATAAAGCTATTTGATATATACAGATAACAACTTATAAAGCTATTTGATATATATACAGATAACAACTAATAAAGCTCTTTGATATATACAGATAACAGCTAATATAGCTATTTGATATATACAGATAACAACTAATAAAGCTATTTGATATATACAGATAACAACTAATAAAGCTATTTGATATATATACAGATAACAACTAATAAAGCTCTTTGATATATACAGATAACAACTAATAAAGCTATTTGATATATACAGATAACAGCTAATAAAGCTCTTTGATATATACAGATAACAACTAATAAAGCTATTTGATATATACAGATAACAGCTAATAAAGCTATTTGATATATACAGATAACAACTAATAAAGCTATTTGATATATACAGATAACAGCTAATAAAGCTATTTGATATATACAGATAACAACTAATAAATCTCTTTGATATATACAGATAACAACCAATAAAGCTCTTTGATATATACAGATAACAACTAATAAAGCTCTTTGATATATACAGATAACAACTAATAAAGCTCTTTGATATATACAGATAACAACTAATAAAGCTCTTTGATATATACAGATAACAACTAATAAAGCTCTTTGATATATACAGATAACAACTAATAAAGCTCTTTGATATATACAGATAACAACTAATAAAGCTCTTTGATATATACAGATAACAACTAATAAAGCTCTTTGATATATACAGATAACAACTAAAAAAGCTCTTTGATATATACAGATAACAACCAATAAAGCTCTTTGATATATACAGATAACAACTAATAAAGCTCTTTGATATATACAGATAACAACTAATTAAGCTCTTTGATATATACAGATAACAACTAATAAAGCTCTTTGATATATACAGATAACAGCTAATAAAGCTTTTTGATATATATAGATAACAACTAATAAATATTTGAATCATTCCGTGCATTGCAAATTTATGAAAACAAAGCTTAGCCAGCCCTTCAACGTCCGAACTCACTGCTGCGCTGGTGACATAAGTCTATTTTAGTATTTGATAAACATTCTCCTATTTCCCATCGGTTAAATTGGCCGAGCTATACGCGCGCTTGATGCTTACGTCGTTTAACATTTTCATCAATTCCAGACCCTCCCAGATTCGTTAGTTTGGCCTTTTCAATAATTTAATGAACATACTATTTCACCAGACGAACTTACTAGAAATGATGGAGTGTTGTTTGCAAGAGACATGAAAGGGGGCGGGGTATATTATCAGGCATTTGTTTAGAGAATATTTGTACGTCGGATATGGTTTGAGAGTTCCAAAAACTGTCGAACAGCTCAAGTTATCACATCGCACAAAGACGTCATCTCGTGGCTTTATCTAACACCATCATGCTTCTATCGTCTCTGTGGTTTCTCTTCTCTTTAACACGTGAGTTATTTTTGTTTGTGCGTTTTGCTATGAATTCAAGTGCGAACATGTGTGTAAGCGTTTGTAAGTTTATGTGTATTTGTATCTCTCAGTGGGTGCGTGTGTAAGTTTCTGTGTGTTTGTGTGACTCAGTGTGTGTGTATGTTAAACGTTTTCAAATATTTTTTAAAATATATAAAAGAATTAGCATTTTAAATTACTTTAGATGCAAGACGTGCGTGGTACATGTAAGGAGGGATAAATAAATGCTTCCCTTACGGACTGATGTGATAGTTGATGACTAAATTTATTCTTGTTCGCCCAACGTTTCTGCTTAGTCCCAAAAATTATTTGATAGATGCTAATGCTAAACGTTTTTTCCTATTCTACTTGCACAATTATTAAAGTGGGTCTAACGTTGAACGTCCTCTAGCACAGATTCAATCATTTCAACTATTACTATTGTTAGTAAATATATGACTATTTTCTAAGTTCACCACGTGACATAAAGTGAAGAATATCTTAGTATTATTTATAGTGGTAAATTGTTACAATGGTCCATTTTATTGGGTAAGATTTTTAAAAAAAATACTGTTAATAAAATTTCAATAAAAACGAAACAAACAGTTTGAAAATTTAAAAAAAAACTGGTACGTAAAATATTCCCAGCCATTGGATACAACCACATGCAAAGCAGTCACCCATTTTTGCTTAAGTTTTAAAAATGTACATATAACAAATATTATTGTTAGACTATTTTAAGGCATAAAGAGATACAAGATAAAAATTGTAGATTATAATCTATAATTTAATAGCAAAATTAATCTGCAAATTGCCATATTCATACAGGTTTGGAGAATTAAAGTTTTGAGTTTTTAATATTTAATAGCAGAATTATCTATGCATGCACCAGGTGAATTTAAAAAAAAATATTTACAACTCCAATGAACCAATCATTGATAGGAAATTCAGATGGTTGATAATTAGTTTCTAATCATGATAACTACTAAAATGATCTTGAAATGTTTCATGATTTTCAAAATACTTTTCTTATATTCCCAGTCTTGAATAGTATGAAAGTAGTAAATATAGAAATGGGGAAATTTTTTTCATGCTCACAATGTAAGTTTCATTTTTGTTTTTTTTATCCCTTGCTCCAATAAATTATTAGAGTGACTTGGTATGGTATAGGATTCACACATGCTGTCATCATCTAAATGCTATTGGTTGGGGTATTTTCTTTATGAAATACAAAACTGCATATTTTAAAATATCTTTAACAAAAATGTAAATATTATTTTAAAAAACAACAACATATCTTTGTGAATTGATATTTTACAGGTATCACATGTTCAGGAAATATTGGCAAGTGTTGCTAATAATTTCAAGATATTTCGAAATTTCAACATTGTTTTGTACATATAATTGGGAAATGCAATTAGTTCAAAAAGTCTCATAGTGGATCACACAATTTTAATCATAAAATTATCTTAAAACAATGTACTTGATGCATAGTAAAATTGGCTTTTCAATAATTTAGGACTTAATTAGAGAATGCCTAATGTTTCAGTAATTGCATTGAAAACTACAGAAAGTTCAAAATTCAGCTGCCAGACTAGTTCTTAAGGCAAAAAACCTGACCATGTTAATCCGCTACTTTACTCACTTCATTGGCTACCTATACAAGCTCGAATCGATTACAAACTGGCTGTTCTCAGTCACAACTTCTTTTCTGACTCATCTCCTTCCTATCTTACTGAACTTCTGTCGGTCTTCTCACCCAGTCGTCAGCTACGCTCTTCTGGAGACACACGTATTCTCTGTGTTCCTAAGACACGAACTAAAACTTTTGGCGAAAGGTCATTCTCTTTTTGTGCAGCCAAACAATGGAATTCTCTACCATTACACATCCGTAGTATTCCAACTACCAAGTCCTTCAAGACTGCACTTAAGACGCATCTTTTCAAAATGTATATACAAAATTAATGAAACAACATTTTGTTTTAATGATTAGCGTAGCCTATGTGTAATGTACTGACCTTTATGATGTTATTATGATATGAATGGTTATTTAATTATTATATGTATGTTATGATCTCCATGTAAAGCGCTGTGAGCCCGGTTCCTTACTGGGATGCAGTGCTATATAAATTATCAATTATTATTATTATTATTATTAATTAAAACTTTAAATGAAGTTCTGATGAGCTATCAAATACAATTCCAGAAAGCAAGCCCATTGAAGGGATTGAGAGAACGTACATGGTGTGAGTTATTATAAAACATATTCAACAAACTTTTTTTATTTTACATTATATATCTATAAAAAATAGTTCAAATATAACATTCATCCCGTGTTGAGATTTTAAATTATATACTAATAAAAATCGAATTACCGTATATATACCCATATTTTTAATTTGTCACCTTAAAAATGAAATCTTAAAGATAGCTAGAAAAAAATTAACCACTAATAAATATTTAATCCTTGATATTATGTTTTACTCTTTTATTCCTGCTCTCACTTATTCTGAAGTCTTTTTGAAAGATATATTTCATATTTAAAGTTAAAATTAATATTTATTTATTGTTATTCATTAATAATAGAAATATAAATAGATAAATATAATTAATAGCCATAATAATGTTGAAGAGGTTCTTTCCAGTGGCGTAGCTAGGGTTATCTGCGCCCGGGGACATCTGTCCCCCCCCTGCACCCCCCTAGCTACGCCACTGGTTCTTCCTCTTCTATCCATATAACTTCATTATTCTAAACTGATAATAAGGGATCTTAAAATTATTTTTTAGTTTTTCTTCTTATTTTTAAAAAAATATCATTTTAGTATATATAAGTCTTTCTTCGGCTACTTGTTTTTATGTGTTAAAATTTATTTCTTCTTTTTAAAATTTTTGTTGTAATGCGTTCTGCAATTAATGTCCCTAAAACTTAATTGTAGATTAAGCTGAAATAATTTGTTTATAGAATCCAACCCCAAAAATATGGTAAACAAAAGACTTAATTTTTTTAAAGGGCACGCTTTAATTTACATATAGAAAGTTTACTAAAAAGAAGAACATAAAAATGTTCTATTATTACAGGTGAACTGCGTGAACCTATTCACTGCACATAAACGCGTGGGGCGCCCATCACAAGTCATTTCTCTTTGCAACTATTCTTCTGCATATAGATACTTATTACTAATTAATATGATAGTAGCATGTATATGATCAAATTTGTGAAACTTTTAATGTTTATTAATATTTATACAAATTTGCATTTATGTTTTGCAGCCTTGTACGTGATGTGATGAGTGCCCCACGATTTTATGTGCAGTGGATAGGTTAACGCATATCACCTTTAATAATAGAACATTTTTATTTTCTTCTTTTTAGTGCACTTTCTATATGTAAATAAAAGTGTGTCCTTTTTTAAAAAAAAAGATTTCTTAAAAGTATTTTATTTTCTCCGTTTTAGTCTAAAAAGTTTTAAAATCGATTTTTCGACCTTATCAATTAATTTAATTAGTAGATGCTATTTAGAGATAAACAAAAAAATGCATTAATTTTATTCGATCGATCTGAAATTTTGATGCAATGCATTGTTATCCAAAGATCTATCTGTGGTAAAATTTTGAGACCTCTAGGACCACCAGAAGTGGTTAAGTTTTACTTTACAAGATTTGAAATTTTACGCATGCTATATTGAGAAAAACTACATTTAAAAAAAAATATTAATTTAGTTGTGGTGCATTCGATCAATCTGACATTTTTATTCAATGCATTTTCATCCAAGATCTAACTGTGGTAAACATTTTAGACCTCTAGGACAATCAGAACTGGTTTAATTTTACGTTATAAGATTTGAAGTTTTACACATGCTATATTGAGATAAACTACATTTAAAAAATGCATTATCTTAATTACGATCTGATCTGAAATTTGGATACAATGAATTGTCATCCAAGATCTAACTGCGGTAAAAAAAAAGTTAGATCCCTGGGGTCATCAAAAGTGGTTTAATTTTACGTTACGAGATTTAAAGGATACAAGATACAAACAGTGTGACTTAAATAAAAGCGTGTAATATAGATATACTTGAGATCAGTAATGAATCATATTATTAAAATCCATTCTAGACATATGTGTTTGCGCTTAACAGCGTCTCCATATAACTTTACATTATGGAGTCTAATTTCTTTCACTGTCTTCTTATTCGAGCCATCATTTTTTTTTAAATTTTAAATAAAATCACTGGTCTTAAATTTATTTTATTTTCCACTATAATAATCAGATGGTAAACAAATAACTGGATTTGTTGTATTCTGTCTTTTCAGTTACACCTGCTCCGACTTTATCCCAGGAAAACAAATGCCAATCGAACCACACCAAACTGTTCATCGCAGTCGACACTCGCAAAGACACCAATCGGACAACCACTCAGTTGAAGAACATTGTGTCATATTTCGTCACATTGGTCAAGGACGGCCTCATCACTATCCTGGACGTGTACTTGGTGGATCTGTTTCAAACGAAAACATTATTCAATCTGACCAATGTGACGTCATTACGAGAGCTTACGACTGCTATCGACTGGATCCGACCATCTTTTGGCAAGGGAGAAAATTTTGGTCATATTTCGATTGATTTTGATTCATTTCGAAAAGCACTTAATTACTCAGAAAATATTTTTCAGTCTTTGAAATCTGAAGAAATAAAAAATGCATTATATATAATGATAAATCTTTTACGCTGTTCTGGAAAATGCGAACTGGAGACAATTGTCAGATGGTATTTGGTAAGGGAGAAGGATGTTTCAAAGATGGCCATTTTGTCGAGTACTTCTAAAAAACTAGATAATTTCGAGTACAGTGTCTCCGACAGCAACATTCCCATTTTGTTTGTCGACTCCGATGATGACTTCTCCATCCGCAATCCCGTTGCTATTGAAGTTTGCAGAGACTGCCCAAAAAACTGGACTCGGCTAAAAAGGACTGGACACCGGATAGTTTGTTATTCTGTCACTCTGTTGGACAAACCAATTTCCTGGATCCAGGCGTCCAACCACTGTGCAGCCATGAAGTCTACTCTGCCTGTCTTAGAAACAGAGGCGGAGCTGAAATTTGTAACACAACTTGTAAGAAAACATGGAACCGCCGTTTCAACGTATCACAGCGTGACTGACCAAGCAGTACAAGAGATCTTTTATGTCGGCTTGTTCAAAAATGTTGGGGACGAACATGGTGATTACACTTGGTCAAATTTACGACCTTTTAGGTTACAGGCAACAACTCCGCCAAATAAGAACAGCAGACATCGCTGTGTGGCCATTTCATTTAATCAAAACTCAAGGAATCAATCCGATGGAATTAGTTTGTTGCGTGTAAACTGTAACGAAGGTAAGTCGCGAATGCTTGTCTGTGGTATAGAAGGCTTGAAGAGTTATAACACAGCTGAACTGGAAGATCTTTTTATAGATGGTGGTACAATTAGTCTGAAGAGATGCGCATGGAATATATCAAAGTGGGAAACAGTCCACACGCATGAAGAAGAAACAGAAGAGTGGGGAATGTTTGATTGTATGGAGGGCAGATACTTGGTAATTTTCAACGACGTGTGTGATGGGAAAAGGGACTGTTTTAACAGTAGAGACGAACAATACTGTTACACCTTATCAGAGAAACATAAGCTAGATTATTTCTATTGTGTTAACCCGAATGCTATTGCTGGCTATCCTTCAACTCGCTTGGTCAGATCACAGGCTCGCTGTGATTTCATCCAAGATTGTCCAGACAACAGTGATGAACAAGGCTGTGATGGATGCTTGGGCAGGCGATGCTCAGATGGAACATGTGTCCCCAGTCAATGGTTGTCACGTGATCTTGACGAGTGTACCCTATTTATAGGTAACAATGGGAGACCATATCTAAACGTCTCGTACCATTGCCATGGACATTGTTCTGGATTCAGATATTTTCATCACGAAATTAGTTTCTGTAACCGAAACATAAACCTAGAGATCTACTCAGTGGGCCAAAAGATATTTGAAAACCTGACCAGTGGAGAAGAATGGACCCCTAAATGTTTGTATCTCAGGGGCACCAGCAGAAAGGCAACAGGCTGCCAGGACAGGTTACAACTGACCGACTGCAACACATTTCAATGTCCAGAAGGCTTCGTTAAGTGTCCAGGTTCTTACTGTATTCCCGTGTATCACTTCAAAGACGGAGTCCAAGACTGTCAATACGGAGAAGATGAAATTATGCTTGACAACATTTTTCTTTCGGGAGATAACTTCGTCTGGTGTAAGAAAACAAATATTGCTGTCCATGAGGTGCACATCTGTGACGGTGTTACCCAGTGTCCATTCGGTGACGATGAAACAAACTGTAACGGGACGTGTCCACGCGACTTTAAGTGTCAAGGAGGTGCTGTTAAACCTAACGATTATACTGACGTAAAGCCAATGGAAAGTTTGAATATTTTTGACGTAAAAACTAAATATTTAAATCTCCATGGCATCAACCTGTCAAATTTAAAAGAAACATTTACCTTTCCAAACTTGTTAGAGATCCACGCCTCCAACTGTAATCTTGTGAAACTCGACAAGCTTATTGGATTTCATAACTATTTTCTTTACGCGGCAAATTTAAGCTACAACAAAATCAGCGAGTTAGAGGATTATGGGCCACTTTCGAGTCTACCAAATTTGCAATTTTTGAGCCTGTCACATAATGAAAAACTAAAAAAAATTGGGAAATTTAGTATTATGTCGCCAAAACTGCATACCCTTGATTTATCTTTTACCGGAATTTCAGTTTTAAATACTTTTATTTTAATACATTATAAATCAATCCGATTTTTAAATCTTTCCCACACAAAAATAAAAAACATCGGTTTGGGTCGTATACAACAACAATTTGAATATTTTAATCTAGAGAACACATTAATTAGCTCAGAAAACGTAACAAAGATATTAAAAGAAGTTTCCGTCAGCACATCACTGTACGTAGATGACTTTAAATTTTGCTGTCCTCAAATTTCAGGGGGTGGCACCCCTCAACATGCGTGTCATGCACCTCCAGAAGCATTCTCTTCATGTGAAGATCTCCTGAGTGATGTATTGAAACGTTCACTTCTGTGGTTGGTGGCAGGCGTTTCATTCACTGGGAACATCATCGTCCTCACCTATCGGTTATTTTATGACAGGGGCGTCTTCAAGAAGGGTTACGGCGTATTTGTGACCAATCTGAGCGTGTCGGATTGTGTCATGGGCGTTTATCTGCTGATTATCGCCTCTACTGACTTCCGTTACAGAGACGAGTATGTACTTCACGAAAGTGATTGGCGCCACAGTTACTTGTGTCAGGCTGCAGGCTTTCTGTCAACTCTGTCCACTGAAACCTCAACTTTCTTTGTGTTTCTGATCACGCTGGACAGATATCTGGTCATCAGGTTTCCATTCGGTGACCACAGGTTTACAAAATTGGGTCTAGTACTATGTGTTATTTTTGTCTGGATCATTGGATTCATTCTGGCATTGGTTCCACTCATGTATCCAGAGTGGATAATTTACTCATCCAATGGGATGTGTTTGGGCTTACCACTGGGCATTAGCCGAAATCTTGGCTGGCATTACTCATTTGGAATTTTTATTTGTGGCAATTTTATTCTTTTTATTTTAATCGCTTGCGGTCAAAAGTCCATATTCCGCTTGATATTGTCCAGTCACAGTTTTCAAATGACCAATGTCCAGAGTGTTGCCAGGAGGGTCCAGGAAATAAATGTTGCTAAGCAACTATTTTTGGTCGTGTTGTCCAACTTCCTGTGCTGGTTTCCCATCTGTGTCTTAGGTTTTCTGACGTTGACAGGACACGTGGTCAGTTCAGACACCTACGCCTGGTTGGTCGTTTTTGTCATGCCACTCAATGCGGCCATCAACCCCATGATCTACACGATACCCGTCATGTACAGCAAGTGGCGGGACTTTAAGAGAGGGGAGACTACCAAGACTCGAAAAAGTTTCAACAAATCAACAAATGCTGAGACGACAATTTGATTTTTGTCTGCAAATTTTAGAGGAACGCAAATTTGGTTTTTCGTAATTTTTATGATGAAAGGAAAATCATTTAAGTTAATAATAGATTACAACTTTTGCAATATCTTAACACTTCTTTATTTTCTCATCTTTTAATACTTATGTATAGTTGGGCAAATCTTAATAAGAGTGCCATGTGTTTAATATATATATATATATATATATCTATATATATAAAAATCAAAGTATGTCTGTGTGTGTGTGTGTGTGTGTGTGTGTGCATGTCCTTTATAGCTTACTAAACCATTCATCCGATCGTCATGAAATTTTTGGAGACTGTTAAGTACCTACCTGGGAAGGTAACTGGCACATTTGTTTTCTAAATTTAACACTCATGGGGCACCGGGGGCCCATAATGTCATTTTTTGCTTGTATGAGATTTATAAAAATTAGTTTAAGCGCTAGCTACTGTGTAAATTGTTGGATCTTAACCAAACTTTGTATATGACAACTTGATAGCCAGTATTAAAATACTATAGGACACAGAACTGCAAATAGTCATTCCTTTGGGGCTGGGGGCCCAAAAATTCACATTTAATTTCTTAAACGTTTAAGATTTTATTCACCATTCAGTCATTAACAATCTTGACAAATAATGACACACGTATCCATTATTATACAAATTGAAATGAACAGGGGTTTTGAACTGCATATCTTGCACTGAATGGGCCCCGGGGCCCTTAATGTTTTTTGTGCCTATATAAGATATATAAAAATTAGTGTATGCGTTAGCTACTGAGTAAATGAATGGATCTAAACCAAAATTTGAATACAAAAACTTGGTAGGCCATATTAAAATACTATAGGGCACATAACTTCAAATGTCCATTCCTTTGGGGCCAGGGGCCTCCAATGTCTTTTCTTCGTATATGTCTAATGTATTTTCCCCCATTCAATTTTTCACGATCTTGAGGAATATATCTATGAGGAAACTTAATTAAATGAAAAGTTTTTTGAAATTTTCACATATCACCAAGTGGGCTCAGGGGCCCTAAATGTCTTTTTTTCTTATATCTATTATATATAAATCAAAGTATGTCTGTGTGTGTGTGTGTGCATGTCCTTGACAGCTGACTAAACTATTCATCCGATCGTCGTGAAATTTTTGGAGACTGTTGAGTACCTACCTGGGATGGTAACTGGCAACTTAGTTTCCTAAGTTTAACACTCTTGGGGCACCGGGGGCCCATAATGTTATTTGTTGTTTACATGAGCTATATAAAAATTAATTTAAGCGCTAGCTACTGTGTAAATTGTTCGATCTTATCCAAACTTTGTATATGACAACTTGATAGCCAATATTAAAATACTATAGGGCACTAAACTGCTAATATTCATTCCTTTGGGGTTGGGGGGCCTAAAATTCACATTTCTTAAACGTTTAAGATTTTATTCACCATTCAGTCATTAACAATCTTGACAAATTATGACACATGTATCAATTATTATACAAATTGAAATGAACAGGGGTTTTGAGCTTTATATCTTGCACAGAATGGTCCCCGGGGCCCTTAATGTCTTATTTTGGTTATATATGATATATAAAAATTAGTGTATGCGTTAGCTACTGAGTAAATGAATGGATCTTAACCAAAAATTGAATACAAATACTTGGTAACCCATATTAAAATACTGTAGGCACATAACTTCAAATGTCCATTCCTACGGGGCCAGGGACCGCAAATGTCTTCTCATCGGATATGTTTAATGTATTTTCCCCCACTTAATTTTTCTATTTTTCACGATCTTGAGGAATATATCTATGAGGAATCTTAATTAAAATGAAAAGGTTTTTGAAATTTACATCTTTCACTGAATGGGCCCACGGGCCCCTAAATGTAGTTTTTTTCTTATATTAGCTGTATAAAAATTAGTATTATATTAAAATACTGAGAAAATTAATGTATCTTGACCCATTTTAGTATATAAAAAATCAAGGGTCTATATTCTATTACAATAGGGCACTGAACTCCTAATTTTCATTCCCACGGGGCAGGGGGCCCAAACTGTCTATTTTTAGTAAAGTTTAATATTTTATAGTCCATTCAAAATAGTTAACAATATTGAGAAATACATATAAATGTATGTATTTTGAATTTTTTTCAAATGAATATATGTTTCGCACTTTATTTCTTGCAATAATTGGGCCCTGGGGCCCTTAATGTCGTTTTTTTGCGTATACGAGCTTTATAAAAAAATAGGTTATGCGTTAGCTACAGAGTAAATGATTGGATCTTAACAAAACTTTGTATACAAAAACTTGGTAGCCCATATTAAAATACTTAAAGTTTCTGAACTTTTCATGTCGATTTCTTCGGTGCCGGGGGCCCCAAATGTATTTTTTCATATATGTTAAGATATTTTTCCATTCACATTTTAATGATCTTGATAAACCTGATGCAATTGAATTAAAATGAAAAGATTTTTGAAATTGACATCTCGCACTGAATAGGCCCAGGCCCCCTTTATGTTGTTTTATTTCACTATATCTATATTTATAAAAATCAAAGTATGTCTGTGTGTGTCTGTGTGTGTGTGTGCATGTCCTTTATAGCTGACTAAACCATTCACCCGATCGTCATGAACTTTTTGAGACGGTTGAGTATGCTCCCGGGATGGTAACTGGCAAATTTTTTTCGAAATTTAACACTCATTGGGCGCCGGGGCCTCATAATGTCATGTTTTGCTTAAATAAGCTATATAAAAATTAGTTTAAGCGTTAGCTACTGTGTTAATTAAAGGATCTTAACTAAACTTTGTATATAAAATCTTGACAGCCAATACGAAAAATACTATAGGGCAATAAACTCCTAATGACCATTCCTTCGGGGCTGGGGCCCAAAATATATTTTTTCGTATATGTTTAAGATATTGTCCCCATTCACGTTGTAACAATCTTGATAAATATATATCCATGATGAAAATAACTTAAAATGAAAAGGTTTTTGAAATTGACATCTTGCACCGCAAATGCCCGGGGGCCCCTTAATTTCGTTTATTTTTCCTATATTGGCTAGATAAAAAAAATTAGTTTAAGTTTTAAATAATGCGAAAATAACTGCATTTTGACCAAACTTAGTATGTAAAAACTTTAGAGCCTATATTACATTACTATAGGGCACTGACCACCTCATGTCCATTCCCTCAGAGATGGGGTCCCCAAATGTCTTTTTAACTGAATGTTATTAATTGCATTACCCATTTAATTTTACACGATATGGAGAAATATAGCTTGAGTACAATAGCAATAAAAAATATAACGTATCACTCATTTTGGGGCCGGGGCCCTTAATATCGTTTCTTCTTTTGTAAACTTTTTAATTATTAATTTATTTATATATATATATATATATATATATATATATATATATATATATATATATATATATATATATATATAAATATGTTTGTGTGTGCATGAATGTCCTTTATAGCTCTCTAAACCATTTACCCGATCGTCATGAAACTTTTCAAGTCTGTTGAGTATGCCCCCGGGATGGTAACTGTAACTTTTTTTCAAAATTTAACACTCATAGGGCGCGTGAAGCCCATATTGTCATGTTTTGCTTATACGAGCTATATAAAAATTAGTTTAAGCTTTAGCTACTGTGTAAATTATTGGATCTTAACCAAAATTTGTATATGACAACTTGATAGCCAATATTAAAATACGATAGGGCACTAAACTGCAAATAGTCATTCCTTTGGGGCTGGGGGCCCAAAAATTCACATTTTTTAAACGTTTAAGATTTTATTCACCATTCAGTCATTAACAATCTTGACAAATTATTATACTAATTGAAATGAACAGGTGTTTTGAACTTTATATCTTGCCCATAATGGGCCCTGTGGCCCTTAATGTCGTTTTTATCTTATATGAGCTATATAAAAATTAGTTGCTACGTTAGCTACTTAGTAAATGAATAGATCTTCACCAAACTTTGCATACAAAAACTTGGTAGCCTATATTAAAATACTATAGACACTGAACTTCTAATGCCAATATATTCGGGGCCGGGGCCCCAAATATCTTTTTTCGTATATGTTTAAGATATTTTTCCTATTTACTTTTTAAAGAGCTTGAGAAATATAGCCACAATCAAAATGAACTAAAATGAACAGGTTTTTGAAATTGACCTCTTGCACCGAATGGGCCAGGGGGGCCTTAATGTTATTTTCCACCTATTTTAGGTATATAAAAAGTAGTTTAAGAGTTGGATATTGAGAAAATAACTGGATTTTGACAAAACTTAGAATATAAAAACTTAAGAGCCTATATTACTATAGGGCACTGAACTCTTAATTTCCATTCCTTCGAAAAAGTCTTTTTTACTGAACTTTAATCATTGTATTCCCTATTCAATTTTACACGATATTGATGAATATAGCTTGAGTACAATGGCAATAAAAAACTATAATATCACTCATTTTGGGGCCGGGGCCCTAAATATCGTTTCTTCTTTTGTACGCTATTTAATAATTAATTTATTTATCAGTTTGCTATGAAACTTAGATTTTTTTTTCACACTTCCACGAAGGTTTCTTCAGAATTGTTTTTAAACATACCACTCATTGGTTTCTTTAAATTTATTCCTTTTTACTTTGATCATTGCAATGCACGACGGGTCTGCTAGTATATATATATATATATATATATATATATATATATATATATAATATATATATATATATATATATATACTAGTATTTTTTCTTGTTTATCAAAAGCCCAAATAACTTATCCTTGTATGATAAATACGAAATATTAAACTTTCTGAAATTTAAATAACGTATTTTATAATTATAAATCCTCAAATCCTCTTTTTACATCGCTCTCTTTTCCAAAATTAAAATATAAGCTAAAACAATGACGTCATATATTTTTTTTTACGGCGAGAATGTTTTAATGTATAATTATTTTGCACACCTCGTGATGCGCGCCTTGTATATATACTTAAATATAAGCTACAAAATGACGTCAAAGCATTACGGATACATACTCCAATCCCAGGAGGTTTTATTATATGGAGGTGGCGGCTGCTATCAGATGGTTCCTAGCGGATGAAGCCTATCGGCCATATTGCTAGACGCAAAACATTCCACCCGTGAGGGCATTTTCATTACGATACTTGTTTTCTCATTCTGGTAACGACTTGTTTTGTCACCTACAAAGCCTATAAAATACGATATATCGAAATTAAGCAGTACTAATATAGCATACACACTACACAGCTTCCAATGTTTTGCGTATTCCAAGATGGCTGCTGCCTTCAGCCTAATGACGTCACGCCGCCTCCATATAATCAAACCTCCTTGCTTTAACCAAACCGTGACTTGGGCAATTATATTGTTTATATATGTATATATGCATGTTTGTCTGTATGTATGAATGCATGTACGTATGTATATATATATGCGTGTATGTATGTATGTTTGTATTTATGTATCTATGTGTGTATGTATTTATGTGTGTATATATGTATGTATTTATGTTCGAGTATATGTATTTATGTATGTATGTCGTATGTATGTATAAAAATTTTAACGATTAATCGAGAAATTAATAAATTAATCGTTAATTTCCGCAGCCCTAATATATATATATATATATATATATATATATATATATATATATATATATATTAATAACTATATTTGTGCCAGTATATATATTTATGTGTATTTATTTTATTTTAAATATATTAAACTCATAAGAGTATGCTCAATGTTTTAGTAAATTATGATTTCACCTCACAACACACAACTTTAATCTACCAACCTTCGTATTCTACCATGTGCCTCAAACTCACCAATTTTTATACAATTTCATTTTTAATTATTTAAACTTGTGTTAAATTGATATGTTTGTTTTATAAACTTTATGATATATATTTAAAATATATTACATGCCTTGGTCTTTTTTTAACATAAATAACATATTAAATGTTTAAGCGTTTATAGAAAAATTAAGTAACGTTAATGGTACTATGTCTTCATGGATATAAAATAAAAATATATTTTGAAAACATTTAAAAAACTTAAATATGCAGCGTTTAAAACAAATTGTAATAAGTGTAAAATACATTTAATGTCTTAATATATGAATAACCTCAATAACACAACAAATTTCACAGATTTTCTCAATATAAAATAAAGCTGATGTCTGCACGTTTTACATTAAGAAAAATGAATAAAAAGCTGCACACACATTTATGTTTGACTTTTTGTTTTATGAAACAAACAAAAAATCCACACAAAAAAAAACTGTCTTGTGTTTTCGTAAATAACAGTGAGAGTTGGGATGACACAATCCTGTGGAATCGGGGTAGGTACAACTTCCGGTTACCGGAAATTACCCAAAAGCTGACAGAGACCAAGGTAATGGATCTACTACTGATGTAGGAAAGTTTGTTCACACCTTCAATAATTGCTCGCCAGTATTTGCGAGCGATCTATTCTCGTATTATTACGCCACCTCCATGTCACATGGTAAATTATTACAAATTAAAGTTCAAAGTCCGGGCCGCGGTGATCTAGCGGTAGCGTGCTGGAGTGCCGAACCGAGGTAGAATAAGGTCAAGGGTTCTATTCTTGGTGCTGGCATGGCCACACAATCCCTTGCTCGTTAGTGGTGGCTAAATAAATTTGCGAACGCTACTTCACTTTCCCCATATTCCGTTACATATATTTTTATATATATATATATATTATATTTATATAAAGTTAAAAGTTCACCATCGGAGAGTTGTTTATGTTGACTACGATGTGCTATTAATTAATAAAATTGATCGTGATCAACCAATTTTCATCAAATCATTATTATTTTAAAAATATTTCAAAACAACAATTTACGATTTATTACGAAGTAGATCTGCATTTTATTTAAATTAGGCTTTGAAAAAAAAATATTTTTAAATTAAAAGAATGAAAATAAAGAATACAATAAGGACTGCAACTTTAAATTCAAAATATTCAAATACATATGTAAAATGAAAATGACTATGCCTCGTGTTTATAAATGAGTTAATATGAATTATTACGCTAAAACAAAATTGAAAATAGATTAAATGCTTAAATATACATATTATCTACAACTGTGGATAAGGAGTCTGCACCATGGTTTGTAGATATTATGCAAAAAATATCGTTATTTCGAATCTATGAAATAGAACTAATATATATAATATAAAAGCCCAAGTCACTCACTGGCTGGATGTGGAACGCTGAGGAACGATGTACAACAGTCTATAGCAGTTTTAAAAAATCGTGTGGTGATTAGCGCTGTAAAAATATTTAATATGACGTCATTGCTTGATCTTATATTTAATACAAGGTGTGCATCAAAAAGTGTGCAAATTAATTACAAAGTAAAGACGCGCTGTAAAAAAATATTATATGACGTAATTGTTTTAGCTCATATCTTAATTTTGGAAAAGGGAACGATGTAAAAATAGGATTTGAGGATTTATAATTATAAAATGATTTGTGTACATTTCAGGGATTTTAATATTTCGTATTTATCAAACAAGGATAAGTTACTTGGGATTTTGACAAAAAAGTGGGCGCCGTAGGCGCCCTACAACCCCTAGTAATTAATAAGATAGATGAGGGTACGTTTAAAAAAAATATATTTTGCCCCTCCTTGGTCATAAACACAAGAAAGTGAAATAAAAACCTTGCCAAGAGTCTAGATCTATAACTCTAAATTATATTTCAATACTTTGCCAATCAAATTTTATTTAGCCTAAGCTTATTGTAATTAGTTAATCTGGCCTATGCCTATATTTATTTACATTAATTTAATTCATACATGATTATTTATTGGCAATTTTTCCCCTGATATTATTAACCCCCCCCCCGTAACAAAAACTTATACCCCCTTTCAAGTTGACGTCACAGAGCTTTGCCGTGCACCCCCCACCGACCAATAATAGCAAAACATTTTATTTTAAAATGAGCACTGTTTTGTAATTTCAGTTTAAGCATTTATTTATTGTAAGGCTTCACTCTAATAACGTAGCTCACGTGAAGCAATGTAATGCGTCATTAAATATATTGTAAGCAATCAAATATTTAAGTGGAACTTTTATTTAAAGTTGCGCGTTTTGATGTGACGTCACATATCTTTAAATGTGCCCCTTCGCCACAAATGTGTGGCCCCGAACCCAGTTACGCTTCTGCGTTGCATCAATACTTGAAGGCCAATTTATACCACCTTAGGGCAGTAAACTCCTGGATGTATCTACAATAAACTATGTACATTAATTCTTGATGGCCCATATTAAAACACCACAGGACATCAAGCTCCCGATACCTACTCATTCGAGTCCGGGAAAAAATAAAAATAAAAGGCAACGATATCACTCCACTAGTTCATTCAATTCATTGGCTTCACGAAAAAGCAAACTTTACTACTAACATGCGGATCATCACCGCAGCTTCTTCTCCGACTCTTGCCCTTCCTATCTTACTGAAATTCTTATTTCTATTTACCCCCTCGTCATCTTCTGCAGAACCATGCTCTATTTCAAGGACTAAAATATTAGATGAAAAATGTTATTCTTTCTATTTACTTACCAAATCTATTTTCCCCGTTAATAAATAATTTATTTAACCATTTATTTCCATTCTCTCAAATTTGCTCATTCAGTCCTTAAACTATCATTCCCATTTCATCTATAAATATTTTGATAACTTATTATGATTGTGTCGGTTTTTATTATCATTATTATTAATGTTTGTTTTTTTGATGATCAGTTTCCATTTTCTTAGTCCGAGTTTTGTATATTCCTTTCTATTCTATCACTAAGCTTTTGTAACTATGTTTTCTCATTTTCCAAGCCATATTATATATTTGACCATTTATTCCTTTTTTCTAAGCCATATGTTTGACAATCTATTCCTATTTTCTTTGTATATATATTTTACCTTTCATTCCATATATTTATATATTGTTAGGTCCACCTGAGATGTTTGATGATCTTCTTGTTATCTATCTTATTCACTTCCTCCTGTGATGTTTCAAGCTGTGTTTCTTCATAATTTAGGTAGGATTTTGCAGTTAGTTGGTCTTCGGAAAGGCTTTGGTTATCGTATCGTTTCTCTCTTTGCTTATAAAAATCGTGAATTATTCTTATTATTTGCTTGTATTTAATTCTTAACATTTGGTGGTTAGAGTCAGCAACTGCTCCTTGATAACTTTTTACGTCTAGTATATATTACTTTTATTACTCCATTACTTTAATGAATTTAATATATTTAAGTTTAAGTTTCTATTACTTTAATTACTCAATTTTTTAAATATCTTTAAATTAAAGTTTGACTCCGATAGGATAACAAAAAAATACAGTGTTACCTAGAGATACGAATGCTTCAGGCTACGTAAATGCAAGATAAGAATGATCCCTCGAAGAATATTTTGTTCCAAGATACGAAAAACGCACAGATCACAACACGGTGTATCGCTGTGCATTAAACGCGCCAGCAAAACTTCTTGCCCAGTTCAATGACATTTGCCAGACTTATTTAAAAAACATTGTAAAAAGCAGGCCAAACAAGCTTCCTTGGATCAATATTTAGCCAAAGATCATAAGTAAGCGAAGATATTGGTGAAAGTGAAGGAAAGTAAATAAATTGTCAAATTAGAAAGAGCAAAAAAAAAGTTTTCTTTTAAATTAAAAGTTTTCAAAAAGAACACAAATGTACATAAATTAAAGTGTTTTGTTACGTACGTTTGGTGTACAGTTGTACTAAATTTAAGTTAGTGTTTATTTAGCATTAATTCATGCAAAGTTAGTGCATAACGTTTTTTTTTCTAAGTGTCTCGTACGTCGCGCCGTAATGTTTTCTGCCATCCGATCTCCTCCCCTACTACTTTCCTCTGATTTTCCGCCACATCGCCTCACTCGAAGGGCAAAGGTTCACATTTGTATACGTAACAATTTGTATGTAGTAACTACGAATTGGTACAAGTTGGCTTGATTGTCATGTGTAACAGGACTCGTGGTTTGCTAGATGAGTTTTGCTGTGAACTTTGTATAGCCCGGTTTATGAGGCGAACAAATTAAACTGTTTAAGCTAAGAGAAGAAGTCTCATCGCCTTGTAACTATCATCTACATTGATGCTTTTTGTGCCCTCTATAAATTATTTCGTCACCATTGTACGAAAGATCGACTACCTTCATACAAGACAATTACGGTTCTTTTTATCACACGCTTTTATTAAGTCACACCGTTTGTATGTTGTATCCGTACATCCATCCATCCATCCGTCAAATCTTGTAACGTAAAATTAAACCACTTCCGGTGGTCCTAGAGATCTCAAAATTTTATCACTCACATCAATGAACCACACCTCAACTTTCCCTAGAGAGATACACGCAATTTCAATGTGTTGACGTCAGAAGTGGACCGTAGAGAGTTTTTACTATAAGTTTAAAAAGTACGAAATTTGTCAAGCCTTGATGGTCAAAATCTTAGTGTGATCGATTGTCGACCTGGAGGTACGCGGTTCAATTTTCAGTTGGGAAACTGCTTTTTTAATAAATAAATTTGTATTTAATAATCTATCTTTTTACCACTATCACATTTAAGTTATTGGCAATGATGTTTAACTAATAAATTTAATTGATAAGGTTGAAAAATCGATTAAAAAAATTTTGATACTAAAAAGTAGAAAATAAAATATTAAAAGAATTTTTTTTTATAAAGGACACGCTTTTATTTACATAATATAGAAAGTGCATTAAAAAGACGAAAATAAAAATTTTCTATGATAACAGGTGAAATTCATGAACCTATCCACTGCAGATAAAAGCGTGGGGTGCTTAAATTTTGAGATCTCTCAGATTTACTCAACTCATTTCTCTTTGCAACTATTCATTTGCATAAAGATACATATTTTTAATTACTATGATATTAGCATGTATATTATCAAATTTGTGAAATTTTTAATGTTTATTAATATTCATACAAATTTGTATTTATGTTCCGCAGCCTTGTACATGATAGAGAGTTGTGATGAGCGCCCCACGCTTTTATGTGCAGTGGATAGGCTCACGGATTTCACCAGTTATCATCGAACATTTTTATTTTCTTCTTTTTATTGCATTTTCTATATGTAAATAAAAGCGTGTCCTTTTTAAAAAAAAATATTTTAAAAATATTTTATTACAGATTTAGGTGCAATTTGGAAAACTCACTCTAGACTAGATAGAAAAAGTAACTTATGGAATGTAAGTCCAGAGGCGTAACAACGACTTGGCATCGGGGCAGTTGATAAGGGCGCCGAGGGCTAATCTTGCAATAATCAGTTTATTCTGTGTAATTTAGTATTTTCCCTATTTCACAAGGGCGCCAAAAATGAATTAGACAAGGGCGCGGAAAACCCAGTTACGCGTCTGTGTAAGTCTGAGCATGGTGTTAGTTTTTCTGGATCATTGGTACAGCTACGTTTTGTAAACATAAATAACTTTCAAGAATTTTTACAAATATAAATCATAAGTAAATGTTGTTTATTTCAACAAACTACTTATTTTATTATTTGCAAACCAGAAGGCTGTGTTACGTCACAAAATTTGAGAGCCATGGAATTACCGCGACTTATTAACCAATTTTGCGAAATAATGAATTGTCCCTTAACGGGATCTATATTTGCGTTATATAAAATATAATTAATCGTTATTTATATAATTAAATACTATGAAAAACAATGCAGGTAAAGATTTATGTACTATGTTTTCTTTCTTCATTTTTAGACTTTGTTAACTCTTTTTAATGGAATTTACTCACACAAAAAAGGACATTTAATAAAAATCCACAGGAGAAAAAATACGTTGCGTGTTTCAATTATTTATTCTTTTTTATTGTATTCGTTACATCATTTCTTATTAAATGTGATTCACAATTGTTTGAAAATCGCCTTCGAGACGTGTTAAAGGGAAATAAACCCGTGACAGGCGAGACTCTCGTGGGTTCATAAAATATATTGTTAATTAAGCTCATCTCTCCCCAACAGGTGGTAACTTAATGAAGTCCTCACATCATCAAGTCATTACTACGTCAAGTTCATCAGTTCTTTTCTTTTCAAAGTCCTATCTTGACAATGTTCTGTCTTGAAAAAGTGCTATATTCGCTGGTCCATCCTTTCAGCCTTCTGAAAACTTAATATAACTTTGGGCAACCCCTCCCGGGTTAAACATTTCTCCAATAAAGTTATCTATTTACAACTAGATAACAGAATAACATCAATGGTAATGTTTTACATTTACCGTAATTTTTTGCTATTCATTGAAAGTTAACACTGATTTGACTTAATTCATACCATCACGTGAATTGAATGAATTGTGAAACAAACATTTTAAAGTAAATCTTTCACTATTTAAAATCAATAATCTATACTAATAAAAGGCAAAGCCCTCACTGACTCACTGACTCACTGATTCATCACTAATTCTCCAACTTCCCGTGTAGGTAGAAGCATGAAACTTTGGGAAGTTGTCGAGTAGCCTCTCGCGACGAAAATTGGAGCAAAAGAATTTTAAAAATAACACTCATGGGGGCCGGGGGCCCAAAAACGTTTTTTTTCCTTATATGGCCTATATAAAATTTGAAAATCACCAATTCTCCTATTTCCCGAGTAGGCAGGAGCATGAAACTTTGGGAAGTTGTTGAGTACAATCCCGCGATGGTAACGGGAGAAAAAACATTTAAATTATCACTTCCTGGGGACCGGGGGCCCAAATAACGTTTTTTCCAAATATGAGCTATATAAAAACTGAAAATCACAAATTCTCATATTTCCCATGTAGGTAGAACCATGAAACACTGGGTGGTTGATAAGTACACTTCCGCGATGGTAACAAGCGAAAAAAATATTTAAATTATCACTTATTGGGGGCCGGGGTCCCAAATGTAGTTTTTTTCTTATATAAAAAAAATGACTCATCACTAATTCTCCAACTTCCAGTGTAGGTAGAAGCATGAAACTTTGGGAAGTTGTCGAGTAGCCTCACGCAACGAAAATTGGCGTAAAAGAATTTTAAAATTGACACTCATGGGGGCCGGTGGCCCAAAAAAGTTTTTTTCCTAAAATGGCCTATATAAAATATGAAAATCACAAATTCTCCTATTTCCCGAGTAGGCAGAAGCATGAAACTTTGGGAAGTTGTTGAGTACAAACCCGCAATGGTAACGGGAGAAAAAAACATTTAAATTATCACTTCTTGGGGGCCGGGGGCCCAAATGAAGTTTTTTCCTAATATGAGCTATATAAAAACTAAAAATCACCAATTCTTCTATTTCCCGTGTAGATAGAAGCATGAAACTTGGGGTGGTTGTTAAGTTCACTTCCGCGAAGGTAACAAGCAAAAATTATATTTAAATTATCACTGAATTGGGGCCGGGGGCCCAAATGTAGTTTTTTTCTTATATAAAAAAAAATGACTCATCACTAATTCTCCAACTTCCCGTGTAGGTAGAAGCATGAAACTTTGGGAAGTTGTTGTGTAGCCTCTTGAGACGAAAACTGGCGTAAAAGAATTTCACAATTTTACACTCATGGGGGCTGGGGGCCCAAAAACGTTTTTTTCCTTATATGGCATATTTAAAATATGAAAATCACAAATTCTCCTATTTCCCGAGTAGGCAGAAGCATGAAACTTTGGGAAATTGTTCAGTACAACCCCGCGATGGTAACGGGAGAAAAAACATTTAAATTATCACTTCTTGGGGGCCGGGGGCCCAAATGAAGTTTTTTCCTTATATGAGCTATATAAAAACTAAAAATCACCAATTCTCCTATTTCCCGTGTAGATAGAAGCATGAAACTTGGGTTGGTTTTTAAGTTCACTTCCGCGAAGGTAACAAGCAAAAAATATATTTAAATTATCACTGAATTGGGGCCGGGGGCCCAAATGTAGTTTTTTTCTAATATAAAAAAATGACTCATCACTAATTCTCCAACTTCCCGTGTAGGTATTAGCATGAAACTTAGGGAACTTGCTGAGTACACTCTCTCAACGATAATTGGCGAATAAGAATTTTAAAATTCACACTGTTGGGGGCCCGGGGCCCAAAAACGCTTTTTTTCCTTATATGGACTATATAGAATATGAAATCACTAATTTTCTCATTTCTCGAGTAGGCAAAAGCATTAAACTTTGGGAAGTTGTTGAGTAAAAACCAGCGATAGCGACGGGAGGAAAAAAAATTAAATTATTACTTCCTGGGGGCCGGGGGCCCAAATGAAGTTTTTTCCTTATATGAGCTTTATAAAAACTAAAAATCACTAATTCTCCTATTTCCCGTGTAGGTAGAAGCATGAAACTTGGAGTAGTTGTTAAGTACACTTACACGATGGTAACAGGTAAAAACAATATTTAAATTATCACTTAATGGGGGCCGGGGGCCCAAATGTTGTTTCTTCTTATATTAAAACAGACTCATCACTAATCTCGGATTTACCGCGTAGGTAGAAGCATGAAACTTTGGGAAGTTGTTGAGTAGCCTCTCATGACGAAAATTGGCGTAAAAGAATTTTTAAATTAACACTCATGGGGGCCGGGGGCCAAAAAAAGTTTTTTCCTAATATGGCCTATATAAAATTTTAAAATCAACAATTCTCCTGTTTCCCGAGTAGGCAGAAGCATGAAACTTTGGGAAGTTGTTGAGTACAATCCCGAAATGGTAACAGGAAAAAATATTTAAATTATCACTTCCTGGGGGCCGGGGGCCCAAGTGAAGTTTTTTCCTTATATGAGCTTTATAAAAACTAAAAATCACTAATTCTCCTATTTCCCGTGTAGGTAGAAGCATGAAACACTAGGTAGTTGATAAGCACACTTTCGCGATGGTAACAAGCGAAAAAAATATTTAAAATAACACTTAATGGGGTCCGGGGGCCCAAATGTAGTTTTTTTCTTATATAAAAAACTGACTCATCACTAATTCTCCAATGTCTCGTGTTGGTAGCAGCATGAAACTTTGGAGAGTTGTTAAGTACACTTTCGCAATGGTCACAATCAAAACAAATGTAAAATTATCATTCACTAGGGGGCCGGGGGCAAAAATGTAATTTTTTTCTGATTTGAGCTATATAAAACAGACTCATCATTACATATATAACTTCCCGTGTAGGTAGGAGCATGAAACTTTGTGAAGTTGTTGCGTACCCTCCCGCAATGGTAGCAGACAAAAAAAAATTAAATTATCAGCTCGATAGGAGAACGGGAAATGTGTCATTTTTTACTTTTCGTTTTTGTTTTTCTGCGGGACTACGACAGACAGACAGACAAGACGGTGAAGTTAATATATGTATTATATTCATCATGATCCAGATTGAAATCAATTTGTGTTTTGAAATTGTGTGACGCGGGTTCTCAACGGTAACTGAAATCCTATTTTCCGCAGCATAGCGCGGGTATTTTGCTAGTCTATACTAATAAAAGGCAAAGCCCTCACTCACTCACTGACTCACTGATTCATCACTAATTCTCCAACTTCCCGTGTAGGTAGAAGCATGAAACTTTGGGAAGTTGTCGAGTAGCCTCTCGCGACGAAAATTGGAGTAAAAGAATTTTAAAAATAACACTCATGGGGGCCGGGGGCCCAAAAACGTTTTTTTTCCTTATATGGCCTATATAAAATTTTAAAATCTACAATTCTCCTATTTCCCGAGTAGGCAGGAGCATGAAACTTTGGGAAGTTGTTGAGTACAATCCCGCGATGGTAACGGGAGAAAAAATATTTAAATTATCACTTCCTGGGGGCCGGGGGCCGAAATGAAGTTTTTTCCTAAAATGAGCTGTATAAAAACTAAAAATCACTAATTCTCCTATTTCCCGTGTAGGTAGAAGCATGAAACACTGGGTAGTTGATAAGCACACTTCCGCGATGGTAACAAGCGAAAAAATATTAAAAATAACACTTAATGGGGTCCGGGGGCCCAAATGTAGGTTTTTTCTTATAAAAAAAACCTGACTCATCACTATTTCTCAAACTTCCCGTGTAGGTATTAGCATGAAACTTTGGGAACTTGCTGAGTACACTCTCTCAACGATACTTGACAAATAAGAATTTTAAAATTCACACTGTTGGGGGCCCGGCGCCCAAAAACGCTTTTTTTCCTTATATGGACTATATAGAATATGAAATCACTAATTTTCTCATTTCTCGAGTAGGCAAAAGCATGAAACTTTGGGAATTTGTTGAGTAAAAACCAGCGATAGCGACGGGAGAAAAAAAAATTAAATTATCACTTCCTTGGGGCCGGGGGCCCAAATGAAGTTTTTTCCCTACATGAGCTATACAAAAACTAAAAATCACAAATTCTCCATTTCCCGTGTAGGTAGAAGCATGAAACTTGGGGTAGTTGTTAAGTACACTTCCACGATGGTAACAGGTAAAAACAATATTCAAATTATCACTTAATGGGGGCCGGGGGCCAAAATGTAGTTTCTTCTTATATTAAAACAGACTCATCACTAATCTCGGATTTACCGCGTAGGTAGAAGCATGAAACTTTGGGAAGTTGTTGAGTGGCCTCTCGCGACGAAAATTGGCGTAAAAGAATTTTTAAATTAACACTCATGGGGGCCGGGGGCCCAAAAAAGTTTTTTTTCCTTACATGGCCTATATAAAATTTTAAAATCAACAATTCTCCTGTTTCCCGAGTAGGCAGAAGCATGAAACTTTGGGAAGTTGTTGAGTACAATCGCGCAATGGTAACGGGAAAAAAATATGTAAAATAACACTTAATGGGGGCCGGGGGCCCAAATGAAGTTTTTTCTTATATGAGCTTTATAAAAACTAAAAATCACTAATTCTCCTATTTCCCGTGTAGGTAGAAGCATGAAACTTTGGGAAGTTGTTGAGTACACTTCCGCGATGGTAACAGGCGAAAAAATATTCAAAATTTTACTTACTGGGGCCCAGGGGCCAAAATGTAGTTTTTTCCTTATATGAGTTATATAAAAACTGAAAATCACTAATTCTCCTAATTCCTGTGTAGGAAGTAGCATGAAACTTTGAGTAGTTGTTAAGTACCATTCTGCGATGGTAACAGGTTAAAAAACTATCTAGATTATCACTTACTGGGGGCCGGGGGCCAAAATGTAGTTTTCTTCTTATATAAAAAACTGACTCATCACTAATTCTCCAATTTCTCGTGTTGGTAGCAGCATGAAACTTTGGAGAGTTGTTAAGTACACTTCCGCAATGGTAACAGGTGAAAAAGAATATTTTGAAATTCACACTCATGGGGGCCGGGGGCCCAAAAACTTTTGTTTCCCTTATTCTGGCTTTATAAAAATTAAAAATCCATTATTCTCCTATTTCCCGAGAAGGTAGAAGCATGAAACTTTGGGTAGTTGTTGGATAACATTCCGCGATGGTAACAGGTGGAACAATTATATAAATTATCACATAACGGGGGCCGGGGGCCGAAATGTAATTTTTTTCTTATATGAGCTATATAAAAAATGAAAATCACTAATTCTCCTATTTCCCGTGTAGGTGGAAGCATGAAACTTTGGGCGGTTGTTGAGTACCCTCCCGCAATGGTAGCAGACGGAAAAAAATTAAATTATCAGCTCGATAGGATCACGGGAAGTGTGTCATATTTTTACTCTTCGTTTTTGTTTTTCTGCGGGACTACAACAGACAGACAGAAAAAACGGTGAAGTTAATATATGTATTATATCCATCATGAACCATTTTGAAATCAATTTGTGTTTTGAATTTGTGTTACGCGGGTTCTCAATGCTTACTGAAATCCTAATTTACCGCAGCAAAGCGCGGGTATTTTGCTAGTCCTCAAATAAATTGTAAAATATTCTAATATGATCACGTTTTTAAATCCAGTATATTAACTTGTGGTGTCTGGTTGCTTGCTTGCTTGAGGCGGTCGGTGCCGAAAAAACTTTGGATCGATTTTTAACCCACTTCCTCGTAAGCTAGTGAGCAGAAAAAGATGCGGATCAGGAATGTTTTGACAATCAGGTTCGCACCATCCAATACTTCACTCAAATTGTGAAATATCAGGACATAAACTGTTTCGACAAAGTACGAAGCTCATATTTCAACGTTTACCTTCGGGAGTCTTTCCTCATCTAAACACAAATAATCAAAAAACATCAGAAAGAGCAGATCCAAATTCTCATACGTTTCCTTCCTTGTTTGTGACACAAACTCTCAAATTTGATTACATTATGCTGATATCAACAGGAGCTTACAAGGTACAATCATATGATCTTTATTGTCCATCTTTGCAGACCTGCTTACTTAATCGAATTTGCAAAGTATGTCACTTATATTTTGCCTCACAAACAATGTTGAAGAAACATGGAGGACAGCACAGAGTTCGGGCTCAGGAAAATGTTCCCACCCAAACTGTTCAAGAATCAACTCAGTTGAACGCATGCGTCATTTTAGAATCGCTTCTAGAAGGCACGCATTGCAAGACCACTGAAAGAAAGAGAGATCATTTATTTTAAATCAATTTATTGGCGTATTTAGAAAAAGTATAATTTTTTTTAATGGATACACAATAGTTTGTTGTGTCTCTCCGTCTGGTGCGCACATGAATATATCGCAACGTTTTCCGACGCGTGATTAGGTCAGATTACATCCATGAAAAAAAAGTATCCTCCGAATAATCCAAAAGGATCAAGAAACACAAGTCCACAGATAGGTAGATAACACAAAACATTTAAGACTTTTTACAAATTTTTGTCCCTGGTGGGATCCAGTGTCCTAAATAGATCCCATTCTCCTATCAGCTTTTGGGTCCCATTTCTTCTCTTCACTATGTGGATCCCATTCTCATATTAACCCTTGATGGCACTTCGTGGTTTCACTCAGAAGTGATAAGGTTTCAACGTTTTTGACATTTTTCATTTCATCATGTTTCAGCTGATTAGATTTCATATCATCAGGTTTCAGCTGATTAGATTTCATATCATCAGTTTTCAGCTGATTAGATTTCATATCATCAGTTTTCAGCCCACCAATAGACCCCATCAAATAGTAATGAAGACGTAAAAGTCAAAAAGACCGCCTGGTACCGACGTAATATGAATGGCATAGAGAAAACCACATTTATGACGCTGTACCACTCGCGCGAGGTTATCGAGTGATCTTGGTCTATTGGACTTAAGTCATTTATCAACAAATTAATACATTTATACCTTGGTAGCAGATAGCGAACAGTATATTACCGTAGCGTCATGATTGAGAATACAGTGGCTGCCGGATGTATGACATTTGAACTATGACTTTTGGAAGTATATACTTTAATAGTTAACTAAAGCTGCCGCAAGGATATAGTATAAAAATAAACTATGGGTACATGAATTATATTATATAGTTAAATAATAATATAGGGTCGCTAAAAGTACATATTATAATCATAAAAGGGCAGCTAAATGTATATAGTACATAATAAAAGGGCAGCTTAAATATATACCATTAAAATAAACTATGACTGCTGGAAGTATATAGTATACTAATGAGAAAGGGTCACTGTATTTGTAAATAGTGAAACTCTGGTTACTGAATCTCATTCTTTATATACTTACAGGGTTGTATCATATCGTCGAAGAACATTCAATTTTTACATTCTGTTTATCAAATTTTAATTATTTTAACTTACATTTGGTAATATTACCCATTTTAGTTTCGTCCTTGACAATTTTATACTTCCGATTTATTATTATTTTTAAAATTTGTTTTCTGGTGTGCTTTAATAATTCTATTTATTAATTCAGAACATCTTTAAACTCCGAGCAATAACAACAAATATGTTGTCAGGAGCCCCTAAACATTGAATTTCTTTTTACAACATCAATATACATAATTCCCGTTGTCTGTATGTATGGATGTAATTATAGTTAGGTGGCGCTGCGATCGATTTTGTTGTAATGCTGTTAGGTGGCACGGCGATCGATTTTGTTTTATTCTCTTGAATGGGGTTTCTTCGGGCTTAACCATTAAATTCCTTTTCGCATTTATTATAAAAGTTTGAGTTATCATAGCTAAATCAAATATGCTGGCCCAGCCCCAATCTAGACATGGTCCATCCCATATCTCGCCATACTACATTTTGGGGTAACTCTCAGCATAGATAGCACACAATACATTTTGTTGTCCATACTAGAACTAAATAGCACATGTTACATTCTGGGGACCCTGCCAGAACTAGACAACACTTACTAAAAATCAGCGCTTCATAAATAATTTCCTATCAGTTGACAATTTAGAAGGTCAGTTTTTAATATCAAACGGGCGTATCTGGCCGAACCATCATGGTCAGTACAGGCAGATTGTACTCTGCCAGAAGTTTTAATTCGGTCTAAAATCTGTGATGCACGAGAGACCATGTTTCTGTCATTTTATGGTCAAAGACAAGCTCAGATATAATCGTCCACCAACATGATTATGTTCGCCTTATTCATCCTGACATGTTTCCGTGAGTATAGTTTCAGAGTAACTTCAGCTCATGTTCAATTTTAGACCAACTTAAGATCATTTTAACTTTTAGACCACGTTGAGCTCATTCCACTCTTAGACCAATTTAAGATTATTACACCTTTATACCAACTTCAGCTCATCTTCACTTTTAGACCGACTTTAGCTATGTCCACTTTTAGACCGAATTCAGCTTATGTCCACATTTAGACCAAATTTAGCTCATTTCACTTTTAGACCATATCCACTTTTAGACCAAATTCATCACATGTTTACTTTAGACCAACTTCATCTGATGTTCACTTCTAGACCAACTTCAGGTAATGTTCACGTTTAGACCAAAACGTTTGGTTCAATAAGATTTTGTCAAATTTACGTAAGAATATCCAATAACGAACATCAATTGTTGTTCTTGCAAAAAATAATTTTTTAGAATGATTTATGTCACATTTACCGAAATATACTTGTAGACTAAGAATAACCGAAGATAATTTTTGAATAACTTCCCATGAGAACGTAGGGTTCAGTATGACATTAAGACGTCATTGTTCGTATCACTTCAGACATACAACAAATTTTCTATGGTGAATTATTTAAACAAGCTGATATGTAGATTGAGAATATAGTTTATACATGCCGCATAGCGACGAGTGCTTGAAAAATAAGTTTATAGCATTATTCTTTAACTAGCGAAATACCGGCGCTGTGCAGCGTGAAAGTAGAATTTCAGTTAGCGTTGAAAACCCGCGTAAACGATTCATTGAAGATGGGACCATAAATAACAAAAGACCATTGGAAAATTTCAATATTGCGACTGACATTGGCATCATACCACAAAAAAGAAATACGTTCATCGGTTTCGGTTAGCGCAAGGAGGGCGCCCAACAAATTTCGTGAAGATGGGGCCATAATAATGGATTTTTAGCATTGCGAACGTTGTCGACAATTAAGATCGTTATGCAAAGACTTTCGAAATGGAACCTGCTTAACTTTTGGACAGCTTCTTTCTTATATTTTCTCAATATGTGTAATCAAAATATAACGTACCAAATGTGATCAAGAAAAAAAACCATGGTATCTAAAACCCTCCGCGAGAGTGTGTTCAAGAACCTTCTAAAGTTTCATGTAGATCAGTGACAAAAATAATATCTATACAGCTTAAATTTAAAAACAAATTACATTAAGGGCCCCAGGGCCCAAACGGTGCAGGATATACATTTAAAAACACCTGTTGATTTCAATGTAGATTGTGATGGATATAGTTATTTGTCAAAATGTGTCAAGATCGTGTAAAATCAATTTGGAAATAAAATTACATTGATGACCGCCTAGCCGAAACAGTGCAAAGCACTGGTGATATGTGTCAATATTTGTCATGATTAAAAAAAAAGTAATAGAGAAAAAAAGCTTTAAATATTTAGAAAAAAAATGGCCTCCAGCTGCATCGGAAAAGTAGAATTACAGTTAGTGTCGAGAACCCGCGTTCCAATTTCTTGAAGATAGGACCGTAATGAGATACTATAGGGCAAAAGACGTCCAAAGGTAAACAGGTTTCATTTAAAAATTGTACACGAAACAGTTTTAACGGTCAACAACGCGGTCGACAAAGTTCGCCATGTTAAACCTTCCCATTTATGACCTCATCTTCACTAAACATTTTAGGCGGCTCTCCTGCTCTAACGGACACCGATGATCGTAAATTTTACGATGGCATGATGTCGATGTCATTCGCCAAATTGAACCATTCCAACAGTCTTTATACGTATGGTCCTTTTATTCAGAGATTCGGTACGTGGGTTCTCAACACTGACTGAAATCCTACTTTTCCGAATCAACGCGCGGGATTTTGATAGTAATAAACATTTATAACCAGCTACAAAATTTAGTTTGACATTTCAAGAGATTGACTAAAATAATTTCAAGACTCACAGAAGCCAAAATTAACATAAGAAATTCGAATATATTGTAGCTAAACATGATATTTTTAACATGGAATAGTCAAGTGTTTGTAAGTAAAAAAAACATGTTCGGCTTCTCTGCGATAGAACCTTACACAAATTTTAATTCAATTTTTAGGAGGCATTAGAGATAGAGTTCTACTGCGGCTGATAAAATGAGGAGATATGTGAATCGGGTATATTTCTTAAGGCATTCACGTACGCTAAACTTCTTAGCACCAATGTGTATGTCAAACATTTGTTTTCGGAGAAATATCAACGATGATTCTACCGGCCTTATAAATGTGAGCATATTTTTACTTCTAGCATTTTTGTTCTCAACGCACATATCAAATCAAGACATATAATCCCCTCCCCCCCCCCGCTTTTCCCCCCTATTGTCACAGACATGCCAGCTGCGAGTGACTCACCAACACCAACATATGGCACAGTTCCACCAGCTGCGAGTGACTCACCAACACCAACATATGGCACAGTTCCACCAGCTGCGAGTGACTCACCAACACCAACATATGGCACAGTTCCACCAGCTGCGAATGACTCACCAACACCAACATATGGCACAGTTCCACCAGCTGCGAGTGACTCACCAACACCAACATATGGCACAGTTCCACCAGCTGCGAGTGACTTACTAACACCATCATATAGCATAGTTCCACCAGCTGTGAGTGACTCACCAACACCAACATTTGGCACAGTTCCACCAGCTTCGAGTGACTCACCAACACCAACATATGGCACAGTTCCACCAGCTGCGATTGACTCACCAACACCAACATATGGCACAGTTCCACCAGCTGCAAGTGACTCACCAACACCAACATATGGCACAGTTCCACCAGCTGCGAGTGACTCACCAACACCAATATATGGCAATGTTCAACCAGCTGCAAGTGACTCACCAATACCAACATATAGCACAGTTCCACCAGCTGCCAGTGACTCACCAACACCAACATATGGCATAGTTCCACCAGCTGCAAGTGACTCACCAACACCAACATATGGCACAGTTTCACCAGCTGTGAGTGACTCACCAACACCAACATATGGCACCGTTTCACCAGCTGCGAGTGACTATTCGACATCCACGTGCGGGTCAAACCGCATGAAAACCAAACTATTACTACTGGCTAACGTGGGCCATGACAACCATTTGACCATAACTCGACTGGACAACATCATCTCTCACTTCATCGCGAAGGTCAAGGATGGCGTAATCCGATCCTTGGACGTGCACCTGGTGGATCCGTTCCATAATAAAACGTTCAATCTAACCGATGTGACGTCATTACGGGACATCAAGTACGCCTTCGAAGAACTCCCCAAGTCGAATGTAAGCAAATTGGGAAATGATGAAATCTCCGACATGAGACCCTTGGCAAGAGCGTCTGAGTTTTTTGTTCGTTATATACAAAATGAATTTTCATATGACTCTCACCACCACCGAAGAACATAGACAGAATGTGGTCGTATTTCTCTCACGTTGTTATCGAAGCTGCCAAACATCTTTGCTTACACTACGGAATGGTGTCAGTAGGTTTAAAGATCTCTTGATGATTGTCTTACTAACTTCGCCCCCAGAAGAGAGCACTGGGCTTTATAGTAAATATTACCAGAGAGATTTCAGCTCCGAGAAAAACATCTATTTGATAGTCAACCACGACGACGATTTCAGCAGGTACAAGCCAGTGTCATTGTACGCCTGCCGGGAGTGTCCCGCGGGGTGGGTGCGGTACCACAACAGGGCGACGGCGCCCAGCGAGATGTCTTGTTATTTAGTAGAGCACTTGGACTACACCTTCACTTGGAACCAGGCGTCCAGTCACTGCCAATCGATCAACTCATCACTCTCGGTGTTTGAGACGGAGGATGAGGTCATCTTTATTAGAAAATATTTGAGCAAATTTAGAGCCTCGAATAAAACAAATGCAAATGCGTAAATAAGGGAAGAAAAATCTTGTTCGTTGGTTTATTGAAAAAAAATCTTCCAGCAACAAGGTCATTCATGTGGTCAAATTTAAGACCATTTGGTCTAGACTCCAATCTGACCAGGATTGCAAGCACTAAAGATAAATGCGTGGCGCTAAATTTAACCTCACGGAATATGATTGGGGATAAAGGTGCCGGCTGGACGTTGGTTAACTGTGAAGAAAAAAGTCGACAGTACGTCTGTGTGAAATGGAAGTCAATTTGATTCCTGATCTGCAGTGCTGAAAGCTCAAATAAAATCTACGGAGCACAATCGTGTCTTCAGAAGCTAGATCAGTGCGAGTGAGAGAGACCCTGTGAAATTCATGCGCGTAAAACGTGTTGAGCGTTGGGGCAAGTTCGACTGTAGCCTTGACGACGACGAGAGTGTTGCTTACAGCTCAGTTTGTAACGGCAGGGATTAGGAATAATGTATCGCGCTGTCGCCCAGAGACAAGCTGAGCAAATGTTTCTGTGCCAACCCGAATGCGGCGGACGGTCTCCGCTCTCGGGTCTCCGTCTACTTGGAGGAGAAATGCAACAGCCGCCAGGAGTGTCCGGACAACAGCGATGAGCTGGGCTGCGATGGCTGTTTGGCCATGCAGTGTGGGGACGGCACCTGTGTTCCTAGCCACTGGCTGAAGGGGAACCTCCAAAAATGTTTTCGTACTACCGGAGCTGCGGTGGTCGCCGAAATGTTTGTATCTTAGGGGTCAGGGTAGGATTCCCACGGGTTGTGATGACCAGCAACAGCTGCGGGACTGCTGGACATTTGAGTGCCCGGAAGGATTCATCAAGTGCCCCGAATCTTACTGCGTGCCCCTGTACAACTTCGGAGACGAAGTGCTGGACTGTCCGCGCGGGGAGGATGAAGATTTGAAGCTGGACATTGATGACGTCAACGACATGTTCTTCTGCCGGGCGTCTGATATTTACGCCCACCAGGTCCAAATCTGTGACGGTACTCAAAATGTCCACTTGCTGACGACGAGACGGATTGTCCGGTGACATGTCCGACTGGCTTTAAGTGCCAATGTGTTGCAGTTGCAGTTGGCGACTATTCACAAATCCCTGATATCAAGTCTTTGGCAATCTTCGATATAAAAACGAAATTTTTGAGCATATCAGATGTCGACCTGTCTAAACTAGAGAAAACTTTCATATTACCATACTTGCTTGAGATCCACGCCACTAACTGCAACCTTGAAGATGTTGAAATGATGTTTGGTGTATTTGAAAACAGATATCTATACAGAGCCAATTTCAGTTACAATATGTTCAAAGCATTGCTCGATTATGGACCCATTTCTATTCTACAGAACCTACACTTCTTAAGTCTTTCACACAATATACATCTTACGGTTCTTGGTTATTACAGTATCTTGTCACCAAAACTTCAAACCCTTGATTTATCTTTTACGGGAATTTCATATTTAGAATTGTTTATATTAGACACATTGAGGACAATACGATCCTTAAATCTCCAAAAAACAAAAATAAAAAATATTGGATTTTTACGAAAAATTGAACGGCTGGAAACTTTAAATGTAGCAAAAACGTTAATAAATGACGAGGACTTAAAGCAATATTACAATACGTTTCCGTTAGTGCATCACTTACAGTGGACAGTTTTAAATTTTGCTGTCCTCAAATTTTTGGTCGTGGCAAGCTCAATACGCGTGTCACGCACCTCCAGAAGCATTCTCTTCATGTGAAGATCTCCTTAGTGAATTATTGAAACGTTCACTTCTGTGGTTGGTGGCAGGCGTTTAATTGGCTGGGAACATCATCGTCGTGACCTACCGGTTATTTTATGACAGGGGCGTCTTCAAGAAGGGTTACGGCGTATTTGTGACATATCTGGGCGTGTCAGATTGTGTCATGGGCGTGTATCTGCTGATATTGCCTCTACTGACGTCCGTTACAGAGACGAGTATGTACTTTATGAAAGTGATTGGCGCCACAGTTCCTTGTGTCAGGCTGCTGGCTTACTGTCCACTCTGTCCAGTGAAACCTCAACTTTCTTTGTGTTTCTCATCACACTGGACAGATATCTGGTCATCAGGTTTCCATTCGGTGATCACAGGTTTACAAAATTGTGTCTGACACTATGTGTTCTTTTTGTCTGGATCTTTGGTTTTATTCTGGCGTCGGTTCCACTCATGTATCCAGAGTGGATAATTTACTCATCCAATGGGATGTGTTTGGGCTTGTCGCTGGGCGTTAGCCGAAATCTTGGCTGGCATTACTCATTTGGGATTTTTATTTGTTTCAATTTTATTCTTTTTATGATCATAGCGTGTGGTCAAATGTTCATCTTCCAATTGGTATTGTCCAGTCACAGTGTTCAAATGACCAATGTCCAGAGCGTTGCCAGGAGAGTTCAGGATATTAACGTTGCTAAGCATCTATTTTTGGTCGTGTTGTCCAACTTCCTGTGCTGGTTTCCCATCTGTGTCTTAGGTTTTCTGACGTTGACAGGACACATGGTCAGTCCAGACACCTATGCCTGGTTGGTCGTTTTTGTCATGCCACTCAACGCGGCCATCAACCCCATGATCTACACGATACCCGTCATGTACAGCAAATGGCAGGACTTTAAGAGAGGAGAGACTGCCAGGTCTGGAGGACGTGTCAGCAAACCAAGTACTCTCTCCTGCAAATTGTAATTCAACAAATAGAAATAATACGCAACAAACCCATGAACGACCTGAAATACCTGAATAAAGTGACATTTTTTACTACTGAATCTTGAGAAGATAATATCATCTTTACTCATGAAATTTTTGAGACAATTTCATCTTTAATTATCAAATTGGAGTAGACCATATCATATATTCTCCAGAATTTTATTGATAATATCATCTTTAATTTGGAAATTTCAGGAGACAATCTTATTTTTATAATTCTGAATTTTCATGAGCATTTGTTGTCTGAAAATAAATAATCTACATTTGGTCCTTTTTTTTTAGGATTTCAAATTTAAATCTAAACAACAATTTAAAAAAAAATTGATTGCAAAACGAGAATGTTTTTTATCAGACACCTTTTAATGCAAGAAAACGATAAAAGAAAATTGTTATATTTTACGTTTTTTAAAACAATTGTGCACAAATATATTAAAATAAAAATAAAAATATTTTATAAAAAACTAAATATTTCGTCTATATTCAGCTCTAACTCTTTGGTTAAATTATGAGCAAATCTAAATTTCTTCCCAGTCTTTTTATTTTTATTTTGCTTGAGGAATTTCAGTAATTTAAACAGAAATATCAGATTTAGTGCTTCTTTGATTTAAACAAATAATTTAAAAATAATTGTTTTTATTGTAAAAAAATCTTTTAAGGTTTTTTAATAGCTTAAAATTGTTTAGATTAGTGTGGAGCCACAAATGTCCAGATTTTGAAATTAATTTTTTTCTAACATCAAAGAACATTATTTATTATCTAGCATGCATTACAATATAGTAAATTAGATATCTCATAGTTCTGTTTATGATATAGTAAATGTCTTTTATCTTCTATTCAAATAAATTCCAACGTAATTTTATTAATGTAGAAAATTTCTGCAAATTGTTGTATATATTAAATGTATGTTTATTTATGATATATATTTATATGTATAGCAATTTAATATACATTTTTACATTATGATCAATTATATTTCCTTAAAACTATTAGATTGTCAAAATTGTAGCATTAATACGTATTATTTCTTAACAAAATTATAGATCAAGGGTGGCCTGACCTGTAGTAACTGAGAGCCATTTTAAAATATATAAAAATTGTTGAGAGCCGCCTTGAAACACTATTGGTCATTAACACTGGCCTGGAAATGTTCCAGTAATCCTTTTAACAAATCTTTCCTAAATTAACGAGAATCGCGGTTTGGTCACCGTTGTTATATATAGTTTACAGTTGTATATATATATATGTCAGGTTTTTTTAAAATTGACGACAACTGCCGTCACGTAAAAAATTTATTTTATTTATGACCCCACATCGTTAAACTATTCAAAGTAATAAAATATATGTAACAGCAGCTATAACTTAAGGATTTACTTCTCTCTAAAAGGCAATAGCTGCTTATAATAAAGAGCTAATAAGGGGCCGTCCATAAAGTACATCACGCTATTTTTGACCATTTTTAACTCCCCCCTCCCCCTGTCACAAAATGTCACAAATCTGGGACCCATCCCCCCCCCCAAAGTACATCACACTTTCAAAAAAAATGTTTTTAATTAATAAAATAATTAAAATTTAATGTAAAACACCGTGACGTCAAACATGGCCGGAACCCCCCCCCCTCTCCCTGTCACAAACTGTCACACTTTCTTACACCCCCTCCCCCCACTGCAGCGTAACGTACTTTATGGACGGCCCCTAAAGTAAATTATAAATGTTGTAAATGTAATGAAGTTTCCTAAAGAATTTAAAGAAACGAACCCAATCTTATTTAAAAAGCTTGCAATAAAATTTGCGCACCATTTTTAGTCAAGGAAAGTTAATTTAACGGCGGGCGCTAAAATGAAATCTTGTAATGAAATACTGCTCCAAAAATAAATTGTTTACTTTTTGATAGTCTTTATTAATTAGTGTTTTAATATGGAAATGATATATAATTCTTTTATATATTTGTCTCTATGTTAAACGATTTAAATGTACGGCTTTTATTTGATAGGTATAATTTTAAAAATGAATTCAAGTATGTTTTGGATCATGTTTCCAGATGGGACATCATAGTTTGTAAATTATATTTCAAACACCAGATTTAGTTTCTGGAAAATAAATAAATTATTTACGAAATTGAACAAACAAATGTTATGTCTGACTAAACATTTATTTTTAAAATGGCTTTTGTTATTCCGCTACAGCGTAATGACCATGGGATATTCAATTCGCCGCCCAATTTAATTAATTGCTTTTAGGTTCACTTGTATTGAGTTTAATATACTTCTATTTATAAGTCCGGTAGAAAGGTTTAAATTGTATATTTATAGAGCTTATGTAATAAAAAAAACACAGCATTGGTCGTAGGCTTTTATATGCATGTAATAATCATTGATGATTAACTTTAATAAGTAAATTTAAGGGATTGAGCCAGTAAAATAAGCAAGAAAAATTAATAAAGAACATGCAACAAATTTAAAAAAAACAAAAAACGTATAGTTCCTCTAAATTACGATTAAGCTTTTTTGACTTGGGCAATTTCTTTCCACATAAAATACCCTCAAATAATTAGTATTTGTTTAAATTAAAATTTGAGTTATTAGAAACAACATAATAAAACTCTTAATTTAAAAATAAATACCATACATCGTGTGACAAATGTAATGAAATAGTTTTAACCCATCTATAATATCAAGAAAGTATTTGTATAAAAGGCCACTGTTTTGTACCGCAAGGCCAAAATAAATATGAATGTTATTATAATAAAATTACACTGCTCAATTTAAGATGCGAACACGAAAAAGGTGCGCACCGTAATTTGACAATAAAAGATTTTTGAAAGCGCACAGCTCAAAATAAAGTATTGTAAAATATAACGCACCAAAATGAACTCGTTTTGAATGTCCGCATGAAGGTGTTCAATATCGAAATGAGAATTTATTTTGTCTTTATTTGGCTCTACATTTTCTGATTATGGGCCCCCTTACCCTGGGGGTAGTCACCTGGGGTTAAAACATAGCCTATGACCTGTCTCGGGTCAAATGAGGGTCCCATGCAAAATTTCAGCATCATGGGTGCAACGGTGTGGAATTACATTGGTAACAAACAAACACACAAACTGTCATCTTTATATATTAGATAATTTAATAAAATAGTTGAAGGTAATAATTAATATTGTTTATTATAGTTAAAAGTTTTATTTGTTGGTTAACAATATATTTAATTTTCGACAAAGAAATTCTCACTGTATTTTTTAAAATAATTGTCTTTTTTTTCTATGCTAGGAAGTGTTTCATGTCCTTATGATTTACATTGCATTCTTAATATTTCTTATCTGTCAATGACACACTTTCTATACAGAAGATTTTTGTGTCTTATGTTCTGTTAAGAACGTATTGGCAAGTAACGCATCGTTCACAATAATCACAGGAAAAGGCTATAATAAGGGGACACGCTATTTTATTTTGGAATGGCCAAAAAAAAGCTATTATATTAGGCCTAATATTTTATATTAATACACTACGGGTAGTGGGGCGCCTACGACGCCCACTTGGGCTGTAGAGCGCTTACGGCACCCACTTTTATGGTCAAAACCCCAAGTAACTTATCCTTGTTTGATAAATACGAAATATTAAACTTCCTGAAATGTACACAAAGTATTTTATAATTATAAATCCTAAAATCCCCTTTTTACATCGTTCCCTTTTCTAAAATTAAAATATAAGCTAAAACAATGTCATATAATATTTTTTTACAGTGCGTCTTTAATTTATAACTATTTGCACACCTTTTGATGCACACCTTGTATTAAATACTAGCTGACCCATCGCGCGGTGCAACGATTTCAGTAAAAAGGAATACATATAAATAAAAAAGGAATTACATTATGGGTCACCAGGCCGATCAGTTTAACATGTGCAGTTCGAAAATCTGTTCAATTCAATCAATTTCATAACAATTATATAAATATAGTTATCTATAATTCTCAATAACGTGTATATTTGAATGGGGAATACAATATTAAAAGTTTAATTAAAAAAACACATTTAGGGCCCCCAGCCCCGAGGAAATGGACATTCGGCGTTCAGTGCCCTATAGTAATTTAATATAGGCTCTTAAGTTTTTATATACCGAGTCTGGTAAAAAAACCAGTTATTTTCTCATTATCTGACACTTAAACTACTTTTTATATAGCTAATATAAGGAAAAAATACATTAAGGAGCCCACGGGCCCATTCGGTTCAACATGTATATTTTGAAAATCTGTTCATTTAAATTCAGTCTCATCATGGATATATTTCTCAAGGTCGTTAAAAACTGAGTGGAAAATAATATCTTAGAGTATACCCAAAAAAAGACATTTGGGGCCCCTGGCCCATTCGACGTAAGATGTAAATTTCAAAATGCTGTTAATTTTAATTCAGTTTCATCAAGGATATATTTCTCAAGATCGTTAAAAATAGAATTGCACATAATATCTCAAACATATAAGAAAAAAAGACATTTTGGGCCCGCGGCCCTGAACAATTGGACATTAGAAGTGCAGTGCCCTTTGTTTTTTTTTAATATCGGCTACCAAGTTTTTATATACAAAATTTGGTTAAGATTCATTCTTTTACTCAGTAGATAACACATAAACTAATTTTTAAATAGCTCATATAAGCACAAAATGACATTAAGGGCCCCAGAGCCCATTTAGTGCAAGATGTCAAGTTCAAAACACCTGTTTATTTCAATCAATTTCATAATGGATATATGTATCGATGTTTCGTATGATAGTTAATAATTGAATGGGGAATAAAATCTTAAACGTTTATGAAAAAAGACATTTTGGGCCCCCAGCCCCGAAGAAATGGACATTAGGAAATTAGTGCTCTATAGTATTTCAATATTTGCTACCAAGTTGTTATATACAAAGTTTGGTTAAGATCCATCAATTTACTTAATAGCTAACGCATAAACTAATTTTTATATACCTCATATAAGAAAAAATTCTATTATGGGCCCCCGGCGCTCATGAGTGTTAAATTTTGCAAAATAAGTTGTCTATTACCATCCCAGGAGCGTACTCAAAAGTCTCCAAAAGTTTCATGGTGAACGGATGAATGGTTTAGTCAGCTATAAAGGACATACATACATACATACATACATATTTTGAGTTTTATATATATAGATAATATCAACAATGACGTCATAGCATCCCGCATCCAGTGAGCCAGTGAGAAGGTGACTTGGGCTTTTATATTATTTACTAGGGTTTTTAGGGCACCCGTGGCCCCCAATTTTTTGTGTGGTAAAAAGACCAAGTAACATATCCGTGTTTGATAAATACGAAATATTAAACTTACTGAAATGTACCCAAAGTATTTTATAATTATAAATCCTCAAATCCTCTTTTTACATCCTCTCTTTTTCCAAAATTAAAATATAAGCTAAAACTATGACGTCATATAATCTTTATAAAAAAATCTTTTAGAATTTTTAGAATTTTTAGAATTTTGCACACCTCCTGATGCGCATCTTGTACTTGTATATATATATTTAAATATAAGCTCAAAAAATGACGTCATAGCACTACGGATCCATACTCCAACCTGTGACTTGGGCTATTATATTGTTTATTTTGCGACTAGTTCAAAATAAGAATATTTATAAAAGCTAGAAATGCCTCTAAGAATAGAAGTGGCCTCTCTTGAACTTTTCATTTTCTGAAAGTATTTTACAACTCAGGCATTGAAGTAGCCCACTTGAAAAATTATAATTAGCACCAACCATCAACTTTTTGTCTGCTTTCGACAACCCTTGTAAATATAAACCGTAGATTTAACAGTAGCCTAGAATTGTTTATTTATAGTAATAGTAACACTAGTAGACTATTACGTTATTAAGGTTCTGATTATCAATATTTTGAGATTAATACGAATCTTTTTTCAATTGTAAAGGCAGTCAGGATTTAGGCAACCGTAAGCGAAATGTAAGGCTATTTCTATTACCTTTATAATCGTTTCCAAAATCATCAGATTTCCTTCTGTAAAATGTATTTATTCATATCTAGTAACTTATTATGCACCAGTGCTTCCATATTAACTTTTTACTTTTGTTTTGAAAATATGAAAATATATAACAGGTATGATATAATTTTTAAGTGCTGACTAGAGAGTATTATAACAGTAAAATAACTATGGTTGGCTTAAAGATATAAAACAATTACACAGTGTATATACAATATAATATGAGAAATCTTACTATTTTTAAAATATAAAACATGGTTTGGTCTTATCAACATTTTCTTTTGAAGAAAAGAATGGAAACTTTGTCTTTATAAATTTTATATATGTTTAGTTCAATAACACTAAGTAACCTCCTAAATGATGCTCTTAGAGAGCTAAACAAAATGATTTTAAAACATGCAACATTTCAATACTTTTTAAATTTTTAATTCATGTGTACAAGTTTTTCTTATAGTATAGGTAATAAAAGATATTTATCATTGTTCTGTTGTCTTTTTGTTGTTTAAATTAGCAAGTTTTTCTACATAGCAAAAGCAGAGATATTCAAAACCCATATAGGTCAAAATTTGGTACAATTTTATTACTTACAAAACTAAATTGAAATATTACATATTTTCAATATAGCAAAAACTTCCAAATATGCCACCCCACAGAATTCACAAATATGAATCACAACTGAATGTCTTCATAGAAACTGTCGGAATGTCCAGGTACAAACTCCAAGGTTGACCCCTCTAGTCCATCAACCCTTGACTGTTGTTGGTCATCACAGAAACTGCCAGAATGTCCAGGTACAAACTCCAAGGTTGACCCCTCTAGTCCATCAACCCTTGACTGTTGTTGGTCATCACAGAAACTGCCAGAATGTCCAAGTACAAACTCCTATGTTGACCACTCTAGTTCATCAACCCTTGACTGTCGTTTGTCACCACATAAACTGTCGGAATGTCCAAGTACAAACTCCAAGGTTGACCCCACTAGTCCATCAACCCTTGACTGTCGTTGGTCATCATAGAATTTGTCGGAATGTCCAAATAAAAACTCAAAGTTTGACCCCTCTGGTCCATCAACCCTTGACTGTCGTTGGTCATCATCTGGTCCGACACATTCGTGTCGTCGTCCATGGACAGAATTTCCGGGTACAGTTCAGTGGCTGAGCCGCTTAAGTCGGTCGACAACTTCCGTTTTCTTCTGTACACGTAAACAACAATGGTGGCGAGGACGATTACTATGGTAACAGACGCCAAGCTGATGCCAAGGGTCGTACCGAGCTTCGACTTTTCAAAACTTAGCTGGTGGTTTTGTCAACTGTAATATAGTATACGTTCAGAGACATTTATATAGTTTGTAATGTTATTATAATGAAATAATAGTTCCAAGTGTATTGGTAATAGAATTAGTTCGACAGACAACAACTACACTTTAAAACAGTTTTGTGTTGAGTTTGCCATTTTAGTGGCATGAAAAACAAATACTGGTTTTTGGCTGCCATTAAGTTGCCGTATTCCTGGTAACTTAGCTTTAGCTTATGGCTAAAGAATTATTGCTATTAAGCGATAGAATGACGTAAAATTTTATAAGAAAGGTTCATGATAAGTCACAGCATATTCAATATTTATATTGTCAAAAAACATTGAACATTAAGTACAAGCGAAACATTGAGATGAATATTTGACCATCTCAATATTTTTTGTTGTTGTTTCCTTCAAATTGACAAATGAGAAAGTAGAATATACAAATACAAAAACATATATTTAATAAAATACCACAAATACCTTTATTAAGCCAATTATGTTTTAAAAATTTAATTATAAAAATTGCTAAAATGTTTTTTTATTTTAAATGTTAAAAAAACAAATATAACATTTTAATTAACAAAACAAATAGAATTGTGTTGGGGGCAAACAAATAGTTAAAAATATTTTCCATGTCCGAGACATCCCATTCATGTAATTTCAGGGAAAACAATATTTCAAAGTATGATAATTCAGTTATAATTCAGGTTTAATTGCATTACATTATATAACTATGTAAATCTGCATTGCATAACAAATAAACCACACTAAACATGCTACTAGCAAAGTCAATAGTGAGCTCGCCTCACAAGCTGAGGGGCGTGGGATCTAGCCCACGCTAAAGCCACAATAAAAATGTTGATAAATAACTATCGCAAAAAAGTCCTCCGCTGACCTGGAGAGGAGATGGGCTGCTAAGGTCTACCAAGCCCCTAAGAAAGTTCTAACGGAAACATTAGAACCCCCTTCCGACCACGAGGTTATGGGACACACAACAAAAAAAAACAAAACATGCCAAAGAAATTGCAAACATCGTTCTTGTTTTTTCAGACTCCCACACATCCTTGATACAGGCCCTAACTGAAAATGCTGATGACCTCTTTCTTACCATCAACCTTGTCCTATCTGAGAGTGACGGTCTTTGTCAATCATTTATCAGCATCTGGCATAGTTGAAAAACAAATAAATATAAGAAATAGCTGCATTAAAAGTAATCTTGAAGAGTTAATTGTGAAATGAGATGCAAATACAGAGCCATACATCTAATAAACAATTTTTTTTTGTAATTAAAGGATTAGTGTATTAATTTTTCTTAAATTTGAGGAAAACACAAATGAATCATTTTAATGTTGGGACCCCCTCAGTGAGAGGGGAAATGTGATATTAAATGACCCTTATTCATTTTTATGTTTAACAGATTCTTTATAATATAATTCACGTCTCAGTCATCTCAGTTGTGTTTTCAGGGAGGTAGGGTAATACAAGTAACTCTATTAACATATTCTAACAAATCTGCATGGCATAACAAATGATTTTCTACTTGAAACGTAATACGAACATCAATATGATTTAATTATAAAAGCTGTATCCTTAATTTACACGCCAATACATTGAATATAAATTAAGAGGCTATGTAATTATTTGAGCTCAGCATTGTGATTAATTTGTAACTTATTTTTAAGTTAATGGTGTCACTACCGGGAACAAAATCGTGTGGGGGACTCACAATAAGTATGTCAATTGAGAGGAGGAATGAAGCTAGAGGATGACTTAAAAGTAAATACATTACATGTTCACCTAGTTGAGAAAGAATCGAAGCTTTAAATATGCAAGTCAGTGTCGCGGTATTGCAATGCTAATTAACTATAAAAAAAAGCAATGTCTCCGAAACTTACCCAATTAAAAAACGCAACTATTTCATTTAAAATGATATTGATAAATAGTTGTTGACAAATGGAACGATATACAAATGATTATGTCTTTTTCCCAGGTGGAAAGTTTTCCGCTGAGACTCGACGGTATCTTGTAGCTTTCAATAAAAATTTGAACCCTCTAAAATAAAATAAAAGTATTTTTATGATGCTAAGATTATATAGAAAAGACCCAAAGTCATTTATTCTGGTATGTAGGACAAAGAATAATCATAAATAAATTTACAATTAAATTATTAAATATATGAAAGCATATTCTAAACTCAATAACAGGATGCTATTTCAATTTTCAATACATGCGATTTGCACTATAATTAAATATGTGTGTAATTGATCCATTGCTAAGATAATGTGTCCATCTATACGTTTGTAAAATCAGAATATACTGTAAATAATTAGTCTTCTGAGTAAATTTAGTGCTAGCTAAAATAAAAAATTAGATTTTAACTAAAATTGACACAAAATTTGTAGAAATATTAACCTTAACTAAATGAACATACTGTATATTGAATGTTAAATATCAAGACAACACTAAATTATAAATAAAAAATACTGCATCATAGAAATAGCTCAAGTACATTAGAACCAAATTATAATATTGTGGAGAACCTCGTTACTCGTGTGACTAAACTCTCTGCTTTCACTCACTTCACACTACAAAGACTCTAAGACGACTTCAACACTTATTAATTCTGTTTATTACTTCACTTCTTCAATTCTAGATACTTTTTTCCTAAATCTAATCTCTACAGTCCAACTATTTACAAGTCTATATTTTCCCCAGCGGTCGTCTCCCAGAGTTCCTTCCACCTCTACGTCCCTCTCCTATCTGTCCGTGTCCGTCGTTCGTCCCTTCCTATAACCAACTCTCAGTCCTGAGGCCACGCCTCCAAACAACTCACGTCAGTCCATTGTGTCCAGTCTTCCGTCAGTCTCTAAATGTAATAGGTTCACCATATATGTCAATCATCTCGTACCACCCCCCATAGATTGACTTGTGTGGGGGTGGGGGCTGGTTTGACATAACCGTCTCTGGTGTGCCCCTTTTCCTACCCCCGACCAGACCACCTGCACGTCTGATCATCCTATCTACCCCTTGGCCAGATTTAACACCTCCGGTCACCTCGCTCGGCACTCCTTTCATCGTCGAATCTACTGACGGGCCAGTTAACACCAGTATACCATTTAACGTCTTCTGGTCAACCTCCGGTGGCCACGAGCAACTTCAAAGGACCAGATGTCTCTTTGAATGCTACTAACCGTGCGTAAGATCTCAACAATATATTGCTATGATATCTCAACAGATATGAACTTAACCCTTATAAACATGTTTGAAACCGTGACAAATAAACATGTTCCTAATTTTAAGCAATTCTAAAAGTGTTGAAACTTCGACAATTTAAAAAAAAATAAGTTTCAAAAGAAATTAAATGCATTATTCATTTGAATATGTTATACCACACACTTAAATTGTAGATAACGTATTCTGATAATTTATTAAACAATCTTACCCGAGACTGATACTTATATATAAGATGACATAAAATAAACTTACACTTTTAATAAAAATACAAAGAAACTGGTGTTTTTTTTTACAGGCCTTAAAGCGGTTATCCATCTCTTTATTGTATTCAATGGTCGATATGTAATCAAAGATATCCCCATGTGTCATTATAAATAGAACAGACAGAACCTGAAATTTCAAGTAAATAAATTAACATTATGATAACAAAAACCTTAATTAGTATTTTATCATGTTTGTTTTAAAATATACTTCATTTTTTAATTGAGATTTCAAAAGATATCAAACAAATTCTGCAATTAAATATTTTTAGATCACAAACTGATTTTAAAGTTGACATGAAAAATTCTCTTATCTTATCTTATCTTATCTGTTTACAGACGCTCCTTCTATACAGAAGATTATTGCGTCCTACGCTTATCTATGGTTTGTGTTTAGTCCTGCATTTTTATTAGAGATTTAAATGCTGATAAAGTGTTGGTTTTCCTGGATTCTTCAGGCAACCCATTCCACGCCCGAATTCCGGACGGGAAGAAGGAAAACTTGTATGTGTTTGTTCTTGCATACGGAATAAGAAAGGTGTTTTTATCCTTATGTCTATCTGAGGGTTGTATTAAGTTATCTTTGTGTTGTATTTCTAAATTAGAATTAATTGCTTTATGTATGATTACTACTATTTTGCTCTTGGTTCTTCTATCCTCTAGTGTTTCAAGGTTTAATGATTTAACTAATGGTCTTAACTTTCTATAGACTCATACTTACATAAATTTTTTAACTTAAAAAGTATAAAACTTACATTTAAATTGCTGAGACTGATATAGCTGATGGCATTGTTGTACAGTTAGTTTAGCTGATGGCATGGTTGTACAGTTAGTTTAGCTGATGGCATTGTTGTACAGTTAGTTTAGGTAATGGCATGGTTTTACAGTTAGATTAGCTGATGGCATTGTTGTACAGTTAGTTTAGGTAATGGCATGGTTGTACAGTTAGTTTAGCTGATGGCATTGTTGTACAGTTAGTTTAGCTGATGGCATGGTTGTACAGTTAGTTTAGCTGATGGCATGGTTGTACAGTTAGTTTAGCTGATGGCATGGTTGTACAGTTAGTTTAGCTGATCGCATGGTTGTACAGATTTTAGCTGATGGCATGGTTGGGTCGACTTACAGACTCTCGTCTTTTCATGCGATCTTTACCTTAAGCTTAAATAAAAATGACAAATTTTGAAAACATATCTTGAAGTTCAGGTGGAGTACTAACTTACATATACTTAAAGCATGGATCGGGAAACCATGGCTCGCGAGCCATAGATGGGGCTCTATTGATGGCTCCATCTGGTTCTCAGAGGAATGTTCGATTATTTAAAAAAAAAGGGTTTTTTCAGACTTCTTTGATCTACATATTAATTGTTTATAAAAAACAGCATACCAATTTTATTAAAAAGAATTCATAGACATAATAATTGTATTTAAGTATTGAAATTACAAAAAATGCAAACATTTACTTGAATGTTTTAGGTTTAAACATAATGTATGGCTCTCACAGAATTACTTTTCAAAATTTGTGGTGTTTATGGCTCTCTATGACCAAAAAAAAAGCCCGACCCCTGACTTAAAGCATTGAAAAAATGGTATTTCCATGGTCTTGTGGCATATCTAGTGTGTTAAAAGCTGTAACTATATTAAAATGAATTGCTTAGACCAGTGGTTCCCAAACTTTTTTGGGTGGTGAACCCTTTTTTTTATAAATGCCATGTGACCCGCGACCCCCATGAAATTTAATTAGGTCATTTTCAATAAAGTTTGCGTTATAATGAGTATTTTTAGTCAACAATTGGCGACCGCCAGAAATCCTGTGGTTTCGCGACCCACAGGTTTGGAACCGCTGGCTTAGACTACAATTAGGTCTTATCTTATGTTTATTTGAAATCTCATGAATATTTATGCATGACAACACTGGTATCAATATAAATAGATCACAGGGTCACATTCTAATTTCTATAAACCATTGACTTATCTCATGCACTAGATTCAACCTTAAAATAATGTATGGCTCTCACAGAATTACTTTTCAAAATATGTGGCGTCAATTGCTCTCTCAGACCAAACGGTTCCCGACCACTTATACTAGTACTAGTTTCAAACTTAAATTAATAACAATAATTATTGTAACGTTTTCATTATCTCTATTGTGGCATGCTGTCCATTACTTTAATTAACATAAATCGAGCCATACAAAATGATTTTTAATTCACTGATTCAAAACCAACCTCATAAACGAAAACTAGACTTTTGCTAGTTCTAGAGTTTTATTTAAGATGCGTTACTTAATGCTTACCTAATGGTATATTAAAGTGAAGATTTGGTTCAACACTTGGTCTTAGCGGGTCGCATGGCGTTGTTCTTTCTCAGTCACTTCTCTCTCAAATCTTATTGCATCCATAGACATGTAGGACTTGTTATTTGACAACATGGTATGAATATTACACATAGGCTAACACTAACTCTCTATAGTTTATGATGAAAAGTAAGTTAGCTACTTAAGAAAAAGAATATGGTCTCACAATATATGTAAAAGTGAAGAGGGTATTTAAAGATATAAAGCCTATTTTCGTATAGGCTTTCCAAATGTACAGTCTTATGGTGTAGAATTATTTAAATGTTAATTGCTGGTGTTTACCCAGGGGTATCCTGGGTACAAAGGAAAAAAAATAAAAATTGGTTTTCTAGGCCTTAAAGCCAAAACCTTATAATTTTGATAGATCGTTAAGAATGTATACCTTAAAATGTTTTCCTTTGACTGTTTTCTTTCTTTGTTTTTTTTTATTAATGTATGAGCTTCATATTGCTTTACATTGTAAAAAATATAAAAATAGGCTTATGCTTACAGTCTAGAAGTAAAACCTTTTTTGTTCGTTGGTAATTCAAAGTAGACAATTGTTAATAAGTTAATTTCCAATACTTACAGTAATACCTCATGTTAGTCGATATGGTAATTGTACGGTAGACGGAACAGGCTGGGTAGAATTGTCTGGCGGTCATCTGTATTGCTATGCCATAAGAAAAAGATGGCGTACGACTGGAAAGTAGTTGTACGCAGGGGAGGGGAGACATTTAAAAAAGAAACTATATATATATATATATATATATATATATATATATATATATATATATATATTAGGGGAATGCCGAATATCCGGAATGCCGGATATCCGGACTAAAAATATCGGGATTTTGCCACTACATGGATTCGGAAAATACCTATGGCAGATCCGAATAGCATCCGGATATCAATGTAGTAAAGAATTTTTAAAATGAAATTAAATTAATATTAATTAGTTTATAAACAAATATATAAAAAATATTAAAAAGTAAAAAAACAACCAGAAATCACTACATTTAACAAGAATTTTCTTCCACAACGTAAAGTTTAACCGGAATTTACTTACTAGTAACTATTTTATTTTCTAATGTCATTAAATTATTTTCATTGCTATAGCTGATATATTAAATTTATGTGAAAAAATAATAATTTAAAGTTAATTTTTAATTATTCGTTTATACTATAAAATGGATAATTAAAGAGGGGCCTACCCCAAGTTTCATGCATCTACCTAGACGGAAAATAGGAGAATTGGCGAGTTTTATTTTTTATATAGCTCATATAAGGAAAAAGCTTCATTTGGGCCCCCAGCCCCCAGGAAGTGATAATTTAAATATTTTTTCGCCCGTTTCCATCGCGGCATTGTATTCAACAACTTCCGAAAGTTTCATGCTTCTGCCTACTCGGGAAATAGGAGAATTAGTGATATTCAAATTTTATATTGGCCATATAAGTATAAAAAAAACGTTTTTTGGGCCCCCGGCTCCATGAGTTTTAGTTTTAATATTCGTTTACTCCAATTTTCGTCGCGAGAGGCTACTCAACAACTTCCCAAAGTTTCATGCTTCTACCTACACGGGAAGTTGGTATAATTAGTGATGTATGAGTCAGGGCTTTGCCTTTTATTAGTATAGACTAAATAATACCAAATAAATTGGTGGATAAAACGTGATATTTTTGCATGATAGAGGATACACATTACTTTACTCCCTCGACAGTGGGATGGGGAAAGTAAGATTTTTCTTTTTAAAAGAAAGAGTGTAAAATCATATTTACATTTGTATGATAATAAGTCCAGAAAAGGCTACAAACATAATAAAAAGAAAATGGTTTAACTGAAATATATTTAAATATAATTAATTATTCACTTTGTTGTTATCGAGGATAAAAGTGAAAGACAGTCGGGTCTCGCTAAGTAGAACTTCCCTAGGTCGAAAACCTCGCTATGTTGAATTAATTGTTAGGTCCCGGCTAAATTCCATAAGAGTAATGTATTTTAGATCTCCTTAACTACCAAGATTTTTAGCTTTCAACCTGTCTTAATTGAATTTTCCAATGCGTTCGGGTTATTATTCTGAAAATACATTTCAGAACACATGTGCCGTAGAGCCACGTAAATGGACGTAAGTTCTTATCTTAGTGCAGAGAACGGGAAATTTTTGCCTGAGAGAGCCATAAACACCATATTTTGATGAACTTTACCTGCAAAAAGGAGAAAGTTCATTTTGATGTAGTGATTAGTGATTAACTTTTACTAAAAGTATTTTTTTTTGTTCAAAATGTTGTATCTCTTGGACTTGGTAATAATTTACTGTTTACTGTTTGAAAGATATGAAAGCAGATGAAGTTGGGGGTAAAAATATTTGTTTACATACAACCTAAACTCACGAGAAGGTACATATTATCTGTTTGTAATCTCATTTAACGCATGCGCTTGCTATCTAACGCATAGAATAAATTATTAGTGTTTGATTATTTATAGTTAACTTATAAAATGTCAAATACATGAAGTATTTAAATATAAACATCACCATTTAAGAATATAAAAAAAATGTGTAAAATGATCCTGTTTTATTTCATATTAAACAAAATGATATTAAATAAAAATTGTTTAAGGATTACACTAAAAAAACAGTGACTGTGGTTAGTAAAAAAAACGTTAGGTGGTTAAACGTTCAACATAAATATAGACATCTATTGAAAAAATTAAAGCAAATAATTTTTTTTGAACAGTTGGATAAAATGTATCTCAAAAAGAAACTACATAAATAAAACAGTGTCAAGATGTAATTTGCAAACACATATTAATCCTTTAAAACTCATGAAGATACTCATAGTCTTGTTAGATGTGCAACATTACCAGACAAAAAAATAACCCGTGTCATCACTTTTAGTTCACAACAAACTCTCACACTCACATACACACACAAACACACACACGAATACACACACGAATACACAAACTCGTGCACAAACAACTTATACACACACACACACAAAGCGGTATATCAACATTTTAAAATTCACATTAAATTAACTACTTTTATCTTTAAATCCTTTATATTAACTCGTGGTGTCTGCTTGCTTGCTTGAGGCGGGCGATGCCGAAAAAAACTTTGGATCGATTTTTAACCCACTTCCCCATATGCTGGCGAGATTAAATTTTGCATGCAGACTCGTGCCGACGATAAAAATGATGTATCAAAATTTAAAATAAATCGAATGTACCTGTAATATATTGAGCTTTGTTCTTGGGGGAGCTCACTCTCTGTTATTAGTATTAGTCTTATAATGTTTGAGTGATGTCCCTTACATGTTGAGTTCCGTTTTAAGATAAAGAAATAAACAACGTACTGTAGATGGCTTCTTCGTCTGTTGTATCATAATAACATCGGCTAAATCTACTTCATTGGCGACGAGGATTAATCAATCCACTAAAAAGAGCACATGCTTACTTAAAAAGAAGCTTGCTAGAGCATATTTGCTAAGTATTTATTGGATAATGGCTCTATATGGCCAGATACATGAATTTAATTCTAATGAAGAAAACATTCATGATTATTTAGATAGGTTAAGATTCTACCTTGAAGCTAACGACGTGACGATAGAAGCCAAAAAGAGAGCTGTTTTGTTAACAGTCATAGGGCCTCAACAATTTAGGCTATTAAAGGACTTATGTGCACCATCTAGTCCAGCTACCAAGAGCTTTAACGAGCTGAGCAAACTCCTCACAGATCACCATGCGCCTGCACCACCAAAGTTCCTGTGTCGAGCCAGATTTGACGGTAGGACTCGTCAACCAAACGAGTCTATATCGGAATATGTTGCAGCACTACGTCATCTAAGTGAATTCTGTGAATTTGGCGACACCCTGTCTGACAGACTATGTGAAAAGTTTGTCACCGGTGTGAACAGTCCTGATATGCAGAGAAAGTTGCTTCTCGAGACAGATCTGACATTGGAGAAAGCAATACAACTTGCAACTTCATTCCAGCAGTCATCCGATGCGGCCAGATCTCTGACGCCTTCAGCGATCCATGCAGTAGACAGCAGGTCAGTCAACAAACACCAACCCCATCAGAGCAGTACAACTTATGCTAAACAGCCTTCTAAGTCAAATCCTAGATCTAAATCTAGTAGTAATTATAAAAAATGTCATCGATGCAACGGTCCCCATGCATCTCATCAGTGCAAATTCAAGTCAGCAACTTGCTATAAGTGCGGTAAGCAAGGTCACATTGCCAAGGCCTGCTTTGCAAAGTCTTCGTCTGTTGCTAGATCTAGCCAGTCAAGACAGTACCGCAACCAAAGGCAGCACTATGTTAACTGTCACCATCACCAAGACAACCTAACCCAACCAATGAACCACTCTACCAGTGAAAATGCTCGAACTGATCCGCAGCCGGAGTTCAACCTGTTCTCTGTGTATTCAACAAGCCATGCTCCCATCAACGTACCAGTTGGTATCAACGGTAAGAGCATCATCTTCCAGCTAGACACGGAAGCATCTCTAACCGTCATCACAAAGAAGGACTTTGACGCTGTCACAGGAGGATCAGTGCCTCTACAACCAAGTCACAAGTGCCTAACAACATACACAGGTGACAATGTTCCATTGGTAGGAGAGTGTATAGTTCATACAAGCTATAATGGTAAAAGTGTTAAACTTCCTCTTCTTGTAGTTGAAGGGAATGGACCACCATTACTAGGTAGGAACTGGTTAGTTGATCTTAGGTTAGATTGGGAGAGTATATTTTCAGTGAACGAAACAAGAGAATCTAGTTTTACTTCAATAGATAAAGTTTTATCTGAAAATGAAGGTGTCTTTGGTAGTTCAGGATTACTAAATGATAGGACAGTGAAGATAAGCATTAAAGATACAAATCCAAGATACTGCAAAGCTAGAGTTCCAGCTTATGCAATGAGGGATAAAATTGAAAAGGAGCTAAGCAGATTAGAAGCTAATGGCATCATAAAGAAGGTAGACTATTCCGATTGGGCAACGCCCATTGTACCAGTGTTAAAGAAGGATGGTTCTGTAAGAATTTGTGGAGACTATAAAGCTACACTGAATAAGCAAATAGAGCTAAATAGGTACCCTATTCCTAACATTGAGGATATTTCTTTGAAGTTGGCAGGAGGAGACAAATTCACTGAATTAGACTTTAGTCATGCTTACACTCAACTAGAACTTCATCCAGATTCAAAAGTCTATACGACAATAAACACACATAAGGGACTATACCAATATGAAAGACTATGTTTTGGGATATCATCCAGCCCTGGAATTTTCCAAGCTGTCATGGACAGTATTTTTCAGGACATTCCAAATGTTTGTGTTTACTTTGACAATTTATACATAACTGGTAAGAATGACACTGAACATCTTCAAACACTTGATAAAGTCTTGCTAATAGTCTGTGAAAAAGGTTTAAAAATAAACAAAGATAAATGTCAATTCATGCTGACAGATATTAGTTTTCTGGGTTATAAATTGAGCAAGCAAGGTCTCAGACCTCAACCTGAGAAAACAAAAGCCATTAAAGAAGCACCCAAACCTAAAAATACCCAACAGCTAAGAGCTTTTTTGGGCTTGATAAATTACTATGCAAAGTTCATAGGGAATATGTCTGATAAACTATCACCATTGTACAAGCTGCTGCAGAAAAATGCAACTTGGCACTGGGGTAAACAACAAGATGCTGCTTTTAATGCAGCAAAAGAAGCTTTGTCTTCCGACACCTTGCTAGCTCACTATGACCCAGGGAAAAGACTTATCTTAACATGTGATGCTTCACCAGATGGTGTAGGAGCAGTTTTATCTCACATAGATGAAAATTGTGACAGACCCATTGCTTTTGCCAGTAGATCTTTGAACCAGGCTGAGAAAAATTATTCTCAGTTAGATAGGGAAGGCTTAGGCATCATTTTTGGTGTTAAGAAATTTCACAAGTTTATGTTTGGTAGGGAGTTCACCATCTTTACAGATCATAAGCCACTACTGGGTTTGTTTGGGGAAAACAAACCCCTGCCTGAGCATGCCTCACCAAGGGTGCAAAGGTGGGCTATCACACTAGCCGCATACAATTATGAATTGAAATACAAACCTGGATTTGAGAATAGTGCAGATGGTCTTAGTCGTTTACCTTTAAAAAACCACAGCTATGTACCAACTTCTATGTACCAGAAGATGTATTTGTTCTTTTCACTATCATGGATAACTCCAATATAAATGTGAATGATGTTAAGAGAGAAACACAAAAAGATGAGTGCTTGATAAAAGTATATGAGTACTGTAAGAATGGTTGGCCTGAAGAGTCAGTGAATGATGATTTAAGACCATATAAAATACGAAAAAAAGAGTTAAGTCTAGAAGATGGATGTGTGCTATGGGGGTCAAGGGTTATTATACCTAAAATAATACAAAAAGAAGTTTTAAGAACTTTACATGATACTCATCTTGGTTCTTCCAAAATGAAGAGTCTTGCACGACCGTGGTTCTGGTGGCCACATATGGATGCTGATATTGAAAAATATGTAAAGCTTTGTTCAAGCTGTGCACAACATTCAAATCAACCAGCTACAGCACCCTTGCAAAACTGGGATTGGCCAATCGAACCATGGAAACGTATCCATATAGATTTTGCAGGACCTTTCATGAACAAAATGTTCTTAATTGTTATTGATTCACATTCTAAGTGGTTAGAAGTTAAAATCATGAACACAATCACTGCAAGTGATACCATTATAGAACTTAAGGAAATATTTTCAACTCATGGGTTACCTGATCAAATTGTTTCAGATAATGGGCCTAGTTTTACTGCTCACGAGTTTAAACTATTTTGTGTAGCAAATGGTATTTAGCACATAACCACATCACCCTATCATCTTGCTGGGAATGATTTGGCTGAAAGAGCGTTAGGCATATTCAAAACCGCTATGGTAAAAATGGGTACGGGTAACACATTTTCTCTCAGAGAAAGAGTTAACAGGTTCTTAGCCAAATACCGCACAACTCCTCATATAACAACAGGTGTTGCACCATGCGAATTGCTGTGTGGTAGAAAAATTAAAACTCACCTAGACCTACTACTGTTCAAAGGTCTGTTTCCCAACATCAACATACACAAAAATTAAATCATGACAAAACACCCATTGAGAGAGAGTTTGGGGTTAATGATGATGTGTATCTGAGAAATTATGGGAGAGGGGAAAAATGGATGCCAGGTCAAATTGTTCAATGTACAGGACCTGTGTCTTATAAAGTAAAAACAAATAATGGACTTATTGTCCGTAGACATGCAGACCAGTTAAAAATAGCTTGTGCAGATAATGAGTGTGAATCTGTCAATCCCACCAGATCTGACCGGTTCACACCAACTCAGTTTGTTCTACAACCAATGTCTGTTGATATGAGTGAACCAAGTATTCTAGAGTCAGAAAATGTAAATTCTGGAATTAAGGATTTAGATCCTAGACTCCCTGAGCTAGAGAGTCCAGATGGTCAGAATCTTGAGTCACCAAATCAACAGCCACTGAGAAGTTCAAACAGGACAATCAAAGTCCCAGATAAGTTAAATCTTTGATTTTAAAAGTTAAGAGGACAATTAGACAACAATGATTGTATTTTAATATGTTGTGTCATGTTATGCATAGTAAAGTAGATTAATACCTACCCACGATTCGACTACACCAACAACATCGCTCATGACACATACTATCAGCGACCCATAAACCCAAAACCCATCACTGTCCCGTCACATTCACAGAATGAAGCATAGGCCAATATAATAAATCCATAATCGTAAAAAGCAATTCGACCTTCACGACAGCAACCAACTGACAACCCCGAACAAACAATCCACTCATCAGCTCATACACTTTCATACAGAAGAGCAATGATAATCAACCACTCATAAAACCCTACTGCTCGCACTGTACCACAGCTACAGCACGAGAAGCAACACAGTCCCAACTTAAGATACAAACCCACCTTTATTCCCTCCTTGAAATTACGACAGCATTTACTAGGGTCCCCAGGGATGTAAAACTATTTCCCACACAGCTCAATACCAAAGGGAACCACACTCTCTTGACTTGTCTTAGTTTTATAATGTTGAGTGATGTCCCTTACATGTTTTAGTAAATAAAGAAACGAGCTATAGAACATGGCTTCCTCGTCGGTTGTATCGTATATCTAGAATAATAAAACCACAATCCACTTCAACATGGAGATAATAACATACATGTAATAATTAAAAAACCATTCATGTCATTATAACAACACACGTGAAAGTACGTTACACATAAGCTACGTTAATCATTAAGAGAAATGTTGTTTCAGTAATTGTGTAAATACATTTTGAATATATGCGTCTTAAGTCTTAAGTGCAGTAATAAAGGAATTGGTAGTTGGAATACTATGTGTAATGGTAGAAATATTCCATTGTTTGTTTGCACAAAAAGAGAATGTATACCTACATTGGCTACATTTACATATTGACTCGCATCTTTTATTTATTTATTTTTATTTGTCCTTAAAAAATATATGTAAATATATATACCCAATATTTCTATTATTAGACTTCCGGTTAATTATTACATATTACAAAGCCTATTGCATGTTTGGTTGAGATTTTTTTTCGCGAATTCAATTTTTGTTGATTTGTAATAATATGTTGTGTAATAGAAGTGAGATATATTGATCAAGTTCATGTGTAATATAAATGTGATATTTTGATAAAATTACTTAAGTTAACAAACGTATGTAGAAATGACCAAGAGATTTGACTCAAGTTAACTTAGAATTAACAACCGTCTGTTGATATCAATTAGAATTAACAACCGTCTGTTGATATCAATTAGAATTAACAACTGTCTGTTGATATCGATTAGAATTAACAACCGTCTGTTGATATCAATTAGAATTAACAACCGTCTGTTGATATCAATTAGAATTAACAACTGTCTGTTGATATCGATTAGAATTAACAACTGTCTGTTGATATCAATTAGAATTAACAACTGTCTATTGATATCGATTAGAATTAACAACTGTCTTTTGATATCAATTAGAATTAACAACTGTCTTTTGATATCGATTAGAATTAACAACCGTCTATTGAGATCAATTAGAATTAACAACTGTCTGTTGATATCGATTAGAATTAACAACTGTCTTTTGATATCAATTAGAATTAACAACTGTCTGTTGATATCGATTTGAATTAACAACTGTCTGTTGATATTAATTAGAATTAACAACCGTCTGTTGATATCAATTAGAATTAACAATTTTCTGTTGATATCAAATAGAATTAACAACCGTCTGTTAGGATCAATTAGAATTAACAACTGTCTGTTGATATCAATTAGAATTAACAACTGTCTGTTGATATCAATTAGAATTAACAACTGTTAACTTAAGTTCTTAGTGGGCTTAGCCAGAGTCAAACTGGACTACAATTTTATTATGCCGAAATATTGTGTGGCGGAAACTTCACTAAAATAGTAAAAATTAACACTATAACTATCCAGTGCATGTTTCTGTATCTTAAGAAATGTGGTATGTTGTGTTGTATTGTACTGAGCTTTTATTTTCTTATGTACTTAAGTACTGAGATTGGATGTGTTCCATTGTATCACGTATGTTTATAATTCGGCAATACGAATGCATATTCTTACAATGTGTTTTACTAGGTTTCGTTCCGTTATATTGTACGTGTTCTTTTCTTTTCTATTTTATTTTATTGCATAGAATTTTTTTGAAGTGTATTGTTACAAAGTATTGTATTGTTGCCCAGTGTTTTCTACCAAGTATATTTGAGACAAATAATTGTGTGCTAAATCAAGAACTGTAAATGCTGATATCTTAATAATATTGTGATTTTTTCCGAATTACCCCTCTTGAAATTTTAGTAAATCATTAACTTTAAAATAATTTTTTTATCGAAGTAAGTGCCATGGGTTTGAAATATTAGATGCAGTTTTTACGTTCTTATTGTAAACTATAAAATGAATATCTTAAATAGCAGACACTAATTACTTAGGTAACAAAAGAAAAATTTAGTCAAATACAAAAAAAATACATTTTAAAACAAAAATTTAAAAACAATCTTGGGTCCATTGACTGTTTATTATTATAAGGATCCATATGGCTACATGTAACAACAACCAATAGTGTTGTTGTTTAATGCTATAGCTACAGTGCTAAAAGAATATAGAATTAACTTTTCTTTGTTTAATTTTGATAGTTCTTTACATCAATACCCGAAATAAAATAATTTTTTAAAAGTGTAATTTATAAAATTATTCAAAGCAACTAATAAATAAATAAATATCATTATATAATTTCAATAAATATCATAAATATTCGTAATACTCATCAGATGCTTTTCATTTTAATACTAACCCAAATTGTTTCTTTACAAAGTCTGAAGTCTTCTGATTTTTGTTCAATATTGATATTTCAGGACGGTTGAACTGAAAAGAATAAACTTTGATCTTACGATAAACATTTGAGGTTGGGGCTGTCAAACATAGGAAACGTATTTAACCCAGTGCTGCCAGTGACAATTTGGGGTAAAACCTAGCAAATACGTTAAAAAAACTGGATCCGAAATTAAAAAAATAAACAAAAAAACTTTTAAAAATTCTTAGATGAGTTCACGCAATTTTGACCGACTTCCCCAAAACTAAGCGTGTTTCAAATCACTGTATTGCCATTTAAATATGTATTTATTGCATAAGGCTTAACTCTGATATGGTAACATGTGCAAAGCCCTTTAACACGCCATTAAACAAATATTAAGGAAACAAATATTTAAGTGGAACTTTCATTAAAAGTTTTGAGTTTTAGATGTGACGCCCCAGTTCTTAAACAACCCCTCCCCCTTGTCACACTTCATCATAAAAGTACTTGACGTCATTTATGGACGGCCCATACGGTATTAGTATATTCTACAGAACTATTTATAAAACATACTTCTATGGCATCCGTCCATCCTCATGGGATGATGGCGTTTCCTCCTGCTCCTCTACCCCCCTTCCCCTTTCTCCTGGCCCTTTTCTCCTCGCTCCTAACTGTAAGGGAAGCTTCCGCGACTTGGATGCCCTCGCGTACTTTAGCCCGCCAGGAGGTGCGCTCCTTAGCAATGGTATCCCACGTTTAATGGTCTATCTGCGCCAGACTCATGTCTTTCTTGCAGACATCCTTGAAGCGCAAGCAGGGGCGTCCTCTCTTTCGCATACCAGTTGCCAGCTCGCCGTAAAGCAGGGCTCTTGGAATGCGCTCCGAGTTCATCCTGCGGACATATCCCAGCCACCGCAGGCGCCTCTCACTCAGGATTGAGTGCATGCTCAGCATATGACTCCTTCTGAGTACCTCGACATTCGTTATCTTGTCCTGCCACTTGATGTGCAGAATCCTGCGCAAGCATCGTAAGTGGAAGCTGTTGAGTTGCTTTGTTTGTTTGGCATAGGTCGTCCAGCACTCGCTGCCATAGAGGAGTGTGCTGAGCACGCAGGCCTGGTACACAGTGATTTTCGTCCTAGCAGTGAGCTGTGCATTGTTCCACACTCTTTGATTCAGCCTAGCCATTAATGATGCAGTTTCAATTTCCTTTTCCAGGGAGAGTGTGCTTGTGATGTTACTGCCAAGGTAGGTAAAATCCTCGACGACATCCAAGGTGTTTCCCTCAATGGAGATTGCTGGGAAGCAGTCTGTTCCTTGTCTCATAATGTTGGTCTTTTTGGGGCTTATCGTTAGACCAAAATCCTTGCATGCCTCTGAGAACTTGTCGACAAAAAGTTGGAGACCTATCTCTGAATGTGAGGTAAGGGCTGCGTCATCCGCGAAGAGCAACTCTCTAATTAAAACATTTTCCACTTTTCTCTTTGCACGCAGACGGCTGATGTTGTACAGATTTCCATCCGCCCTGGTATGGATGTTTACACCCTCGAAGCAGTCCTCGAATGCATGACGCAGTAGCATAGAGAAAAAGATACCGAAGAGTTTTGGAGCCAGTACACAGCCCTGTTTGACTCCGCTACAGACTGGGAAGTGTTCTGAGGTGGCACCATCGAAGAGCACTGTGCTGTGCATATTGGTGTGGAAGGACTCGATGATGGAGAGAAGCCGCGGCGGGCATCCTATTTTTCCAATATACGAGCAGACCCTTGCGGCTGACCAGGTCAATTGCCTTTGTTAGATCTATGAAGGCAACGAAGAGGGCTTTCTGTTGCTCCCGACATTTCTCTTGTAGCTGACGGAGTGAGAAGATCTTGTCCATGGTTGACCGGCCAGCCCGAAAACCGCATTGTGATTCTGGGTAGACATTATGCGCCAGAATTTGCAGGCGTGCAAGGATCACTCTGGCAAAAGCCTTTCCCACAATACTCAGTAAGGAGATACCACGATAGTTATTGCAATCACTGCGATCTCCTTTGTTCTTATTAAGCGTGACTATTTTGGCGTCACGCATGTCCTGTGGGATGTGACCGCGTTCTTAGCAATCGCATATGAGTTCGTGCAGAGGCTTCAGTAGTGCTGGCTGGCCGTGCTTAAGGACTTCTGCAGGAATGCCATCGTTGCCTGGGGCCTTCCCATTTCTCAGGTGATCGATAGCCCTACCAAGCTCCTCTATTGACGGTGGCGCATCAAGCTGATCTAGAACTGATAGATCTGTTATTCTTTCTATGGCAGAGTCAGATACTACATTCTGTGTCGCATAGAGTTCTAGATAGTGCTCAGTCCAGCGCCTCATCTGCTTGTCTCATTATGTGATCATCTCACCTGATTTTGTCTTGATTGGAGCTGTCTTTGATGTTGTGGGCCCAGTGGCCTTTTTTATGCCTTCGTACATTTGTTTAATATCTCCCTGATCAGCAGCAGATTGAATGCTTTTGCATAATTCCACCCAATAAGTGTTAGCGCAAAAACGTGCAGTCTTCCGGGCTGTGTTTCTGGCATTTCTGAGACATTTCAGGGTGTCAGGTCCTGGGGAAGCTTTGTAGGCCAATAGAGCTTTTCTTTTTGTCTCCGTCACGGGATTCATTGTAACCCAGTGGTTATCAAACCAATCTGCATTTTTTCTTTCCTTCCTCCCGAGGACGGCAAGAGAGGTGTTGTAAATAGTGTCTCGAAGATGGAGCCAATTCGCATCGATTTGTTCTGTCCCTATAGCATCATGAGGATTGGGGATTTCTTTTTGCGAGGTGTTGGCTTTAAGAGCTTGCTCAAGCTTGGTGTTAAGCTGATCCCTTATCTCAGGGCAGTTGATATTCTGCGTGTTGATGCAAGTTTTACCCTTGCTCTTAGAGTGACACAATTTCTTTGGTATTAATTTGATTCTACTTGCGACCAAAGAGTGGTCTGTGTCACAGTCGGCACTGTGGTAACTGCGTGTTTGGAGCACACTGGCCAGATCAGATCGCCTGGTGAGAACCAGATCAAGCTGGTGACAGTGCTTGGAGCGGGGGTGTCTCCAAGACACTTTGTGGATGTTCTTGCATTTGAAGAATGTGTTAGTTACACACAGATTGTGAGTACTGCATAGCTCGAGCAGTCGCTGGCCGTTGTTATTAATTTTACCAATGCCATGTAAGCCAATGCTGGTGGACCAGGCTTTGTGATCTGCACCTACCCTGGCGTTGAATTCACCGAGGATGTATAGACTCTCATATGTGGGAATATTTGCTACTGCGGAGTCTCATAGAAGTTGTCTTTTAACTCTTCTTCGGAGCAGAGAGTTAGTGCATAAAGGCTGAGGATATGGGCTGCGCCAGATATGTTGAAAGTTTAATGCTGAGTATCCTCTCAGTGCCAAGTGCCGCCAGTTCAACATATGACATAAGAGAGTTTTTTATGGCAAAACCAACGCCATGCTGCCTTGGTCTGTCTACTGGTAGTCCTTGCCAGACAAATGTGTAGTTGGCCTCATCCACTTTGCCGTTGTCAGCCAGCCGCGTCTCCTGTAGACATGCAATGTCGATGCCGAGACGGGAAAGTTCCCTGTCAATGACCGCTGTCTTCCTTATATCTTCCGCACATGAGGGATCAGAGTTAAAGCCAGTGCAGAGGGTTCTGACATTCCAGCTTGCTAAACGAAGTGCTGGTAACTTCTTTCTTTTTTTTCAGTTGGTGCTTGGGTTTATGGCTCACTTGTTGAGTTGATCACTCTGAGCCCCATGCACCCAATGGGGCAGGCGAGCCATGACGGAACATCACCTTACTGGCTGGGGGCTGCCCAGCTTAAGGCGGGCGGTAGATGCTCAGTGAGACATGGCGATCTCTCCCACCGTCTGGAACGACCCCTGGCGCCTAGCTCTACGCCAATTGAGCAATGGCTTATAACCGGTAACTGCCGCTCCACGTGTTGTGTCTACGCCTTGCGGCGAAGCTGGAGTGACCTCTCCAGGATTGGGTCGAGGAGGTAGAGAAGGAAAAAAAACACAGGAGGCTACGATAGCCTAGGCAGAGCTTTAGAAAGACCAGCTGTTGCCCAGGCAGCAGGCCCTCTCTCTCCACACAGATGGTGATTCCAGTGGAACAGCTTAGCTGATACAACAAGGTGCCATCTGCATCGCAGGAGTTGCCAGAGATATAGCGCATCGCAATAAAACTGCCTAATGGACTCTGTCTCCTGATTTTCTGTTAGGGTTTACTCCCCTAGTCTCTCAATGAACAGGTGTGGCCGCGAGACAGCGGAGGTTTGAGATTGGAGTTTCCCTCTCCTAGATGAACTACCTATCAAGGTTAAAGAGCCCCATCTGCCCGAAGCGGCTGGTTTTAAGGCGCCAGCGGCCCGCCTTCACCCCTTCTCCTGTCAGTTGAAACGTGATCCGCCAGACTTGGTTACAAGTCATACGAGAAGGCCAGGAGTTGGACTTTGGTTAGCAGAGGCTATTATGAGACGCAAGCTATGGGGATATTTCGAGAGGAGTGGGTGCTTATTTTCCACTCCCACCCCCGGCAATACTAATCTTGGACCACATACTTGTAAAACATACTTACGTGTGCATTTACTTATCCCTCGTGTGATCTCCTTTTTAAAGGGCAATCTTATCAGCATTCTTGACATCATTGTTAGCTTAGCTATTACAGACGCTCCTTTTATACAGAATATCATTGAATCCTACTTTTATCCATTGTTTGTGTCTATATGTCTAGTCTTGCAATTTTATTTGTTTTTTTAATTGTTGGTTTTCCTCGTTTGATCAGTCAACCCATTCCATATACGAATTCCGGACGGAAAGAATGATAATTTGTATGTGTTTGTTGTTTCATACGGAATAGGAAACGTTTTGTTGTTTTTAACCACGTTTTATTAACTCGCTTTCGTTCCTGTGGCATTGTCCAAGATTTTTTCAAATCTGCCAACGTAAAATTGAACCACTTTTGATGGTCCTAGAGATCTGAAAATTTTACCACATATAGATCTTGGATGACAATGCATTGTATCAAAATTTAAGATCGATCAAATGAACCGTTAATAAATTATTGAACTTTTTAGTTTATCTATAATCTATATATAAGCATCTGAAACCGTCGGCTTTTGTTGACATCCGTGAGTTCCCCCCGTGACCACATCACAATGTTTTTTAAAACGTTGGGCGGGCGCTTGTGAGGTGTTTGGTAAAATAAATAGAGGTAAAAAAATATTTTTAAAAACCAGGTTGTTATAAGTGGACTAAAAAGAATAAAATAAATAGCAGTAAAAAAAAATATTTTTTAAAACCACGTTTTTATAAGCGGACTAACAAGAAGAAAATAAGTTAAAACTTATATGTTCAAGTACTTCGATTTAATATAAATAAAAACGTGGGGCGGATGTTTGGTATAAAAATTAAAGATTTCTAATTTAGAAGGCAAAAGAGAGATCTATAAGTGAGAGAATGAGTGAACCGCATATGTTAAACCTCTTAAGCGCCCGCCTCACTTAAATTTTGTACTTATTTGTGCCAAGTTTTAATTCCACTAGATAAGAAATTGTTTATATTATTTTTGTTTATTCCACAAAACAAAAGAAATTAAAATTTAAAAAGCCATATAAATACGCCACATTTGTTTCCAGTAGTTCACTTTTACGTGAAAATCAATCTTGAATCAATTATATATACCAGCACATTATTGTCATACTGTCAGCCCCTATGTTTTCCAGCTTAGTAACATTAGTATCAGAAGACTTTAGATTTATAATCGAATTTGAAGTTTGGAATTAGAAGCGCTCTCGTATTTTTTTATCTTATCTTATCAATACAGACGCTCCTTCTATACAGAAGATAATTGCGTCCACAGAACATGACGGATGATCTGTTGGCTAGCGATGCAGCGTTCACAGGCCACGGCTTTGTGGGTTCCACGCATTACCCAGCCACCTAACTAGTGTTAGGTACCCATTCAGAGCTGGGTGACTCAGGGACGCCCTAGGCCCCGGGAACAAATCCTTTCCTTCACATGGATTCGAACCCGTGACCATCGGTACGCCAGTCGAGCGCGCTTCCACCACCGCGTTTAATATAGTTCTTCATTTCGTTTAAATTTTTTTATCTTGGCTTTTCTTTTCTTTTATTAAAATTTATTTTCACGTTTAAACAATTAGCTAATTAACAACGAGGAAATTGCCGCAATTTTACAACAGGGGTGACTGTTAAATTTTAAGAATCAATGAATTTATCACCACATCAGCGTCACATTCTCATACTAATTTAGCCTCTGTTTTTTTTTAAAATTACAGTAGTATTTGTATCAGAAGAATTTATATCCAATAAGGAGTTTGAAGTTTTGGTAGTTAAAACGTTCACATGCTTTTGGATAGTTCCTTTATTTCTTTGATTAATTTCTTGTTTGGCTTTTCTTTAATTTCGATTTTTTTAAAACTCCCCTTTCTTTTAAAATTTTTATTTTAAGAAACTAATTAACCACTAGGAATTTGCCGCCCCTGGCAAAGTGCCGCCCGGGGCAATCGCCCCCTGCCCGCCCCCCTCGCTACGCCACTGCGTGATTTGTCACATTTATAGTTCACCTACCCAGATGTACAGATATGGTAAGGGACAATAAATTGTTTGCGTCCTTTTCCGTGAAAAAAAATCTTCACTTTTTCTATCATTCAGAAAAAGAAGATTTTCCCCCAGGGGAGCTGGAGCAGACCAGCTCTATTACCCCTTGTCATACGCCAATGTATCTACCAAAATCTCTCGAAGTGATTCCATAAATGATTACATTTTAACGATGTAACGTGATCTTTGAAAATAGCCCTAATTCAAGTCGACACTTAGCACCGAGGAATGTACAACGACGCCCTATCCCCAGCTTGGGGACCACTGCTCGGGGTTTCCTCCTGCAAACGGTTCTCCGTGATCTTCGAGGACGCCCTCGTTGACATCCGCTGCCTCTCATCTCCGCCCATGTTTGTTTGTGATCCAAGGGGATCAACTCCGGCCATAGGGCAATTATCGCCGTCTGCACGGATTGTCTGCTCCGTTCTCAGATCCCAGCTTCGGGACCAATGTCAAGGCTGGACCGTGTATTCAGACTACTTTATCCAACGCGATCCACATTTCTCCAAAAATATCCACAAATTGTCTTTTATACTTTTAAAGTAAAAAAGTTTATCTAGTTTTTCGACACTGATCGCGTTGCTACCACCTGAATATTGTAATAAATTTATAAATTCTTTTGTCGTTTGCTCCTTTTTATGTTTTTATTACGCTTTATTTAAATAGTATTGTTTAGATTTTTGTGATCCATGTTTAAGCCTCTGAAAATTAACTTTCAGTCGAAAGTGCGTTTTTAGAGAGTATTGCAGCCGAAGCCGCGAAAGTTTACATTTGCACGGGCCCCTGGCTTCCATCGGCGCGTTCAAGATTAAATATTCAATTATGAATTAATATTTCGCTTTGCTGAGATTAATATCCGTAAGCATTTTTAAAAATTTATTCTATAACATTCTTCAGTCGATTGTTGCAGACTCTCAGCTTGAACGGCCATAAAAAAAATATGTTCGTTACGGCACGGCTCTTGATCTGGAGTTCGAAATCAAGGAAAATATTACATTGCCCTAATTTCAATCGTTGTATATGCATTGGACCTAGCTAAAATCATTCTATATACACTCGTCCCAAATACAATCATTATACACGCATTCGCCCCAAGTACAATCATCTTATATACAATCCCCATAAGTAGAATAATCATATGTACACTTTCCTTAAATACAATCACTCCAAATGCATTCGCCCTAAGTACAATCATCTTAAATACACTCACTTTAAGTGCAATCATCTTATATACACTGGCCCTAAGTGCAATCATCTTTTAAGTACAATCGCAGTAAATAAAATCACTCTATATGCATTTGCCCCAAGTGCAATCATCTTATATACATTTGCCCTAAGTGCAATCATCTTATATACATTTGCCCTAAGTGCAATCATCTGTTATATGTTTGCCCTAGTTGCAATCACAGAAAATACAATCGCCCTAAGCACAACATCTACGCATTCACAATAAATACAGTTATATTGTATACATTCGCCCTAAGTAATCTAGCTCTATGTTTTCCGCCTTAAGTACAAGCACAATCAACCTATTTACATACGCCCTAGTACATTCGCCCTTTGTCATCTTTTTTTTCATTGGTCCCCGGCCCTTTCATTCTTAAACCTGAACTGTCTCGCACATTTGTAATAATTGGTGTATGGGTTGATAGTAAAATTAAGCACTGCACTTTGCTTCTCGTAAAGAAGATATCTATCAGTTCTTACCTTTGCCATCTCTCTGCCAAGTTTAGACCATGGGGCATTGAGCTCAAAGTTAAGACCATTCTGTGGCAAGCTCAAATATTAGACCACTTTGTGGACTAGCTCAAATATTAGACAACTATGTGACTAGCTCCAATATTAGACCACTATGTGACTAGCTTAAGGTTTAGGACAATGGAGTGGCCAGGAAGGGAACGACTAAAGAAATAATGATAAAAAATAATTCAGTAATACGAAACACAAAGAAAACATAATACGTTTCACACAATAGCATATAATACAATACATATTTTTAAAGATAACAAACTTAAATTTGACTGAAACTAATATGACAATGGCACACAGTTTCTAAAAGGTGTTGCAAATGCAATAAATAATGCACACGAGAATGCAAAACAACATATGAACCAGAGAACAACAAGTCTGATGTTTTCAACAGTTTTATTTCGAAGTCAGTATCAAACTAGAAAATGAATTTATTACAAAGGGATTAGAGGCTATGTTAATATTAATAATGCAATGAGAGCGGACAGTGAGGTGATGACGATGAGAAGTAATACAGAGTCGTACATTTCATGACCTGGTGAACGATGACGTGTACAGGTTGATGCAGGTTAGGGAGGAGGGGGTTAGGGAGGAGGGGGTTAGGGAGGAGGGGGTTAGGGAGGAGGGGGTTAAGGAGGAGGGGGTTAGGGAGGAGGGGTTAGTAATCGGCATACAAAATAAGGAGAAGACGTGTTACAGGGAGGGGAAGTTACAAGAAGTGGCGAGTTACTACGGAAGGGGGAGGGGACTTCACAAGAGAAGACGTCTTACAGGGGGTGAGATGTTACAAGAGATGAAGACGTGTTACAGGGAGGTCAAGATGCAAGATGAGGCGAGTTCATTTGGGATGGGGGGGGGGAGATTCACAAAAGAAGACGTGTTACAAGAGGACAAGACATATTACAGGGGGGTGAGAGGTTACAAGAGTAGCAGACGTGTTACAAAGGAGAGGGCGTGCTACAATAAGGGGAAGTTACAAGAAGAGGAGAGTAACTGTGGGGGGAAGGGGTGAGAGATGTCACAAGATGTGACTTGATACAAGGATAGATATATTACAAGAGAAGAAGACGTGTTACAGAGGGGAGATGTTACAGAGAAGAAGACGTGTTACAGGGGGGAGATGTTACAGAGAAGAAGACGTGTTACAGGGGGGGGAGATGTTACAGAGAAGAAGACGTGTTACAGGGGGGAGATGTTACAGAGAAGAAGACGTGTTACAGGGGGGGAGATGTTACAGGGGGGGGAGATGTTACAGAGAAGAATACGTGTTACAGGGGGGAGATGTTACAGAGAAGAAGACGTGTTACAGGGGGGAGATGTTACAGAGAAGAAGACGTGTTACAGGGGGGAGATGTTACAGAGAAGAAGACGTGTTACAGGGGGGGGGAGATGTTACAGAGAAGAAGACGTGTTACAGGGGGGAGATGTTACAGAGAAGAAGACGTGTTACAGGAGGGGAGATGTTACAGAGAAGAAGACGTGTTACAGGAGGGGAGATGTTACAGAGAAGAAGACGTGTTACAGGAGGGGAGATGTTACAGAGAAGAAGACGTGTTACAGGAGGGGAGATGTTACAGAGAAGAAGACGTGTTACAGGAGGGGAGATGTTACAGAGAAGAAGACGTGTTACAGGGGGAGATGTTACAGAGAAGAAGACGTGTTACAGGAGGGGAGATGTTACAGAGAAGAAGACGTGTTACAGGGGGGGAGATGTTACAGAGAAGAAGACGTGTTACAGGGGGGGGGAGATGTTACAGAGAAGAAGACGTGTTACAGGAGGGGAGATGTTACAGAGAAGAAGACGTGTTACAGGAGGGGAGATGTTACAGAGAAGAAGACGTGTTACAGGAGGGGAGATGTTACAGAGAAGAAGACGTGTTACAGGGGGGGAGATGTTACAGAGAAGAAGACGTGTTACAGGGGGGAGATGTTACAGAGAAGAAGACGTGTTACAGGAGGGGAGATGTTACAGAGAAGAAGACGTGTTACAGGAGGGGAGATGTTACAGAGAAGAAGACGTGTTACAGGGGGGAGATGTTACAGAGAAGAAGACGTGTTACAAGGAGCTAGATATTACAAGTAAAGACACGTTTCAAATTTAGCAGACGAACATAAAACCAACAAGACCCCTAACCCCATCCCTCTCCAACAGCAGACAACTATTGAACTACTGTGTGTTGATTCATTTATACAGACTCTTTTGCAATGCCACAAACAAATTGATAAAACAATGGATGACGACGGTAAATATATTGTATATTATCGCTTCTTATCTTTTTTTTTAAAATCTGGAATAGAAATCAATAAGTATTAGTCGTATTCGATTCAATGTAGAATGTTTTGTTTGTTTAAAGAATCGATTTCAGTTTTTATGTGAAATTGTGAAACAATGTAAGTAATAATAATTATCCTTATAATTATTATTCTAATCGCCTGTTTGTTGATTACAACCAGTTTTTTTTACAATTTCGGGGCTGTCTGCCAAGTACGTCACAATTTTTTATAATGTTGCAACCACCACCCCCCTTTTTTTGTGTCACACATCTTAGACAACCAACCACACACAAAAAATATCATAAATTTTATTAACTAAATGTCGTTTATAAAACTTAATATCCGAGTTAAGATGAATCTCAAACACACATAACTTTAGTTGACACTTCACTTCAGGTAACATATAACTTCCCTTCAAACTTCAGTTAAGTTCACTCATCACATGAGTTCATACTTCATATCAGTTTACACTTCAGTTATGACTCACGTCACACTTTAGTTTACACTTCAGTTCACACTTTATTTCAGACTTCACTTCACACTTAAATTCACACTTCACTTCACACTTCACTTCACACTTCAATTCACACTTCACTTCACACTTCACTTCACTTCACACTTCACTTCACACTTCACTTCACTTCACACTTCACTTCACACTTCACTTCACACTTAACTTTATAGTTCAATTCAAACTTCACACTTCACTTCAAAATTCACTTCAAACTTCACTTCACTTCACACTTCACTTCACACTTCACTTCACACTTCACTTCACACTTCACTTCACACTTCACTTCACACTTCACTTCACACTTCACTTTATAGTTCAATTCATACTTCACTTCACACTTCCTTTCGATTCACACCTCTCGTCAGTTTACACCTCCCTACAATTCACACCTCCCTTCATTACACACATCCCTACAGTTCACACCTCCCTTCTGTTCATTCACACCTCCCTTCGGTTCACACCTCCCTTCTGTTCATTCACACCTCCCTTCAGTTCACACCTCCCTTCAGTTCCGTTTACACCTCCCTTCAGTTCACACCTCCCTTCAGTTCCGTTTACACCTCCCTTCGGTTCACACCTCCCTTCTGTTCATTCACACCTCCCTTTAGTTCACACCTCCCTTCTGTTCATTCACACCTCCCTTCAGTTCACACCTCCCTTCAGTTCCGTTTACACCTCCCTTCGGTTCACACCTCCCTTCTGTTCATTCAAACGTCCCTTCGGTTCACACCTCCCTTCAATCATTTCACACTTCCCTTCCGTTCACACCTCCATTCAGTTGACACCGCCCATCGGTTCTCACCTCCCATCGGTTCACACCTCCCTTCAATCATTTCACACTACCCTTCTGTTCTCACCTCCCTTCGGTTCACACCTCCCTTCAATCAGTTCACACTTCCCTTCAGTTCACACTTCCCTTAAGTTCACACTTCCGTTCAGTTCACACCTCCCTTCAGTTCACATCTCCCTTAAGTTCACACCTCCCTTCAGTTCACACCTCCCTTTAGTACACACTGCCCTTTAGTTCACACTTCCCTTTAGTTCACACTTCCCTTAAGTTCACACTTCCCTTCAGTTCACACCTCCCTTAAGTTCACACCTCCCTTCAGTTCACACCTCCCTTCAGTTCACACCTCCCTTCAGTTCACACCTCCCTTCAGTTCACACCTCCCTTTAGTACACACCTCCCTTCAGTTCACACCACCCTTCAGTACACACCTCCCTTCAGTTCACAGCTCCCTTCAGTACACATCTCCCTTCAGTTCACACCTCCCTTCAGTTCACACCTCCCTGCAGTTCACACCTCCCTTCGGTTCACACCTCCCTTCAGTTCACACCTCCCTTCAGTTCTCACCCCCCTTCAATTCATACCTCCCTTCAGTACACACCTCCCTTCAGTTCACACCTCCCTTCAGTTCACACCTCCCTTCAGTTCACACCTCCCTTCAGTACACACCTCCCTTCAGTTCACACCTCCCTTCAGTTCGCACCTCCCTTCAGTTCACACTTCCCTTCAGTTCACACTTCCATTTTGTTCACACTTCCCTTCAGTTCAAACTTCCCTTTAGTTCACACTTCCATTTAGTTCACACTTCCCTTCAGTTCACACTTCTATTTAGTTTACACCTCCCTTCAGTTCACACCTCACTTCAGTTCACACCTCCCTTCAGTACACACCTCCCTTCAGTTCACACCTCCCTTCAGTTCACACCTCCCTTCAGTTCACACCTCCCTTCAGTTCACACCTCCCTTCAGTTCACACCTCCCTTCAGTTCACACTTCCATTTAGTTCACACTTCCCTTCAGTTCACACTTCCCTTCAGTTCACACTTCCATTTAGTTCACACTTCCCTTCAGTTCACACTTCTATTTAGTTCACACCTCCCTTCAGTTCACACCTCCCTTCAGTTCACACCTCCCTTCAGTTCACAGTTCCCTTCAGTACACATCTCCCTTCAGTTCACACCTCCCTTCAGTTCACACCTCCCTGCAGTTCACACCTCCCTTCGGTTCACACCTCCCTTCAGTTCACACCTCCCTTCAGTTCTCACCCCCCTTCAATTCATACCTCCCTTCAGTACACACCTCCCTTCAGTTCACACCTCCCTTCAGTTCACACCTCCCTTCAGTTCACACCTCCCTTCAGTACACACCTCCCTTCAGTTCACACCTCCCTTCAGTTCGCACCTCCCTTCAGTTCACACTTCCCTTCAGTTCACACTTCCATTTTGTTCACACTTCCCTTCAGTTCACACTTCCCTTTAGTTCACACTTCCATTTAGTTCACACTTCCCTTCAGTTCACACTTCTATTTAGTTTACACCTCCCTTCAGTACACACCTCCCTTCAGTTCACACCTCCCTTCAGTCCACACCTCCCTTCAGTTCACACCTCCCTTCAGTTCACACCTCCCTTCAGTTCACACCTCCCTTCAGTTCACACCTCCCATCAGTTCACACTTCCATTTAGTTCACACTTCCCTTCAGTTCACACTTCCCTTCAGTTCACACTTCCATTTAGTTCACACCTCCCTTCAGTTCACACTTCTATTTAGTTCACACCTCCCTTCAGTTCACACCTCCCTTCAGTTCACACCTCCCTTCAGTACACACCTCCCTTCAGTTCACACCTCCCTTCAGTTCACACCTCCCTTAAGTTCACACCTCCCTGCAGTTCACACCTCCCTTCGGTTCACACCTCCCTTCAGTTCACACCTCCCTTCAGTTCTCACCCTCTTTCAATTCATACCTCCCTTCAGTACACACCTCCCTTCAGTTCACACCTCCCTTCAGTTCACACCTCCCTTCAGTTCACACCTCCCTTCAGTACACACCTCCCTTCAGTTCACACCTCCCTTCAGTTCGCACCTCCCTTCAGTTCACACTTCCCTTCAGTTCACACTTCCATTTTGTTCACACTTCCCTTCAGTTCACACTTCCCTTTAGTTCACACTTCCATTTAGTTCACACTTCCCTTCAGTTCACACTTCTATTTAGTTTACACCTCCCTTCAGTTCACACCTCACTTCAGTTCACACCTCCCTTCAGTACACACCTCCCTTCAGTTCACACCTCCCTTCAGTTCACACCTCCCTTCAGTTCACACTTCCCTTCAGTTCACACTTCCCTTCAGTTCACACTTCCCTTCAGTTCACACTTCCCTTCAGTTCACACTTCCCTTCAGTTCACACCTCCCTTCAGTTCACACCTCCCTTCAGTTCACACCTCCCTTCAGTTCACACTTACCTTCAGTTCACACTTACCTTCAGTTCACACTTCCCTTCAGTTCACACTTCCCTTCAGTTCACACTTCCCTTCAGTTCACACTTCCCTTCAGTTCACACTTCCCTTCAGTTCACACCTCCCTTCAGTTCACACCTCCCTTCAGTTCACACCTCCCTTCAGTTCACACCTCCCTTCAGTTCACACCTCCTTTCAGTTCACACCTCCCTTCAGTTCACACCTCCCTTCAGTTCACACCTCCCTTCAGTTCACACCTCCCTTCAGTTCACACTTCCCTTCAGTTCACACCTCCCTACAGTTCACACCTCCCTTCAGTACACACCTCATTTCAGTTCACACTTACCTTCAGTTCACACTTCCCTTCAGTTCACACTTACCTTCAGTTCACACTTACCTTCAGTTCACACTTCCCTTCAGTTCACACTTACCTTCAGTTCACACTTACCTTCAGTTCACACCTCCCTTCAGTTCACACTTACCTTCAGTTCACACTTCCCTTCAGTTCACACTTCCCTTCAGTTCACACTTACCTTCAGTTCACACTTCCCTTCAGTTCACACTTACCTTCAGTTCACACTTCCCTTCAGTTCACACCTCCCTTCAGTTCACACCTCCCTTCAGTTCACACCTCCCTTCAGTTCACACCTCCCTTCAGTTCACACCTCCCTTCAGTTCACACTTCCCTTCAGTTCACACCTCCCTTCAGTTCACACTTCCATTTAGTTCACACTTCCCTTCAGTTCACACTTACCTTCAGTTCACACCTCCCTTCAGTTCACACCTCCCTTCAGTACACACCTCCCTTCAGTTCACACTTCCCTTCAGTTCACACTTATTGACGAACACCATAGAATCAACTCACCGTTTAACTGAATTATTAGTTGAATTTATTATTTAAATCTATGACTTTATCAGTGGTATTATCCACCCCTCCCCTCCACCCTTTTTTAAAGAATTAAAACAGTCACAGACACTCACAATCTTAAACACCCCTAACAGTGAAATTTTTCGACTTCGGCCTCAAAACGTGACGTACTCTGCGGATGGCCCTTACCCCTAACCTTCGCCTCAAGTTTTTAATTCCTGGTATGCTTTAAAATAAAGTTCAATAAAAGTTCAGCTGCATCAAAAAGTTCACATTCAAAAAAAAATTTTAAGTGTTAAATTGAATAAAAGTTCATCTCGAGCTAATTTTCTGTTTGAATAATTGTGTAGCTTTTTATTTTAAAAAAAATAGCGTGAATATTGATGACGAAATGTACATTTAACCGGGAAAACAGCCCGTGATCTGTATCATAAAATAACACAGTGTTGTCAGAAAAATTATGATTGTTTAATCAGCTGACAAATGTTACAGTAACAATCTAACACGAAAACAACCAAAACATGTAACGGTTCTACAAGTTACACGTTATTTCACAATCAGCACCGGCCGGAGTTATCGGGAAAACCCACGAAACAAACCGCTGCCAGCGCGCACAACATTTAAATCTATTTATAGCGCGACCGCCAAGTGACGTATGAACATCACGTGATCACAGCTAGTTCTAAATATACACACGGGTATCACAACTTTGCTTTGTAGTGAGTGGTCGCCATGGTAATGGACATCACATCATGTTTTAATGGTTTTATAAATATTAAAGTCGTTAATTTTGGGTGATAACCAAAGTAAAGTGAGTCAAAATCGAATATCTACCGTCATTACGACTTTCTGTAAACTTTCCCAGCTGCATTAGCTTGAAATGCCACTTTAAACTAAAAAAATGTTTTAACCCTACACTGTACATTTCTTTAAACGATTATCTAAAAATCAGCGCAGATGACTTTCCCAATATCCTTTAACCTCATAGCATCAACTGCCCTTGACCCTAACACCATTAGGCTCAACTTTCCCTGTCAATGAATGACTTCCCAATGTCAATGAATGACTTTGACTGTCAATGAATGACTTTCCCTGTCAATGAATGACTTTCCCTGTTAATTAATGACTTTCCCTGTCAATGAATGACTTTCCCTATAAATGTATGAATTCCTCTATCATTGAATGACTTCTCTTGTCAAGGAATAGTTTACTTTTTCAACGAAGGGCTTTCCCTTTCAATGAATGACTTCTCCTGTCAATGAATGACTTTCCTTTTCTATAAATGACTTCCCTTGTCAATGAATGACTTCTCCTGTAAATGAATGACTTCTCTTATCAATGAATGACTTCCCCTGTCAATGAATGACTTCCCCAGTCAATAAATGACTTCCCCTATCAATAAATGACTCCCCTGTCAATAAATGACTCCCCTGTCAATAAATGACTTCCCCTGTCAATGAATGACTCCCCAGTCAATAAATGACTTCCCCTATCAATAAATGACTCCCTGTCAATAAATGACTCCCCTGTCAATAAATGACTCCCCTATCAATAAATGACTCCCCAGTCAATAAATGACTTCCCCTATCAATAAATGGCTCCCCTGTCAATAAATGACTCCCCAGTCAATAAATGACTTCCCCTATCAATAAATGACTCCCCTGTCAATAAATGACTCCCCAGTCAATGAATGACTCCCTTGTCAATAAATGACTCCCCAGTCAATAAATGACTCCTCAGTCAATAAATGACTTCCCCTGTCAATAAATGACTTTCCTTTTCTATAAATGACTTCCCTTGTCAATGAATGACTTCTCCTGTAAATGAATGACTTCTCTTATCAATGAATGACTTCCCCTGTCAATGAATGACTTCCCCAGTCAATAAATGACTTCCCCTATCAATAAATGACTCCCCAGTCAATAAATGACTTCCCCTATCAATAAATGACTCCCTGTCAATAAATGACTCCCCTGTCAATAAATGACTCCCCTATCAATAAATGACTCCCCAGTCAATAAATGACTTCCCCTATCAATAAATGGCTCCCCTGTCAATAAATGACTCCCCAGTCAATAAATGACTTCCCCTATCAATAAATGAGTCCGCTGTCAATAAATGACTCCCCTGTCAATAAATGACTCCCCAGTCAATGAATGACTCCCCTGTCAATAAATGACTTCCCCTGTCAATACATGACTTCCCCTGTCAATAAATGACTCCCCAGTCAATAAATGACTTCCCCTGTCAATAAATTACTTCCCCTGTCAATGAATGACTGCCCTGTCAATAAATGAACCCCCCTATCAATAAATGACTCCCCAGTCAATAAATGACTTCCCCTATCAATAAATGACTCCCTTGTCAATAAATGACTCCCCAGTCAATAAATGACTCCTCAGTCAATAAATGACTTCCCCTGTCAATAAATGACTTCCCCTGTCAATAAATGACTCCCCAGTCAATGAATGATTTCCTCAGTCAATGAATGACTTACCATAACACTGCCAAACAAATATTGCATCCTTCCCCCCCTTTGTATGATATCCCCCAACTCTCCGTTTCAACAGACTAAAATGACCAATCTATTCCACGGCTTAAATAACAACAGTTAAAATCATTACAGCGTATGTTCTTCCAAATCTACCTCGATTACACACTATTTTTTAATGGAGAGACAAATTATTACATCATGGATAACGAAGAATCCCACGAAAATCATCTTTACTCAGTAAGAAACATATCTACACAGTTCTCTATAGTACACGGTACTAAATCTATCTACTCTATGGTACTAAATCTATCCACTCTATACTAAACTCATCTACTAGTCATGGTTCGCGGTTATGCGAATATACAAAATAATTGTCAAAAGACAGTGACAAGTAACGGTGAATAACTCTGGACTCTTCCGATAGGCGGACGCCTCCAAGATGGCGGGCAGGTTCAAGTGAACAATGTTTACAACGCAAACATTCAAGGTGTATTCAATATTGTAACATTCACTTTTTTTTCTAAGGTACATCTAGCTGGTCTTATTTGAAACTTATTTAGAGTAAATTTATTAATAAGGTAATACAATAATATGTTTTCAAAAAGTTCTACCCATAAGCTCCTCTTTATTTAATTTATTAAATTATTGTATTCAATAAAATTCTGATGAAATAACCTTATCATTTCACGTAGAATGTAATTGTTTGAAATTAAAATAATAATATTAACAATTTGTTCCATTTAAAATCATTATAAATTTTAAAATAAAATTTATTTATTTTTTAATTTAAAGCATCTGCTTACAGACAAAAAGTTTGTTTTTTTTTAAAGTGATTAACTTGATTTTTTTTTAAACCTTAAGTACAATAGAAAATAATCCTTGAAGTGGCCAGGCATCTCAGAGCTTCAAATTCCCATACGGCCATACGTCTTAACACTGTCGTAATTTACTTCCTTCCACATTTCCTCAAAGACAAATAAACCATAGTTGTCCCTACTGTCAGCCACCGTGAAATGTGTCGCATCCCCCCCACCACACAAGCCAATGTTACGTCACAAGACAGACGACCCGCACGCGACACCAAGAGGGGCCTACTCCTTGGGAGGACGGTCGCAGCAGCTGTTGCTGTCGCACGGCGTGACGGTGGGTAGTTGTCGTCGGGGTCGTCGTTGACGTCATCTCGTGTGGCACTACACCCCGACGCCGGCGTCTCCCGCGTTGCCGTTCAGACGAATGGTGTTGAGCGCCCTCCTGATCTTGGCCTCCCGGTTGTTGGTGGGTTGCAACAGTTTATGGAGCCTCTGTGGATGGGAATACGTCAACCACGTTAATGTTAGACAGGGCTTGACGTTTCATGGCGGAAATCTATTAATAGAGTATATCCCCCGGGGGGGGGGATTTCAGGTGGACCGATGTCATTAAGTTATTTCTCAAATAAAATCCTGGTATCCCGTGAGAACGTATCTCAACAGATTTTTGTTACTTCTTCTTCTACGTTAATTTTGGGACAAATTAGAGGACTTGACCTACATCAAAAAACATTCCTTTACTTCGACTAAATTTAGGATGAAAAACATTGATTTACTAAAACCTTGTCTAAAAATAGTAACGTCGCGTAATTAGATGAGACGTTTTCTTGGCTCAGAAATTATAAACACATCTTTTAGGGAGTCACGCTTAACTGGCAAGTCGTGTTTAACTTTAATACCCGGGGCTCATGTATCAAGTCCAATTAGGAATGTGTGTTCTACAACACGTCACAGAACACACAGGGACCCAAACTGCCGGCATTGTAAACGGGTCCCTGAAGCTGTGGCACAGCTGTTGACTCCACAAGCGCCGGATAATCCGGTGGAGGCCCAATCGGGGCAAGTTGACCGGGTACTCGCCGTGGCTTTACAAGCGTTACCCCAAGCCCCCCTCCCCAAACGAGCGTGTTGTCAACGATGTCAAATGTCTACGACTCACCACTAGGAACGGGCCCTTGGCCGCCAGCATGCTGTAGATGGCGAACCCCGGGATGCACAGGATGGACGACAGCGCGATGCCCCAGCCCAGGATATTTGCGTACACGGGGTAGATGTAGCCCTCGTGCTCCAGCGGGGCGTAGTTGACCAGTCCAAACACGATGATGAACTGTGTCAGGGATAAGTTGTGAGAGAGAGAGAAACAAGTACGTTAGTAATATGACTCCAATGTGATGTGGTAAAGGTATGTTTGGATCAATGATGTTGATTGTTAGGGTTGAAAACGAGAAACAGAGAGCGAGAGAGAGAGAGAGGGTGGAGAGAGAGATTGGAATAGCCCTTCTAAGAGATTAGGCTAAAGCAGGGGGGGTCCAAAGTCCGGTCCGGTGGCCTAATACGGCTCGCGTTAAATTTTTGACTGGCCCGCGCCTCATCTTAAATAACTGACTTGCGGATTTCCCTTCAACGATAATATAGAATTTGTAAATAGTTGCAATTTTGATCTTTTTTAGTATGAAATACAACGACCAACTTTTGATAATGATCTTTAAAATCTTATAAAGTTATGTGCTGCTATGTGTACGAAATACCATGACGTGCAATTGCAAAAATCGTTTCAACCTTTAAAATGGAAATGAATGTGACGTGGGTGTACTTTATATTTTAAGACAGTTTTTACTCTTAACAATTATTACACCAACTATTCGGCTCTAGTTTTATTTCAACACTCTTTATGTATTTTAAGTTACGTAGTGTAAAACACACATCTTTATTCTATAACTTGGATATTATTGATCAATTTTACTAACTTATAATGATGGAATCAGATATTTTTTAAGTCTCTATAAATGCTGTAGCATTGTTCCTTCTTCTCAATAAAAAATGCTCGTATCATTCTTACGATTATTCAGGGGGAAAAAAAGAAAAAAAAGATATTCAAAAGTCTGTAATTTAGTCTCGACGGATGCCATTTTTGTTTATCTTAATCCGAACCCCATTAATATTTTACTTCATGGAGAATGGCCCTCGTTACAAAAAGTTTGGACCCTTCTGGGTTAAAGTGTATTGGATTAATTGTGTGTATTGTGATAACTTAATACAACCCTCAGATAGACATAAGGATAAAAACACCTTCCTTATTCCGTATGCAAGAACAAACACATACAAGTTTTCCTTCTTCCCGTCCGGAATTCGGGCGTGGAATGGGTTGCCTGAAGAATCCAGGAAAACCAACACTTTATCAGCATTTAAATCTCTAATAAAAATGCAGGACTAAACACAAACCATAGATAAGCGTAGGACGCAATAATCTTCTGTATAGAAGGAGCGTCTGTAAACAGATAAGATAAGATAAGATAATTAAAAGAGAAAGAGGGGGAGAGAGAGAGAGAGAGAGAGATAGAGATAGAGAGATAGATAACGAAAAAAGGGGGGAAATCAGGTACGATGTAAGTGTTTATTGGATGTGTTCATGTTGAAAGCTGATAAAAGTGGACAACTGACCAGTATAAAGCCCGGCGCTATAAACCTCCAACAGATCATCCAGTAAGGCCCAGGCTTCTGACCAATCATGGCCTCAATGTCAGCGGCAAAGTTGTGCACACCTGCGAGAAAGACAGGTGAGTTCTGTCAAAATACAGCCTGAGAATGTAGTGACACAATGCGACGCTGTAGATCTAGCGTGTTTGCCTGAGACTAAGCTATTGTTCAAGGCGACACAAATTAAAATTACAGAAAAGGTTTGTAAGTGAAATAAATAAAACTATAGGAACATTACCATTGGAACTTCCTAAACAGATTAACATTACCCGTCCAATAAAGTTAAAGTAACATTGAATGATCCCAAAACAAGATTACTGAAATACACAAACCCAAAGATGTCTTAATATAAACCTATCAGACAACTTGACCAAGCATAGGCCCAGGCTAAATCCTGACTTGCCATGGACCCATGAAACATCTTGACTTACCATGGACCCATGAAACAGCTTGACTTACCATGGACCCATGAAACAGCTTGCTATACCATGGGCCCATGAAACAGCTTGACTTACCATAAGCCCGCGAAACAGCTTGACTTACCATGGGCCCATGAAACAGCTAAACTTACCATTGGCCCATGCTAAATCCTGACTTACCATCGGCCCATGAAACAGCTTGACTTACCATAGGCCCATGAAACAGCTAAAGTTTCGAACAGGACTGCAAACAGTATGGAGTAGCCTGCCCCGAAAGTCTCCATCAGCCTCACCACATAGAAACCGCCCTAGGTAAACAGAGATGCTTCAATTACATACATTAGATACATGTGCATCAACGTTGTTGTTGTTAAAGATAAGATAATGATGGTGACGATGGCTTTCCTATGTAGCGCTAACTGTCCAGGCGACGTCACACAACTTGTTAGACGTACTGTCAAAGTCCTGACAACACAGCGTGACATGACAAACACGCTAGACGTGACAACAAAGAAAATAAAATGTCACAGTATAGCTTCTTCCAAAAATCTCTTGCGCACACACTTACACACACCCACACACAAACAGTAGACCTGCGGAAATTATTGATTAATTTCTCGATTAATCGTTAAAAATTTTATCGATTAAATATCGATTAAAATAATGTTAATCGAAAATAATTTGATTAAAATTGAAGAAAATATTTATAATATTTTTTAAAAATTTTAGTAATAAATAATAAATTATTAATAATTAATAATAATTTATATTTTTTTACGTACAAACTTCTCCCGCGTTATATTAAAATGTATTTATTAATCTATGTGGACCGGCAGAAATTTAAAAAAAAATTGTGGACAGACAGGAACGAAAGCAAGTTAATAAAAACGTGGTAAAAATGGCTGACAACACCAGCGCAGGGAAACAGGGGAAATAACTCAATAACATTTTTTTAAAGTCAATTACCTGTTTTTGTTACTTACCTTGAAATGTTCAGTTTAATGACGTCATAAATTTATATTTTTTGGCTTTAATCGAAATTATCGATTAATTATTTTTCAAAAGTTAACTATTAAATTGAAATTAATCGATAACAGCCCTAACAAACAGTAACAACAAAAACAGCTAAAAGAACATCAACAACAATCTTATTTTATCTTATCTAATCTATTACAGACGCTCCTTCTATACTGAAGTTATTGCGTCCGACGCTTATCCATGGTTTGTGTCTAGTCTTGCATTTTTTAAATTAAGAGTTTCAAATGTTTATAGGGTGTTGGTTTTCCTTGTTTCATGAGGCCACCCATGCCACGTCCGAATTCCGGACGGGAATAATGAGAACTTGTATGTGTTTGTTCTTGCATAATAGCAATATCAACAACATTTACACCAACAAAAATAATAACACCAAATACAGAAATATCAACATCAACAACAAAAACAACAAGAACACCACGAACAGCAGCATCAGAATCGCCGTTCTCCTCACCTCCGACACGCTGGCCAGGCCGACGACGAAGTAGAGGGAGAAGAGGCAGCCGACGAAGAGCTCTCGGTGGCGCCTCAGGATGGGGAACTCGTCTGCTAATGCTGTAATGATGGCCTCCGACCCGCCGAACTGATCAATGGGAAGAGAGAACATCAAACGGATGTTACAGTAATACAACCACTTGGTTAGAGAGTATTTTTTATTCAAAGAGGGGTTTAATTTATGTATTATTGTTTATGTTTGCTGTTTTTTTCATCGATGCCGGGCACGTTTTTAGACATCAGATTAGGCGATGAAAGATTGTGATTAACTAGCTGGGGTATCGCTGAAAAATGATGATGAACTAGCTAGGTATCGCTGAAAGAGGATGATGAACTAGCTAGGGTATCGCTGAAAGAAGATGAAGGACTAGCTGGGGTATCGCTGAAAGAGGATGGTGAACTAGCTAGGGTATCGCTGAAAGAAGATGAAGGACTAGCTGGGGTATCGCTGAAAGAGGATGATGAACTAGCTAGGGTATCGCTGAAAGAAGATGGACTAGCTGGGGCAGGGTTCGGGAAACTTTTTGTCTGAGAGAGCTATATATAGCACATATTTTGAAAAGTAATTCCGTGAGAGCCATACATTATGTTTATAACTAAAAATTCAATTAAATGTGTACATTTTGTGAAATTTCAACACTAAAAAGTACAATAAGTATGTACCTGAATTCTTTTAATAACATTGTTATGCTGTTTTTATGCAATTAATATGTAGATCAAAGGAGTGTGAATACACCTTTATTTTTATAATCGAATATTTGTATAAGAGCCAGATGCCAATAGAGCCACATTTGGCTCGCGAGCCATGGTTTCCCGGCTCCTGAGCTAGGGTATCGCTGAGAGAGGATGATGCGCTAGCTTGAAATATTGCAACCTTGTTGCGCGTGTAAAATACGAGAAGCAGAAGCGGTGTCAAGAAGGCGGAAAGAACGACTATTGCCCCGGGCCTTACACGCGAGTGGAGACCCGCGATAGGGGACTTCATATCGCACTATATAAATGGGCTGCGCTATAATAAACTATTACTTAATCGATTGATGGTGATTTTTTTTTAAGATTAAATTTGGGATTGACGATCAATCGAATTTCGAATCTCATTGCGTTTAGTTAGTCCTACTGGTTACGTCGCTGATAATTAGCGTTCATCGCTTGAAGCAAGTACTGTCAATATGTTGGTGTGTTTGCGTAGTTGGTTATCTCGTGATATTTGAACGAGAAAAAGCGCTGCTATTTTATAAAGTAAATAAATTGTCCTTTTCTCAAACTGCAGATATTTTGCTGGGATTTAATCGAAATTAACTGTTAATTGTTAATTTTGTAAAAGTTAAATATCTAAATTTAATGAATAATCACCATTCCTTGTATAAATCCTGCACAAACACCACTCGGGTCTACATCTTCTTAAAGATAAGTGTGTACAGTTTTTTCCTCTTTCTCTCCATTCGAGTACAACTACACTGCGGGTGTTTATTATGATGTACATGTATTTTTTATTTTGTTTTTACTCATTGTTTGCGTAAACAAAACAACTACTACCGACACGGTCTCTACACATACACTGATTATTTACTTTCTTATTGTAGAAAATATTACAGTCCACGGCAGTCTACTACAGTCCACGGCAGTCTATTACAGTCCATGGCAGTCTACTACAGTCCAAAGCAGTCTACGACAGTTCAACTGAAAGCTGTTTTCAAAAAGGGGAAGGGGCGAATTTTTTCCTCAGATAACAATTCTATATGAATTAGTGGGGTTGGCCTTAGCATAGACCTGCACAGTGGATTTTTTGCTGTGGGTTTGCGGACTACTTCAGGTCCGCGAAGGGTTGCTCTAATAATGGCTACGCCAAAGCCCATGCACATAACCTCACCCAACAAAACAACAAATACCACAGTAAATAGGATGACTCTAACAAGGTCTATTGAAAACATTGCGCTTGTAGCTAGTCTAACCGATCCACCCTCACACACACGGTTATTTCATCATTGTTCTGAAATCTACTCACTCACGCGAGAGCCACACAAATATAATTTTTTCCATTGAAAACGTCGGCTGGTGGTTTGAAGTTATCTGACTACACCATTAGCGCAATGTTCGCTCAAAACGGTCTTTTGAAACGAATAGTTACATGCTTTTCATCGGGGCCGGACCACAGCAGACTCAAGTAAATTTGCTTTTAACAGTTTGGCCAACGAGCCGACTCGGCGTCATGTCTATCCTATTAGCAACAATCTCTGATTTAAAATTATGAACAGAAATTAGCGAAACCACTGATAGACATAACCATCCCCTCAATGGTCAGCTGATTGGTCCATGGTCAGTATCCAACTGTATAGATGGACATGTTCGATGGCTTCAGTGCCACGCGCGTAGTTTTCCCACCTGAACGAAAAATCAATCAATTTATGACGAGTGTGTTGACAGCATTACTGGTGCCATTTTGATTTCTTTTCCGCTTTTTTTTTGTTTTTTTTTGTTATTGTTGTCAAAGTATAAACACCTATATTTGAAACCCGTTAAAAGGCTTTGTCTTAGGACACGCCACAGCTAAAGAGAATTTCCAAAAGTGTTTTTATCTAGTACATTAGAAAGAATTGCGAGCATATGGTGCAAGTAAATATCAGAAGTAATAGCGAATGTATAACAGAAGTAATCGTGGACGTGCTGTACGAGTATTTCAGAAGTAATCGCGAACAATTTGCTTCGAATATATCAGACAAAATCGCGGAAATGCTGTACAAGTATATCTGAAGTAATTGTGAGGGAAGTTGCATCGAGTATATTAGATGGGATCGTGAACGTGTAATGCCCGAAAGAATTTTAACTTAAAATTTAGCTTAAATGTATAACTTTAAACAATAAAATCGGCGAATGTGAAAAAAAACGGAGAAAAAAAAACGAGTCATGCAGCGGAAGTCATCACCATTACCGAAATCAGCAACCGACCGTTCGCTAGGATCGTAAGCAGAGATGTGGCAATTGGTATTGACCTCAATTGTTGCAACATAGAAGACTGTTAAGTTTATCAAATACGTTATCTGATCCGTTGGTGTTTCAACGTGAAAGTGTTTACAGTAGTGTAAATTAAAATCAAAGAAACGTTTCTCCGTTAAAAGGGCGAAGTGAATTAGAAGGGCGAAGTGTATTAGAAGGGCGAAGTGTATTAGAAGGGCGAAGTGTATTAGAAGGGCGAAGTGTATTAGAAGGGCGAAGTGTATTAGAAGGGCGAAGTGTATTAGACGGGCGAAGTGTATTAGAAGGGCGAAGTGTATTAGAAGGGCGAAGTGTATTAGAAGGGCGAAGTGTATTAGAAGGGCGAAGTGTATTAGAAGGGCGAAGTGTATTAGAAGGGTGAAGTGTATTAGAAGGGCGAAGTGTATTAGAAGGGCGAAGTGTATTTGAAGGGCGAAGTGTATTAGAAGGGCGAAGTGTATTAGAAGGGCGAAGTGTATTAGAAGTGCGAAGTGAATTAGAAGGGCGAAGTGAATTAGAAGGGCGAAGTGTATTAGAAGGGCGAAGTGTATTAGAAGGGCGAAGTGTATTAGAAGGGCGAAGTGTATTAGAAGGGCGAAGTGTATTAGAAGGGCGAAGTGTATTAGAAGGGCGAAGTGTATTAGAAGGGCGAAGTGTATTAGAAGAGCGAAGTGTATTAGAAGAGCGAAGTGTATTAGAAGAGCGAAGTGTATTAGAAGGGCGAAGTGTAATAGAAGAGCGAAGTGTATTAGAAGAGCGAAGAGTATTAGAAGAGCGAAGTGTATTAGAAGGGCGAAGTGTATTAGAAGGGCGAAGTGTATTAGAAGGGCGAAGTGTATTAGAAGGGCGAAGTGTATTAGAAGGGCGAAGTGTATTAGAAGGGTGAAGTGTATTAGAAGGGCGAAGTGTATTAGAAGGGCGAAGTGTATTAGAAGGGCGAAGTGTATTAGAAGGGTGAAGTGTATTAGAAGGGCGAAGTGTATTAGAAGGGCGAAGTGTATTAGAAGGGCGAAGTGTATTAGAAGGGCGAAGTGTATTAGAAGGGTGAAGTGTATTAGAAGGGCGAAGTGTATTAGAAGGGCGAAGTGTATTAGAAGGGCGAAGTGTATTAGAAGGGCGAAGTGTATTAGAAGGGCGAAGTGTATTAGAAGGGCGAAGTGTATTAGAAGGGCGAAGTGTATTAGAAGGGCGAAGTGTATTAGAAGGGTGAAGTGTATTAGAAGGGCGAAGTGTATTAGAAGGGCGAAGTGTATTTGAAGGGCGAAGTGTATTAGAAGGGCGAAGTGTATTAGAAGGGCGAAGTGTATTAGAAGTGCGAAGTGAATTAGAAGGGCGAAGTGAATTAGAAGGGCGAAGTGTATTAGAAGGGCGAAGTGTATTAGAAGGGCGAAGTGTGTTAGAAGGGCGAAGTGTATTAGAAGGGCGAAGTGTATTAGAAGGGCGAAGTGTATTAGAAGGGCGAAGTGTATTAGAAGGGCGAAGTGTATTAGAAGGGCGAAGTGTATTAGAAGGGCGAATTGTATTAGAAGGGCGAAGTGTATTAGAAGAGCGAAGTGTATTAGAAGAGCGAAGTGTATTAGAAGAGCGAAGTGTATTAGAAGGGCGAAGTGTATTAGAAGAGCGAAGTGTATTAGAAGAGCGAAGAGTATTAGAAGAGCGAAGTGTATTAGAAGGGCGAAGTGTATTAGAAGGGCGAAGTGTATTAGAAGAGCGAAGTGTATTAGAAGAGCGAAGTGTATTAGAAGAGCGAAGTGTATTAGAAGAGCGTAGTGTATTAGAAGGGCGAAGTGTATTAGAAGAGCGAAGTGTATTAGAAGAGCGAAGTGTATTAGAAGAGCGAAGTGTATTAAAAGGGCGAAGTGTATTAGAAGAGCGTAGTGTTCTAGAAGGGTGAAGTGTATTAGAAGGGCGAAGTGTTTTAGAAGGGTGAAGTGTATTAGAAGGTTGAAGTGTATTAGAAGGGTGAAGTGTATTAGAAGAGCGTAGTGTTCTAGAAGGGTGAAGTGTATTAGAAGGGCGAAGTGTATTAGAAGGGTGAAGTGTATTAGAAGGGTGAAGTGTATTAGAAGGGCGAAGTGTATTAGAAGGGTGAAGTGTATTAGAAGGGCGAAGTGTATTAGAAGAGCGTAGTGTTCTAGAAGGGTGAAGTGTATTAGAAGGACGAGGTGTATTAGAAGAGTGAAGTGTATTAGAAGGGCGAAGTGTATTAGAAGGGCGAAGTGTATTAGAAGGACGAAGTGTATTAGAAGGGCGTAGTGTATTAGAAGAGCGAAGTGTATTAGAAGGGCGAAGTGTATTAGAAGGGCGAAGTGAATTAGAAGGGCGAAGTGTATTAGAAGGGCGAAGTGTATTAGAAGGGTGAAGTGTATTAGAAGGGTGAAGTGTATTAGAAGGGTGAAGTGTTCTAGAAGGGTGAAGTGTATTAGAAGGGCGTAGTGTATTAAAAGGGTGAAGTGTATTAGAAGGGTGAAGTGTTCTAGAAGGGTGAAGTGTATTAGAAGGGTGAAGTGTATTAGAAGGGTTAAGTGTTCTAGAAGGGTGAAGTGTATTAGAAGGGTGAAGTGTATTAGAAGGGTGAAGTGTATTAGAAGGGTGAAGTGTATTAGAAGGGTGAAGTGTATTAGAAGGGTGAAGTGTATTAGAAGGGTGAAGTGTTCTAGAAGGGTGAAGTGTATTAGAAGGGTGAAGTGAATTAGAAGGGCGTAGTGTATTAAAAGGGTGAAGTGTATTAGAAGGGTGAAGTGTATTAGAAGGGCGTAGTGTATTAAAAGGGTGAAGTGTATTAGAAGGGTGAAGTGTTCTAGAAGGGTGAAGTGTATTAGAAGGGTGAAGTGTATTAGAAGGGTGAAGTGAATTAGAAGGGCGAAGTGTATTAGAAGGGCGAAGTGTATTAGAAGGGCGAAGTGTATTAGAAGGGTGAAGTGTATTAGAAGGGTGAAGTGTATTAGAAGGGTGAAGTGTATTAGAAGGGTGAAGTGTTCTAGAAGGGTGAAGTGTATTAGAAGGGTGAAGTGTATTAGAAGGGTGAAGTGTATTAGAAGGGCGTAGTGTTCTAGAAGGGTGAAGTGTATTAGAAGGGTGAAGTGTATTAGAAGGGTGAAGTGTATTAGAAGGGTGAAGTGTATTAGAAGGGCATAGTGTTCTAGAAGTGCGAAGTGTATTAGAAGGGCGAAGTGTATTAGAAGGGTGAAGTGAATTAGAAGGGCGAAAGGTATTAGAAGGGTGAAGTGTATTAGAAGGGTGAAGTGTATTAGAAGGGCGTAGTGTTCTAGAAGGGCGAAGTGTATTAGAAGGGCGAAGTGTATTAGAAGGGTGAAGTGTATTAGAAGGGCGTAGTGTTCTAGAAGGGCGAAGTGTATTAGAAGCGCGAAGTGTATTAGAAGGGCGAAGTGTATTAGAAGGGCGAAGTGTATTAGAAGGGCGAAGTGTATTAGAAGGGTGAAGTGTATTAGAAGGGCGAAGTGTATTAGAAGGGCGAAGTGTATTAGAAGGGCGAAGTGTATTAGAAGGGCGAAGTGTATTAGAAGGGCGAAGTGTATTAGAAGGGCGAAGTGTATTAGAAGGGCGAAGTGTATTAGAAGGGCGAAGTGTATTAGAAGGGCGAAGTGTATTAGAAGGGCGAAGTGTATTAGAAGGGTGAAGTGTATTAGAAGAGCGAAGTGTATTAGAAGGGTGAAGTGTATTAGAAGGGCTAAGTGTATTAGAAGGGCGAAGTGTATTAGAAGGGTGAAGTGTATTAGAAGGGCGAAGTGTATTAGAAGGGTGAAGTGTATTAGAAGGGCGATGTGTATTAGAAGGGTGAAGTGTATTAGAAGGGTGAAGTGTATTAGAAGGGCGAAGTGTATTAGAAGGGGGAAGTGTATTAGAAGGGCGAAGTGTATTAGAAGGGCGAAGTGTATTAGAAGAGCGAAGTGTATTAGAAGGGCGAAGTGAATTAGAAGGGCGAAGTGTATTAGAAGGGCGAAGTGTATTAGAAGAGCGAAGTGTATTAGAAGGGCGAAGTGTATTAGAAGAGCGAAGTGTATTAGAAGGGCGAAGTGTATTAGAAGGGCGAAGTGTATTAGAAGGGCGAAGTGTATTAGAAGGGCGAAGTGTATTAGAATGCCGGATTTTTAGAGGGTGAAATGGAACAAAAGGGCAAAGTGGATCAGATGGGCGAAGTTTATCAGATGGGCTTTCTTATTTCTTCACTGATATTTAATGTCTTTAACAATATCCCTGGCCAACTTAGAAGGTGAAAATCATCACTATCATCAACAAATAAATTATTTAAATTAAAAAGACAAATAAAACATAAAAATTGTTTGATGTTATATCAACGCTTTAACAAAGTTACCTGATCTGTGACGAATCGAGATTGAAAAACAATTCAGATCCAATGGAAATTTCGCGAATTTCTTGATTCTTCCAACGCGTTTGAAAGAGGTATTACTGTATATATTCTTTTTAATCCAAAAGAAAATGCCGCCATTTTGGACCGGAAGTTGAGATTGATCGGTCGCGATTCAGCTCGGGGTCACGTGATCACGCTAGGGACTTCTGGGTAAACACCGTGAGACCAGGACGGAGGTCGGTGCTGGTGGCGAGGAATAAAGCGGGGATAACTCCTGGCATTGACTCCAGGAAATTCTGGCATCACCTCCCTTGACAAAGAGAAGTCAGGGGGGTGGGGGTCCCCTCTGAGCATTTTATAATAACGGCATTTACATAGCCGGGCTTTGGGCTACATGGAGAGTGGGGGACCGCGAAGAAAACCATTATGTGAAGACCTCTATTTTATCTACATCTCCTGTTTCATGTAAAAGTTGGATCAGACAAAGGACCGATTCTACTTATGTTTTACGCATAAACTTTTAGCAACACTGATGTAAACATTCATTTTTGAAAAATATTTTTTTTTAAATTTTATTCATAAAGGTTTTTCATTAAAGTAAAATATTGTCAAAAAATATTTAATATTTTTTAAAACTCTAAAAAAAAACCTCGTAAAATAAATGTGTAACCTTGATGTAGTTATTCCAAAATTTCTGGTGCAAAAAAAATAATATTTCTTTAAGCAAAGAAAACTTTTGCTCTTCTAAAATAATTATTATATTCTGATTTTCTCGTGACATTAATAGAACTTCGAAACGTAGTTTATGTGTAGATTCAAGTAGCCCCATAAACTAACATTTTCTAAACACAGCGATGATGATGATGATGATGATGATGAACATCTTATGAACGAATTTATTGAACAAGCTTGGGATTTATTAATTGTTCATTTTAACGTTATTTTCCCGCGTCTCTACATCAACGCACCAAACGCAAACCTATACACCACCAACCTATCAACCCAAACCTGAACACCACCAACCTATCAACCCAACCTGAACACAATCAGTATATCAACGAAACCCTCAACAACAATCTATCAAAAATTCCAAAACACCATCAATCTATCAACGTAAACCGTAAAATATTCAAGCTATAAACGTACAAACCCCATTAATCTATCAACGCAAACCTAAACACCATCAACCTATCAACGCATACCTAAACACCATCAGTCTCTAAAATTACCAAAACACCACCAATCTATCAACTTACCTACACACCACCAATTTGTCAACATAGCTCGCCATATTAATCTATCAGTGGCAAACAATAGGTTTAGCTCAAGTTTATACACAGTAAGAGAGAGAGAGAGAGATAGAAAGAGAGAGAGGGGAGATAGAGAGAGAGGGAGATAGAGAGAGAGGGGGGGGGAGATAGAGAGAGAGGGAGATAGAGAGAGAGAGGGGGAGATAGAGAGAGAGGGAGAGGGAGAGAGAGAGAGAGAGAGAGAGAGAGAGAGAGAGAGAGAGAGAGAGAGAGAGAGAGACAGAGAGAGAGAGAGAGAGAGAGTGAGAGAGAGAGAGAGAGAGAGAGAGAGAGAGAGAGAGAGAGAGAGAGAGAGAGAGAGAGAGAGAGAGAGAGAGAGAGAGAGAGACAAAAGAACCCTAACGTCTGTCTCCATCTGATCTGCATGTGAACGGGATTGTTTGAATACAATCAAACGTCTGCCGGTGTTTCAAATGTACAGCCCAATATTTGTACAGGTAATGGATTTTAAGCGTCGCATTCCGCCATCGACTCGGGTAAGTGGTCACGGACTGGACATTCTGGTGGGGTGGGGGAGAGGTTGGGGGGATGGGCAGACTGGAGGGGTTTATTAAAATCAAAGACATGAATCGTTAGGTTTAGAGGTGTTGAAGGGGGGTGACCCACTTAGTTAGGTGGACCTATTCGGGGAGACGAGGAGATGTAGAGACGGGCACTTTATCAAACAAGGGTCATTAAGATGGACTTTGTCCGTGACACTTTATCAAACAAGGGTCATTAATGTGGAATTTGTCCGTGACCCTTTATCAAACTAGGGTCATTGAGATGGACTTTGTCCTTGACACTTTAAATAAGATAAGTATTATAGAAATGACCATTGTCCCGGAACATTATATCGGACAAGCGTAATATAGACGGCCATTGTCCAGGGACTCATACATGACTGTGGTAATATAGACGGTCATTGTCCAGGGACTCATACATGACTGTGGTAATATAGACGGTCATTGTCCATGGACGCATACATGACTGTGGTAATATAGACGGTCATTGTCCAGGGACTCATACATGACTGTGGTAATATAGACGGTCATTGTCCAGGGACTCATACATGACTGTGATAATATAGACGTTCATTGTCCAGGGACTCATACATGACTGTGGTAATATAGACGTTCATTGTCCAGGGACTCATACATGACTGTGGTAATATAGACGGCCATTGTCCAGGGACTCATACATGACTGTGGTAATATAGACGGCCATTGTCCAGGGACTCATACATGACTGTGGTAATATAGACGGCCATTGTCCAGGGACTCATACATGACTGTGGTAATATAGACGGTCATTGTCCAGGGACTCATACATGACTGTGGTAATATAGACGGCCATTGTCCAGGGACTCATACATGACTGTGGTAATATAGACGGCCATTGTCCAGGGACTCATACATGACTGTGATAATATAGAAGACGTCCGCTGAATGACCAAAACTAGTAATTCAGTTCCCAAGCGTATTTAGTGACGCAAACATTCACGCAGCAACAGCGGCTTTAATATCTACAAGATACATTATTGGGATGGAAAATGTTTACATTTATTTTTCTAAGGTCGCGTGATTGCTGATCTCACACACATTGAAATGTAGCGCAAACTTTGATAGATAAGCTAAAGATAAAAATATTTAAAAACAATGACTAATGGATCTTTCGTTTCGGACGACGAGCCCCACCCCAAATCGACGCGCCACGTGCAGGTAACATGTGGGCAAGTAACATGATTATCCTAAGATATGATAAGTCATATTACCATTACCATAGTTAACATTCCACAGTTGTTTTTTTTAATATATATATATATTTACCTTCAAAATAAAACAGTAAAATTTATATGAAACTCGAAATGGATTATTTGAGCTTTTATTTTTCGAAACTCGCCTTTGCTAATCGCTGTATGTAACGTGTTATTGATCACCAATTCTTTAAATATCAAGGACAAGCAGTGGATGATGAATGGAAAAGTAGCAAGTGCACCCCACCCAATTCTAATTTTTTTTTAACCCCACTCCAAGCCAACCTTCACGATGAAGGACACATCAAAAAGTGTTGACAAATAAACGTCCTAAAATGTTTAGTTTGTTTTTAGACTTTTTTTTAGTAATACATTTTTATAACCCTTAGTATATTGTTTTTCAAGGGATGAACAAAAGCTCGGAAAAGAGAAACCCAAATAATCAATCGTAGAGTAATGTTAAAATTTTACGCAGCGCATCATCGCTTTCATTTGTTTTTGTTTTATAAGTTTCTATTTATAGAGAATAAGGGCGATAAAGTGGCAAATAAAACAGCATGAGAGGACAGAGACAACTACTGATGGGCGCTGCTGTAAGTTGGTCACGTTCAGATGCGGGAACGAGATTCGGTGGCACGAGATTTGCGCCTACTCTCTAAGTATCGTCTTAAAGAGACGGTAACATCTACATAAGGGGAATGAACTGATACCGCAGTGATTCTTTTTTTTTAAATCGATACTGAGTCCTCAACAGATCGATACCAGGCTGAGCCGGCCAACACCAAACCAAACACACACACAAGCATTTTGTATTCCGTAATCGAAAAAGGTGTATGTAATATTTTGACTACATGATTTATCGACGGACTGATTGGGTGATCGATCATCTCTTGATTACCTCGGCGATGAAATCGATGGCCTACCTGCGCTCCCAGCCCTGCTCCCGGTGCGTAAATGTGTACGCCGGGTGAGGGGGTGCCTGCACGCTTTACTCTTTTGACCTCGTCACGGGCGTCAACTGTGTCCAAAGGAATGGGTCAGGGAGTCGATGAGATGAGTGAATATCTCAACCACCGATCACCGGCGTAATCGCCATCAATAAATGACTGTACGATTCTAATCGTAAGACGCAGAGGGGCGTTGGTAAAATTATAAGGACAGGGGACCAAAAGCAAGGGCGATGCAGACCAAAAGGTGTGTTTCGATGCAAGGCATCGATGACAGAGCGAAAGGGCATATCAAATGTACCCCACGGCATTATTGACAGAAATAGGCAGCACAGAATAAGCCTATATTCGACATGAGCAAGACATGGCATCTGTAACATAGGTTGACGGCAGCAACCTATCAATGTATCTAAACGCCAGAACAAAGGTAACATGGGGCAATATGGGGCAATATGAGGCAGCATGGGGCAATATGGTGCAATATGGGGAAATATGTTGCAATATGGTGCAATATGGGGAAATGTGGGGCAATATGGGGAAATATGAGGCAATATGATTTCTCTGTGAAAGAAGAAGATGTTTAGAAGATATTTTGTTCTTTAAAATCAAGAACCAATCTGTCTCTCCGTGTATTCTGCCAACCGCTGGCTCACAAGTTTTATTGACAAGACTTGTGTTGTTCAAATATACAAAGGCGTGTCCAGGTGGGGGAAAGTTCATCATAGTCGGGACGGGATTATGATGGGATCGAAACAAAAAAAAAGGCAGCACGCCTGACACCTATGCCCAATACCCCACGTGACACGGTGATGAAATCGTCCCGTCTGCTAGAGTTACTTATTCCCAACGTGGGGGTGGGGGGGAGTGGTGGGGGAGGGGTGGGTGGGGGAGAGGGGAAAAGTCTGGTCACCGATTCGCTTGACCGAGCTCAGAGTGACACGTAAAATGTAAACAAAAGCGCCCGTCGCTTCGTTGGGTCGCCTCAATGCGTCAGCTCAAAATTTCACGTGGCAAAAAAACAATAATAAACCGTGAATTGAAATTACATACCTCATATAAGGATAAACTAAAAATGCATTAATTTAATTACGGTACGTTCGATCGATCTGAAATTTTGATACGATGCATTGTTAGGTCAGACGGGTCCGTGTGCCAAATTTCAGTTCGATCGGATCATGGGAAGTGGGTCATTTTTGACTTCTGTTTTTCCGCCCGCCCGCCGAGCCCAAGACGAGAGAGAGAGAGAGAGAGACGGCCGGTGAAGTTAATATAAGGGATTTAATAAAACAAACCCGTAAAAACAAAGTTTTTGACTATAAATCCCTTATATATGAGACATAACTAACAGTATTGATTATTTTCAAACATTTACAGACTGAATCTGTCTTAACTCAACTTTGCATCATAACCCTAGGGGGGAGGGGTGGGTGGGAGGGGGAGAGGGGAAAAGTCTGGTCACCGATTCGCTTGACCGAGCTCAGAGTGACACGTAAAATGTAAACAAAAGCGCACCGTCGTTTCGTTGGGTCGCCTCAATGCTCAAACTTTCACGTGGCAAAAAAACAATAACAAATCGTGAATTTAAATTACATACCTCATATAAGGATAAACTAAAAATGCATTAATTTAATTACGGTACGTTCGATCGATCTGAAATTTTGATACGATGCATTGTTAGGTAAGACGGGTCCGTGTGCCAAATTTCAGTTCGATCGGATCATTGGAAGTGGGTCATTTTTGACTTCTGTTTTTCCGCCCGCCGAGCCCATGAGATGATGAGAGAGAGACAGAGAGAGACGGCGGTGAAGTTAATATAAGGGATTTAATAAAACAAACCCGTAAAAACAAAGTTTTTGACTATAAATCCCTTATATATGAGACATAACTAACAGTATTGATTATTTTCAAACATTTACAGACTGAATCTGTCTTAACTCAACTTTGCATCATAACCCTAGGGGGGGAGGGGTGGGTGGGAGGGGGAGAGGGTAAAAGTCTGGTCACCGATTCGCTTGACCGAGCTCAGAGCGACACGTAAAATGTAAACAAAAGCGCACCGTCGTTTCGTTGGGTCGCCTCAATGCTCAAACTTTCACGTGGCAAAAAAACAATAACAAATCGTGATTTTAAATTACATATTTCATATAAGGATAAACTAAAAATGCATTAATTTAATTACGGTACGTTCGATCGATCTGAAATTTTGATACGATGCATTGTTAGGTAAGACGGGTCCGTGTGCCAAATTTCAGTTCGATCGGATCATTGGAAGTGGGTCATTTTTGACTTCTGTTTTTCCGCCCGCCGAGCCCATGAGATGATGAGAGAGAGACAGAGAGAGACGGCGGTGAAGTTAATATAAGGGATTTAAAAAGATGTGTGGGCTTTAGACGTGAATTTTAAAGAGTTTTTTTTAACTCACACTCACACTGTTTGTATGTTGTATCCTTCAAATCTTGTAACGTAAAAGTAAACCATTTATAATGGTTCTAGAGATCTAAAATTTTTACCACAGATGGATCATGGATGACAATGCATTGTAACAAAATTTCAGATCGATCGAATGTACCGTAATTAAATTAATGCGTTTTTAAAATATCTCTATATAGCATGTGTACAATTTCATATCTTGTAACGTAAAATTAAACCATTTCTGATGGTCCTAGAGATCTCAAAATTGTACCATACATAGATCTGGGATAACAATGCATTGTTTCAAAATTTCAGATCGATCGAATGTACCATAATTAAATAAATGCATTTTAAAAATTGAGTTTATCTCTATATAGCATGTGTACAATTTCAAATTTTCCAATGTAAAATTAAAACTCTTTAATAAAGTTTAACTAATTAAATTGAATTGATAAGGTCGACAATTCGATTAAAAAAATTTTAGACTAAAAAGTAGAAAATAAAATACTTTTAAAAAAATCTTTTTCTAAAAAGGACAAGCTTTTATTTACATATTATAGATAGTGCACCAAAAAAACGAAAATAAAAATTTTCTATGATTACAGGTGATATCCGTGAACCTATTAACTGCACATAAAAGCGTGGGGCGCTCATCATATCACGAATCTACAATGCGCTACGATAGTTATTTGATAACAATTAACTCTACAGTGACGTAGTTACCGATCATAATGCACAAATAAAGCAGAATGATTTAGTTCATGTGCAACAAATATAACCAGAACCAAAAGAAGATCAAGACGTTAGTGCATATAAAGAGATTGGAGATGCTTCGAGATGCTACTATCATATTAATTAGAAATATTTATCTATATGCAGAAAAATAGTTGCAAAGAGAAATGAGAAATGGGATGGGCGCCCCACGCTTTTATGTGCAGTTAATAGGTTCACGGATATCACCTGTAATCATAGAAAATTTTTATTTTCTTCTTTTTAGTGCACTTTCTATATGTAAATAAAAGCTTGTCCTTTTTAGAAAAAGATTTTTTTTTAAGTATTTTATTCTGGATTAAAATAATCTTTTTTTATTATTATTTATTTATTGTTGCTTTACAGTTATTTGTAAAAAAAATTGTTACATTAATAATAACATACTTTGATGAGGTATAAGACTAGGATGGATATCTCACTAGCCCAGAGACTCACGTATTTTGATGAGATATATGAGGACACGAATGTCTCGCTGGCCTAGAGACTCACGTATTTTGATGAGATAGCAGACAACAGGTGCCACGAATGTCTCGCTGGCCTAGAGACTCACGTATTTTGATGAGATATATGACGACACGAATGTCTCGCTGGCCTAGAGACTCGCGTATTTTGATGAGATATATGACGAAACAAATGTCTCACTAGCCTAGAGACTCACGTATTTTGATGAGATATATGACGACACGAATGTCTCGCTGGCCTAGAGACTCACGTATTTTGATGAGATATATGACGACACGAATGTCTTGCTAGCCTAGAGACTCGCGTATTTTGATGAGATATATGACGACACGAATGTCTCACTGGCCTAGAGACTCACGTATTTTGATGAGATATATGACGACACGAATGTCTCGCTGGCCTAGAGACTCACGTATTTTGATGAGATAGCAGACAACAGGTGCCACGAATGTCTTGCTAGCCTAGAGACTCACGTATTTTGATGAGATATAAGACGACACGAATGTCTCGCTGGCCTAGAGACTCGCGTATTTTGATGAGATAGCAGACAACAGGTGACACGAATGTCTTGCTAGCCTAGAGAGTCGCGTATTTTTATGACATAGATGACAACACGAATGTTTGACTTACCGAGCTGTCGAGACCCAAGGTCAGGAGCATGAGAAAAAATATGAGGGCCCAGAAGGTGGCCCCTGGCAACGTGGAGATGGCCTCTGGGTAGACGATGAACACAAGGCCTGGGCCTGGCGGGGGGGGAGATGAAGAATGGTCAGTTAGAACCATATAGGCGTAGACACGTGTTTGTCTCAATGGGGGAGACTGTTTCCTTGGCATTACACTCCTGAACCTCTCAAGTCTTTTCTTTTTTCCTTTTTGATCAATTAAAATACGTTCAAAATCATTTGGCGCCCAAAAAGACTGCATCACTTTGCCTGCCTTCCTACTCGGTTGAGCCAACATTAAATATGAGACTCAAAATATTTCCAGACCGGAACAAGGCTAGATTTTGATTTTGTCTGATGGGACCCTATAGTACGTCACAAACTTGTGGTCACTACATGAGACGTTGTTGGGGGGGAGGGGGGGAGGGAGTGCCGTGGTTTTAGTGCCATCTCTGATGCGTACCTAAAGTACTAATAACAGAAATAATTTAATTTTTTGTCACAAAAGACATTTTGATGTGATGACGCGTTAGCAGCCAAATTAAATTTTAAATTTTTTTCATTTAAACTCCGACCTAGAAATGCAATAAAAAATTATTATTTTTAATTGATGACGTCATTGGGTTTCAAAGGATTTTGTCATATCATTCCGGGAATCTAAGAATTGAAATGATGGTGGAGGTAGGGGGTGTTCAGTTAGATCAGTTTTATTAATCTAATATCCGGGCATTCTGGGAGGACTTGTCTTGGCAGATGTTTGTTAAATTCTACATTAATTTGAGTCATGTCTTAGGTGACCTGACCAAAGTTCCCGCTACGGTTCGTTGATCCGTGTGCAAAGTAAAATAAGTCGTGTGCAAATATGAACAGCATTCATTTTTATGTGCATTATTTTACAAAATGTGCTGTGCGGTAATTCTAAACTGTTGCGCGGCGTCGGTAGATATCTGCTTGGCCGCGCAGCTTCAAGGGAACATTGGACAAGAAAAATGTAATTTTTAAAAACTGTTTTCGTCTTTATTCCGATAAATTAGTTAAATTATTTTTTTAAAACTTTTATACTGAAATACCCATAGCATTGTTTTAAGAAAAGTGTGTCTATAAAATAGTAACATGACGTAATAAGGTACGACATTTGAAGACATGACGAACCCTAAGCCTCACCTTCCGTAGCCACGTCCTCTATTGGCTGGCCAGTGTTGTACGACATGTAGCCCAGGATCATAAAGATGATGAACCCGGAGAAGAAGCTCGTGGCGCAGTTGATGAAGCTGGTAAGTATGGCATCCCTGGTCACGTGATCAGGAAACAAATAGGGAATGTTATAATGGATATAGAGTTTTTTAAAAATAAAATTATAATAAAACTTGACCTATTTGGATTGTATGTTTGGTCTATTCCAGGGGTGTCCAAACTTTTTGCATGGCGGGCCAAATTCCTTGAAATGAAGACCCTCGCGGGCCAAATTCCTTGAAATGAAGACCCTCGCGGGCCAAATTCCTTGAAATGAAGACCCTCGCGGGCCAAATTCCTTGAAATGAAGACCCTCGCGGGCCAAATTCCTTGAAATTAAGACCCTCGCGGGCCAAATTCCTTGAAATTAAGACCCTCGCGGGCCAAATTCCTTGAAATGAAGACCCTCGCGGGCCATATTCCTTGAAATTAAGACCCTCGCGGGCCAAATTCCTTGAAATAAAAACCCTCGCGGGCCGGATTAAAATTATACACAAATGACATAAGCTGAGAAGTTTTTATAGCAAAATGTTTATGTGTATGGTGAAATTGAGATATTGAATGCAGTAAATAGTTGAGGTCAGGCTCAATGCCCCTGGTTTTGATACGTATGCTATACTATAACGTAGATGAGAGTCACTTATTCTTGTCCTCACACGGTTCTTGTTAAAATTCATAACTGAAAATGTCTGCTCACACAAGTATGTCGAGCCAAATAAGCTGAGCATTTTCTTAGCAAATGTTCGAATCTTTTTTTAATCTCTCTTTATCCAGCTGTCGGTAAAAGTAGTTGAGAGAAAGCTGTTGTTGTCTGCTGCGAATTTCATTATCAATTTGCAACTCAATGAGTTCCAGCTGCAGATTGCCTGGAGCATTATCAGGGTCAACAGAGAAAGGTGAAGAAAATAACGTGATGACCTTTTCAATAGTTGAAAGTACTGAAAGCGTCTTTGAAATTCATCGATTTTCCAGACTATATACTTAGTTCAGACTAAATATTTAGTTCATTAGTTCATTCAAATTCAATCATTAAAATAATGAGACGCAATTTAATAATCTTCAGTGTGTAAGAGCGTCTGTAATATAAGATTGAAATCATTAAATTTGATATATAATTGCAGCTTTAGGGAAGAGGTGGCTAAAGCAAAGAGAACGGTGCGCTCAACTATTTACATTGATACATTGTTATGGCAGAGCGCGTATTTCCGGGAATGAAATGTTGTATTTTTACACTTAAAAAGGGAATAAGTCCAATTATGTTTTATCCATAAACGTAATTAAGGTTGTAATTTTAGGGTCTGGGTTAGGTTTAGTTGTCTATTTTTTAAATTAAAATAGAAAAAAACAAATAAAGCAGCCAAAATTACCATTTATCGAGCGCACCGTTCTCTTTGCTTTTACCAAAGATGTTTATTTTTTACTACGTACCTTAAAATAAACAAAATGTGTTCAATATAACAAAAGCCGAAAATTTTGTTTCAAAAATTGTGATACAAAAAAAAATATTTAAGATTTTTAAGTTCACCGACGCATTATTCGTTTCCACTTTCGAGTCGACGAATTTTTTTTAAATAAAATGACGTCATCAACTTTTACGGTAGGCTGTCAAGGTTTTGCTACAATTAACTTCATCGGGTTTTAAAACAACCAATTTCTACGTTGTTTAAAAAAAAATAATAATCACAGATTTTCGACATCCTTTGACATACTCGAAACAGTACACAATTTCTACTTTTCAAAAAAAATATACCATCTTTACAGAAATAATACGTCAGTTAATTAATTATTTCAGATGAGGCCGCGGGCCAGTTAAAATGGCTTCGCGGGCCGGTTTTCGCCCGCGGGCCAGACTTTGGACATACCTGGTCTATTCAAATGTGCACGGTGCTGAGGCAGTATTTATTTGATGTTCTAGCTAGTATCCATTTTGTTAAATATTATTATTCAGCTGGTGTTTTAGCTTGTCCCCATTTTCTTTGATATTATCTATCTGTTGCTCTGTCTTGTACCATTTGTCTTTGAGATTATTTATCTGGTGTTCTAGCTTGCACCCATTGTCTTTGAGATTATTTATCTTTTGTTCTAGATTGTACCCATTGTCTTTGAGATTTATATCTGGTATTATAGCTTGTTAAATGTTGTTACAAAGGTTTACCTGTAGACGTTGTTATGTAGAGGGTTGTAACTAGCGAACGCCAGCAGGACGCCGAATCCTGGGCCCAGTGAGAAAAACACCTGGTTGGCGGCATCAACCCACACCTGTGGAAATGGGAACAACACAAATGACTTTTTTTTGTTTTAGAAAAGAGGGCGTATAACGAAACTTTAATTTCTTTTAATATATATGTATATATTGTGGGAGTTGGGGAGCAAGAGTGGAGGATGTTTTTTTAAAATATAGGTCAACAACAAATCGAACTTGTTGAGTAAAATAGCTTTCTTGAATATTTCAAATTCTTCAAATCTTTCTTTTTTCTCTCTCATTCATTGTGTGTGTGTGTGTCCCATAACCTCGTGGTCGTAGGGGGTTCTAATGTTTCCATTAGAATTTCTCGGGGCTTGGTAGACCTTGGCGGCGCCCATCTCCTCTATAGGTCTGCCGAGGACTTTTTAGCGATAGTAATTCATCAACATTTTTATTGTGGCTTTAACGTGGGCTAGATCCCACACCCCTCAGCTTATGAGGCGAGCGCACTATTGACTTCGCTATCAAGCCGTCTATTTTCATTCATTAGGAATCGACGAAATAAAATCCACTTTGATCAGGTCTAAACAATTTAAATTCACATCATTGTTTACGTTTGAGTCCAGTTTATAGTTGGCATAATCATGCGACCCCCCCCCCTTACGCAGCCTTCTTTATTCATTGTATTTAATTGACAGTTTTCTGAACATCTTTGCTAAAAATCATTTTTTTCCCCAAAACAACAAATTCTAGTTTTTCCATTTTTCTCTCCATTACGGTTTCCATCGGGTCAGACCACTAAAATAAAAAATACAACTTCATTCTTTCACTTTTGGGGAAAAGACAAGATGAAGTGAAATCGTTTTACTTTTATATCGTTGAAAGCCTGGAAGACGGGACAGCGTACTGAAAGAAATTCTTGTTGTTGTTATGTTACCACTGTGGTCTGTTTTATATAGATAGCTGCCCTGCCCTAATTATTTGACTTTAGTTCATAAAAACCAAAGAAAGAATCTTGAACTGAGAGTGAGTGGGCGACGTCCGAGTGCAAGCAAGCTAATATGATTGGTTGATTTTTAGTTTGATGTAAATTGGGACGTTGTGAAACAATCTGTTTATGGAGCCAGCTCTCAGACTGAGAATCAGCATCGGGAACTTAAAAACTTTTCAAATGATGGAACAATGCCCTGACAATAATTTTTTAGAACTAATTTTTGGGATTTAAAAAAAAAGAGTGTCCGTTGGGTAAGGGGAATTTTTTTTTAATGACTTCATATTTATACCTACGGAGGTGACGCAAGTGACGTAGGGCCGATGGCGTCACGGGGAGATTCCGGAAACCTACTCATCGAATGTAAACACGACCTTGTTGCACACATTGAAGTGATTGAAGAGTTCAACCGTAACAATTCCAGAACTCTGTCCACACTGCGACCGCATGACAATGGCCACCAAGTGGACGCGGGTTTTGTTCGTGTGTTTAGTGAAGTGGAGTGTGTGTGTGTAATGAATTCAGTTTTCACGGTGGCAGCAGGAAAGAGACGGTCTTACGAGATTCTCAAACTTTGAACGTTAATGCTTCCCCCCCTCCCCCAGCCATAAAATTATTTGCACATCTGGTAACTAGCAGGGGTGGCTGTTACACCTGATGAGAATTGGATTTGGAACCTCTGAAATGCTTGCTCGCTTGCTATATTTTCTTACTTCAGTTGACATTTATTTTGTGTTAGGTGTGTGGAGGATTGGGTGAGTGTGGAAGGGAAAGGAGATGGGAAGAGGTGGTAGAAGGATTTAAGAAGTGGTAAAGTGGGTAATATGCAAATGTTTCCTTTAAGGTATTTTACAGACGCCGCGCAGCAGTTTAGAATTACCGCACAGCAGATTTTGTAAAATATGGCTTAACAAATGGATGGTGTGCAACTTTGCACACTTTTTTTTTAACTTTGCTCATGGACCAACAAACCTTATGCGGAACATTGGCGTTAAATTAAAGAACCTCCTCTTCCCCCTTTTCACTCCGTTTTATAAAGCCATTAAAAATGTGTTTAATTTCAGTGTGGGGGGGGGGAATGGGTATGGAAGGCAAAAGACCATTGGCGTTTTCTAACTCAACAGAAACAATCAGCAATTAAGTTCATTTCAGATCAGCCCTCCCCCAGCCCTCCTCCCCCATTCCATGTTAAAAGGTAAACAACGAAGACCAAACAAAGCGCTCTACAAAAAAAAACGCCATTAAAGGACGCCACAATTGGATTTCGTTGTTTCTTTGTTGGTCCCCCCCCACACACAACCACCGCATGCTTTTCTTTGCGAGTGATTTGGCATGTGTGTGTGTGTGTTTGTGTGTGTGTATAATGTGTGTAAGTGTGTTTATGTGTGTGTGGTTAATGAGAAAAGTCTCTGTGCTGGGGTTTAAGTAGGGCTTGTTATACGATTGCGGAAATCTATTAAATATAGAAATATCCAGGGTATTCCATTGGACCAATTTCGTTCATCTTTCCTACTAAAAGTCATTGAATATTACTCCCTCTCTCTCACAATTAAGAAAATTCCTAATTTCAGTCCTGCTTTTGGTCGTTTTCTGCCCTCGTCCCTTCTTTCCACCTTAAACGTTCACTTGCATGTTTTAAACCATGGCAATATGTGAGTCTAAGACCTATGATAGGACTCACGTAACATGGCAGTCTGTGAGTCCTACCGTCAGTCCTACTAAAGGTCCTACCCTTAGCGCCACTACACTGACAAAATCAATTAAAACTTCAACAAGAAAGTTCTCAACTATCGCCACGCGGACGTCACTGACTGAATAGCAGCAATTACGACTTCCCTCGTCTGCTGTCTAAGAAAAGCCGTCCAATGAAAACTTTTTTTTTAAAAAAAAAGCCATTTCTCAAAGTTACGGCTACACAAGTTGAAGCCGGTCTCTGACAAATGTGTGAGTGGGGGGGGGGCGCGAGGGCAGTATGGTTGTTGTGGTTGAGTAAAGGATTCAAAATGTTTTGGTTGCATGTATCCACACAGAGTTATATGAATCAATTTATACATAAATGTATATTGTTTCCAATATATGTGTGTTCCTGTTTGGGTGGTGGTGGGGGGTCAACGTTCCCTCTAAGGTTCGTTGGTCCGTGTGCAAAGCAAATAATCTCGTGTGCAAAGCCGCACAGCAGCCACTTTTTGTGGGGCGGTATGGAAGGAAAATGACTGTTGCAAAATTTGCTGCGCGGTAATTGAAAACTGCCTCGCGGCGTCGGTTAGATATCTGCGCGAACGCGCAGCTTGAAGGGAACATTGGTGGGAGTGTATAAACTATATATGTATGTACACATTGTGAGATTCCGGGCCTTACATACATATATTTTTTAGAATGTCCTCTATGCACTTAAGATAAGCCGGAAAAAAAAGCTTCCGAAGCAGTGCAGATAAGTTGACAGAGAGGCTTCATGAGCAGTGCAGATAAGTCAACAGAACGGCTTCCATAGCAGTGCAGATAAGCTGACAGAACGGCTTCCAGAGCAGTGCAGATAAGCTGACAGAACGGCTTCCAGAGCAGTGCAGATAAGCTTACAGAATGGCTTCCAGAGCAGTGCAGATAAGCTGACAGAACGGCTTCCAGAGCAGTGCAGATAAGTCGACAGAACGGCTTCCAGAGCAGTGCAGATAAGCTGACAGAACGGCTTCCAGAGCAGTGCAGATAAGCTGACAGAACGGCTTCCAGAGCAGTGCAGATAAGCTGACAGAACGGCTTCCAGAGCAGTGCAGATAAGCTGACAGAACGGCTTCCAGAGCAGTGCAGATAAGCTGACAGAACGGCTTCCAGAGCAGTGCAGATAAGCTGACAGAACGGCTTCCAGAGCAGTGCAGATAAGCTGACAGAACGGCTTCCAGAGCAGTGCAGATAAGCTGACAGAACGGCTTCCAGAGCAGTGCAGATAAGCTGACAGAACGGCTTCCAGAGCAGTGCAGATAAGCTGACAGAACGGCTTCCAGAGCAGTGCAGATAAGCTGACAGAACGGCTTTCAGAGCAGTGCAGATAAGCTGACAGAACGGCTTCCAGAGCAGTGCAGATAAGCTGACAGAACGGCTTCCAGAGCAGTGCAGATAAGCTGACAGAACGGCTTCCAGAGCAGTGCAGATAAGCTGACAGAACGGCTTCCAGAGCAGTGCAGATAAGCTGACAGAACGGCTTCCAGAGCAGTGCAGATAAGCTGACAGAACGGCTTCCAGAGCAGTGCAGATAAGCTGACAGAACGGCTTCCAGAGCAGTGCAGATAAGCTGACAGAACGGCTTCCAGAGCAGTGCAGATAAGCTGAAAGAACGGCTTCAAGCTATGCCTAGAGCACTGGTTCCAAAATGTGCTGATAATTAAATCCAAATAAAGGCTCTCTGAGCGGTTCTAATAAGACGAATAACGGCTCCAAGAACGGTTCTAATAATCAAACAGGATGGCTTCCAGAGAGGTGCTTCCAACCCTACAGAACGGGTTCTACTATTTTTGGTAACATCTAAGTATATACAATTACTATTTTTTGCGTGAATAATATTAGTTTTTAAAAACAAAATGCTAAAAATATCACACCATCTAATCCAGTGGTTCTCAACCTGTGTTCCGCGGACCACTAGTGGTCCGCGGAGATGTCCCTGGTGGTCCGCGAGGATGAAATTTTAATTTATATACAAAGTATAATTAACTATACATTTCCTGCAGGGAGTACCAAAATTGTCAGTAGTGGTCCGCGGCTAAGACACAAACTTTTCAAGTGGTCATTGAATCTCGAAAGGTTGAGAACCACTGATCTAATCACATTCGTAAGCCCACATCTGCAAGCACTCGATCGCGGTCCGGCGAATATTTACTTAAAGGAGTCACACAGTTGTATTGTCTCCCACCTTAAATTCCAAGCCCGCGAGCCATTTGAGAACAATCCCAACTCATGATGTGACGTAACTCACCTGTGAGCTCGCGAGCCGCGTGAAGTTGGGGGTCAGATAATACTTGACACCCTCCCCGGCGCCCGGGAGGGTGGCGCCCCTGATCATCAAGATGAACAAGACCACGTACGGGAAGAGGGCTGTGAACCAGACAACCTGTGGAGTGGACATTAGTGTCAATGGTCAGTCATGGGCGGGGATGAACACTGTACATAACACGGACGGCCAGGGCAAAAACGAATATAAACTCAAATGAATAAGTAAGTTTGGGTTTTTTAAAGAAAAAAAATGATTGATAACAAAATAGACAATACAAAAGACAACAAGCTGAGGCAAAGACGCATGGATTAATAATATATAGTAAATGAGCCCGACTCTTGAGAAGATATAAAGCTCTTTTAGATCATTAATTGATAAAACGACTAAAATCAAATATATTTTTTTAAAGTTTTGAATGAACTAACGCTTTCTTCAATAGCGCTCACACTATCCCTGGTAGATTAACATGCTCTTTGCAGTCTGATGTTTAAATAATACATGTATATCAATTGAAAAACGTCTTCAAATAATTTTTAAATTTTTCTTTGATTTCAAACTCTTTAAACAATTTTGAAAGTATATTCCACAATTTTGGTACAGTCAATTAGATATGACAGAATCGTATCTTCTATTCTTTCAGCCACAGGAAGCCGATCGTTAAACTTACAACAAAGCTATCATTAATAATGCTGAAAATGAAGGTGAAGTGAAGCTGAGAATGAATGGGACACTGAAGCTGATAATGAAGGTTACCATGGTGACAGTAAACACGACTGACCTTCCCAGAGACCAGGATGCCCTTCCACATACTGAAGTAGCAGATGAGGTAGACGCCCGCCAGGCACAGCACGAGCTGCCACTGGAGCTGGCCAAGGTCCATGAAACCGTCGCTATTGTGTAGGGCCAGCATGCCCCGTCTGTAGGAATGGTGGATGGTAGATTAGGGATGGTAGATGGTAGATTAGGGATGGTAGATGGTAGATTAGTGATGGTTGATGGTAGATTAAGGAGGGGCTATCGTAGATTAGGGATGGTAGATGGTAGATTAGTGATGGTTGATGGTAGATTAAGGACGGGCTATCGTAGATTGGGGATGGTAAATGGTAGATTAGATATTCTTGATGGCCTATTAGGGGTGGTTGATGATACCTTAAGGATGGTAAATTAGTGACATTTGATGTTAGATTAGGGATGGTTGATGGTAGATTAGGGTTTGTCGATAAAGGATTAGGGATGGACTGATTGTGCTTATGTGTTTGGAAAGTTGGTCAATATAGCTTGGGAAAGTGGATTATAATGAAAATAGTCGCTTTGGTGGAAGTGATAGCAGCTTTGGTGGAAGGAATAGTTGTTTAGATGGAAGGAATAGAGTTTTTGTATCATTGGTTAGTTGTCTAGGAGCAAGGGATTGTAGATTGTTTTGGAGGCTTGAAACATATTAAAACGGGGGGGGGGTCTGGAATTATTAGTTTTCTTTCAGCAATGTCTTTCCACAGGTATTACTGTCACTAGTATTGGTTCAGTCTGTCTGTCCCGTGAGGGTCTTGGCTAACGACATTCACAACATTTTTTGGTATTCTTTGCGGTACATCTTACTCTCACGTAACTTACTCAAAGTACTCTTGGGCGGATGATCGTATGGAGAGTTTGGTCTCGTTGGACGCGACTGGCAGGTCCAGCAGCGTGACGTTGTGCGAGGACAGGTTGGTGCTGACGTACGAGAAGATGCCGGATGACTGATGTGACGTAATGGACGCAGACAAAAGTGACGACACATTTACTTCAACGCTGTCAATAAAATTTATAAAAAACAAGACACACGAATAAATTGTGGGATCAACACAATAAATGAAAGCTTTATTAATGGACTCATACACTTGTAAATCTTTCGGTTAAGGCACTCATCAATAAAAATTGGTGGTTTATGTGTACCGTACTGTCATTATATGTTGAAGTTAGGATATGAAGGCTTCACATTGATCGCATTGATAGTTATATGATGTGTGTTACTGTTTTTTAAAGCGCTGTGAGACCAGTTGCTTGCTGGGGTGCAGCGCTATATAAAGAATCAAATTATTTTTTATCAGTTCTCAATGAGTTAAAAACAAACAAAAAGATCATACATTGATTTTGTTCCCATCATAAATAATCAACGGGATAAATTCTTTGGTAAACAGCTAGAGTATAAGACTGAGGACCTTTACCTTGAAATCTCCCGATGACTAGAGTCATGTAGGATTCATTTTGATCGAGATATTAATACGCCGTAGCACACACGTTGCTTTTTACGTGAAGACATGACCCAACTGTTGTTTTTAACATCTCATAAAGTTGTATAAGGTTTTTTTTAAAACTTTATCTCAAATCACATCTGCTCTAAATACCTATGAAATTTAAGTGTACGTAGTTTGATACCTATACCTCCCATGATCTAACAAATTTATGAAAACAGACTGACATGTTTTGTTTTTCCCCACATATGTATCCGAATCCAATGTTAATCTATATCTCTACCACACCTGTTGTTACTAATCTATATAATAATAGTAATTAAAATTTGATAATTTATAGAGCGCAGTACCCAAGCAAGCAACTGGGCTCAGAGCACTTTACATAAAAATAGTAACACACGTAATTATCAATTCATTCAATGTAAAATATTCATATCCTAAATACAACATACAACATTACGGTGCATACATCTCTACCTCACCTGTCGTTACTAATCTCTATCACCGCCTCACCTGTTTTTACTTGATCTCTATTAGCACCTCACCTGTTTTCGCTATTATCTCACCTGTAGTTTAGAGTTGTCTGGTTGGCCTTCTTCCTGCCATCAAAACACCTGGCAGTGTTCCAATCGTTTCCACACGACATCCACGGGAGTTCACTCGTGAACGAGGCAAAGAAAAAATGGAGGCACCAGGCGATGATGACGTTGTAGAAGAAATCCGTGTAGAAGGCGATAAGTACCACGGCCCAGCCGGTACCTGGGAGATAGGTGGGATAAAGATGGGATATATGTGGGACAGGAGAGTCATGCTAGAAGGCGATAAGAACCACGGCCCAGTCGGTACTTGGGAGATAGGTGGGACAAAGATGGGATATATGTGGGACAGGAGAGTCATGCTAGAAAGCGATAAGAACCACGGCCCAGCCGGTACCTGGGAGATAGGTGGGACAGAGATGGGATATATGTGGGACAGGAGAGTCATGCTAGAAGGCGATAAGAACCACGGCCCAGCCAGTACCTGGGAGATAGGTGGGATAAAGATGGGATATATGTGGGACAGGAGAGTCATGCTAGAAGGCGATAAGAACCACAGCCCAGCCGGTACTTGGGACACAAGTGGGACAGATATAGGATGTATGTGTGACAGAGATGGGATAAGTTGGGACAGAGATGGGATAAGGTGGGACAGAGATGGGATATATATGAGATAGCAGAGTCAAGTTAGAAGGCGATAAGAACCACGGCCCAGCCGGTTCCTGGGACACAAGTGAAACAGATATAGGATGTATGTGGGATAGGGACAGGAGAGACATGCTTATAGATGGATACAGGTAGAACAGATATGGGGTTACACATTGGATAGAGGTGGGATATATATGTGGAATATACATAATATGGAACACATACAGGCGGGATAGCATACGCTGTGATATAAAGGGGTTACAGTAATATGAGATATATCAACGGCAGAAGAACTTTTACTTTTTTTAAAAAGGCTTAATCTTTTCTTCTCCCCCCACCCCCCAACAATTACTTAGACTTTTACTAAGTCAGCATTCCCTATTCACAAACACACCAAGACCTAAAGACCTAGACAAAAAAAAGTCAGCATTCCCTAGTCACAAACACACCAAGACCTAAAGACCTAGACAAAAAAACTCAGCATTCCTTATTCACAAACACACCAAGACCTAAAGACCTAGACAAAACAAGTCAGCACTTGGGAAGCCAACGGTCGCCGAACATAACTCGGAATCTGATATCCACTCAACTCCAATTCCAAGAGCTGCTGTGGAACCCGAACCACAAGAACGTTCTTCGTGGACTTTCTGCTCAGCCATTTGCACATCCCCTCCCCCATCCCACACACACACACACACCACTCTACACGGTGCTCACGTGTCGTTGACTGTCTTTGTGTAGACGCTGTCGTAAGTCTCATGTGAGCTGGGAATCGGGTCAAGAACAACCATATCGCTGAGACCGGAAGCGGTCAACGTTTGCGTCACCTCTCTACAAGTGATCAGGTGGAAGACGACGAGTTTATCCGGAATGCAACAATGAAACAATGAGCACACACACACACACACATACACAGGCAGCAGGTGAGGCGGCAGAGGTGCAGACGCCGACCCTCAGGAGATGGAAGGGTGGGGAAGATATGACAAAATAAACAACTCTTAGTTCAGATTGATGGGACGTTAAACAGTGGACTTGTGGCCTGTTAAGATTACTGAAACTTAGCAGTGGAGGTGGTAAATGGTATTCGTGTGTGGGAGTGGTGTGTTGTCTTAATCGTGTTGGTTTGGTGTGCGGTCTTAAGTGTGTAGGGGTAGTGTGTGGTCTTATTTATGTGGGTGTGGTGTGTTGTCTTATTTATGTGGGTGTGGTGTGTGGTCTTATTTGTGTGGGGAGCTGATCTTATGTGTGTTGAAGCCTTTGTGCGCTACCCTGTGTGTAGCCAGCCAGCCACAACATCGGACACTTCAACAGAAGAGAGATAGATTTTAACAACACACTTGCCCAACTACATAACTAATTGCAAAGATGATTTGTGTTTTTCAATCCACACATTTACTTTATTTTTTAGTGATCCAACATCCATTTTTAATTCAAATTTTTTAACGACTCCACTCGCCATTCGTATGTTTTTTCCTCCCAAGATCACGCGCGCCAAACGTCTCGGGGATAGCGCGTGCTGCCGTAAGGATCCTCGCTCCGCTGAGGTTTGTCCAGGTAAATCTCTCAGTCAACACGGGTCCTAATTGAAACATTGTGGTTTCCGTGCGGTTCCACTCTAACTCTAGCGAGCCTTTCACCGAGGCGACCTTCAACAGCTAGATAAACTTAACGTAAAAAGTTTGGTGGGGGTTTTTTGTCGATTACTTTAGCTCTGTTGTTTGTTTTTTGTTGGTTTTTTTTTCAATATTAATCGATTGTAGTTTCTTACAAGCCTAATGGAAGATTTATAGCCTCAAAGAAAAATTCTTAACTGGTAAAGGCTTCATATTTCTTTAGGGTAAGAGCTTTCCAGCGCAGATAGAGGCAACGTTGGGGCTGAACCGGAAGTACGGGGATTCGATCCGAGCGCGTGATAAAGTTGGCCCTGTGATTGGCTGAATTTTGACGGAATTAATGATCGGAAAAGAACGGTGCAAGCGAAATTCCATTTAAAAGTTTGGAGGGAAATAATGGAAGGAGGGGGAATAATTGTGATTTATGTTTTATTTTTTATCCTAAAATAAGTTTATAAAATAAAAAATGTAACATTAATTTTAGTAGACCATCGAAGAACGTGTGTAAAATTTGAATATGAATAAATGAGAATTTTAACAAAGTAAGTGTATAAAAGTTGGATTTATGACGTTATGAGAATTAAAAAAGGAAAACGGGATGAAAATTGAATTTTTAATAATTATTTTTTTTAAATAAACTTTTTGTAGGTAAGACAAGGGCATCAACAGGTAACTATCAACAGGCGAAACAAAAACAAAAAACCGAAAAGAAAACTACCAGAAGTAATATAAAGAAAAATACAACATACCCAGGGGCACGGAGCATAAAATAAGTTCTGCTTTTATAGACATTTGACACGGAAATATTTTCTTGCCTCTCTTTCCGCAATATCAGAATTGCTTAACAGCCTATTTAAGCCATTGTAAAATCACCTTTTATTTTTAGGGATATCGAATATAGGCCGTACAGTATCGCTCTGATTTATTTACTCATGGGAGAGAATAACCACTCCGACAAACAACACACAATAAACGTTTAAAATTGTGGAGGGTATTGATATCAGTGGGTGTGACGTCACAAGAGAATGATTTTTATTGTCAAAGTTGGAATAGGACCACAATTAGCTGTTAAAATAGGACCACAATTAGCTGTTAAAATAGGACCACAATTAGCGGTTAAAATAGGACCACAGTTAGCAGTTAAAATAGGACCACAATTAGCGGTTAAAATAGGACCACAATTAGCGGTTAAAATAGGACCACGATAAGCTGTTAAAATAGGACCACAATTAGCAGTTAAAATAGGACCTCGATTGTTAAAATAGGACCACAATAAGCTGTTAAAATAGGACCACAATAAGCTGTTAAAATAGGACCACAATTAGCAGTTAAAATAGGACCACAATTAGCAGTTAAAATAGGACCACCACTAGAAGTTAGAAGAGGGGCACGGCAGAATTAACCAAATACAAACTGAGCGTTGGCCTATTACACGGGGAAAACATTTATTTTTAATATGCTTTTAAAGTTTGGAATGTCACGAAAAAGAGAAGATTTGAACTTTAAATATCATGAGGATCAATGATTATTAACCTGATATAAACGGATAAAAAACAATTATTTATTGAATGAGAGGCTGAAAATAAACTTTCATTGGACTAGGGAGTTAAATAATGTTCTTTTGACTAGGGTGTAAAATAATGTGCAACTAGGGTGTATAATATTGTGATTAGGACTAAGGTTTAGAATAGTGTGTCTTGAACTAGGGTGAGAATATTAAGGGCTTTGGATTAGAGGCTATGGCGGATTAAGGGGGGCTGAACGGGCTAAAGCCAGGGGCCCCCGATGATTTAGGGCCCCCAAACTTAGCATATTTTATAATAAATGTGGACAAATGTATACATGAATTGCTGAAAATATGATAAATTAATAAAATCTCATCTATTAAAATGATCTCTTTTCCCACACGATAGTCTTAGCAGTCAAAAAACCTGATTTGATAGGCTCAATAACAAAATTATTAAAGAATATTATATATATGTTTTAAATTGAAAACCATAAATGAGATCTCGTGGCCGAATGTGAAGTACTAAGGCTTAGGGTGTAAGCGGTGGCGGATTCGTACCCCGGGTGAGTTGTGAATTTTTTTTTCATGTGTTTTTTAATTTTATAATTTGTCTTTTACACTCAATTTTAGGATACCGGCAAAAAGTTATTTCTTCGAATTCGTTTTTTTCATGAATAATCATTTTGGATGAATATTTACAAGTTACAGTCTTATATTAGCTGCTAGCAATCATTTTATCTAAAGGTACACTGGCTGGATAGGGCCCCAGTTTGAATTGCAGCCAGGGGCCCCGTGCAGTCTTAATCCACCCCTGATTAGAGGGTACTATTAGGTAAATCTGGGTGTGGACAGGCCAATCCGGGATTTAAAAAATTAGGGCTGGTACTAATTTTTAAAAAAAAATTCTGATAATCGGAAAAAATTCAATCGATTAATTGATTAAGTTCGTTTAATTATATTTTTATAAAGCATATGTAGATCCCTTAAGTTGCGATTCATTATTTCGCGAATACGGTTAAGTCGCGGTAATTCCAAGGCTCCAAAATGTTGTGACATTACACAGCAAATTTGTTTTGCTTTGCAAGAAATAAGGTAGAATACCTTTTTTGACGTATGCACGTATAAATAAATAATCATAATAATACGAGGGAAAAGTATGTAAGTATAAAAAGATATATAAATTAGTAATAAATTTGAAAAAATCATATTAGAAATATGTTCAGAAATTTTATTCGAATTTTAATCAATCAAATTAATTTTAATTGATTAAAAAGTTTAACAATTAATCGATTAATTAATCGTTAAGTTCCGCAATCCTAAAAAATGTTGTTGTATTTTTGTTAACTCATCTTGCAAACATTCATCCAGGAATTCATTGCCATGGATTGTTTAAGAATTAAACTTTTGAAAAAAAAATTGAACACAAATATTTATTTAGAAGAATTCACTTTTTTTCATATTTTTTTAAAGTACTTTATGATTTTGAAAAATAAAATACACACTGCATTCAATACGCTACACCTAAAGTCTCATTTCTCAGTTGGCATTGGGTGAACTTTCGACGCCCAAAGGTAAAGAGATTAGAAACGTTTCTAGCAAGGATCATCTCCTAACTAAAATTTAATACCAAAATAAGTTCACTTTTTGCTTAAATATACAACAATAAAGAATATTAATTTATTAAAGAGCAATAATTACTTCTTGTGTGTGTACCCTTAAGAAAGAAAAGCGAAGCATTAGTTTCCAGTATAGACAAGCGGGTTTATGAAATTCAGACTTGATTTAGTTTTGCTTTTTAACAACCAAATCGAAAATAAAAATTTGAAATCTGTTTAATTCAAAAAAATTAATTACTGATTATCTTTTTTCATCGTTCATATTTCTTAAATTTTCTGTTTGTTTGTTGTTGTTTTTCCCCATTTCCAATTAATTTTAAAAGTCAAAATAATTTATTGGGGTACGCCGATGTCGACTGCATCCGGACCCCCAGGACAACGGCATCGGCTCCCCTACACGTCATCGATTTCCCGGCATTCCCACCACGAGCTCTGGCTTCCGGCTGTCCAGAAAGACTCCGCCATTTCTGACTGCGGGGAGGGGGGCGGCTGGCGCGCGATGAGACGGGGGTGCAGACGAGAAGCCCGCTGGGGTGAAAGGTTTTAATGAAGCCCACCACGGGCCAACGGCTCCCTGATCCGGGGTGCCCCCTCCCCCCCACCCCAACCATCGCCGGGGTACGAGAGGCCGTGAAAGGTTGCGTCACTTCTCCACAGACACAAGTGTTTTATAATGTGTCGGAGTGGCTTTTAACGACGCCGACCCCATCGAGAGGCATGAGCAGACGTAAAGACAAGGGATGCCGCGGTGAATGGCGGGGGGGGGGTGTGGGGGTGGTGGGGGGCAAGTCGTCCAGGTCCACTTAGGGAAGCACGTCCCTCCCCCTCCCGCCCCTCTGGAGCATGTCTTGAGGAAGACACTGGATTGAGTGGATAAACGGATTCTCTAAAAGTTTTTCCTTTTTTCCCCTCCCCAACCCCCCTCCCTTCCCTTCCTTAGCCGTTGAGCTGAATGATAGATTAATGAATATCTTGTGGCCCGAGTGTCGGCGGGGAGGTTTCAGTGAAAAATATTTGAATTTATTGTTCAAATGTTTAAACATGTAGACGGTTTTTGTGAATCAACAACAAAAACAAAAACAAAAAACAATTTTTATTGTCAGGTTTTCAAATACAATTCAAACGACCAATTATTTGCCATTTGCGTTTTTCATTTTCATATTTATATATATATATATAATATATACAAGTTGCTCATCATACCACTCTTTTTCTTTTTGGTTTAATTTCATCCGTCATATTTTGTTATAATAATAATTATTTTCGATTGCAAATTTGCACATTGTTATTACTGCTTTGTGAAAAGTAAGATTATTTATTATAATTTACTTTTAAAAATATTTGGTATAACTTTATGGTAAGCTATCCTGGATCATATTAAAGTAAACGATACTAAAATCCCAGCAACGTAAAATTGTTTGACGGGCCACTTGCAGCCCGCGGGCCGTAGTTTCACCACCCGTACCTTGCCTGCTGCCTGCATAGAAGCCATTGAGTACCGTTGCCCACCACCCCCACCCCCCACTCTTACAGTACAAACCACGTGCACTAACCTTTAAACAATGGACAAATGGCTGCCCAGCAAGTAATGGCCCCTGTCTTGTTGAACTGTCCGAGGGCCAGTTCCATATAGAACAACGGTATTCCTCCTATGATTAGCATCAGCGTGTACGGTATAAGGAAGGCCCCTGGGAAAAAATGGTGGTTAGAATACACTACCTAGGAATCAAACACTCAAACTGACCTTGCATTAAGCACAATGGTTCTAAGAACAGTGCGGGATTTACGTATTAGCTACACAATCTATAGCTCAGGGCCCCCGCTTTCTTTGGGGAACGCACACACAAATTGTCAATTTCAGGACTTATAAAGGGCCCCATATTTCAAATAGCTTTGGGCCCCTACTTTCTTGTGGGAACACACACACACAAAATTGTCAATATCAGGACTTATAAAGGGCCCCATATTTCAAATAGCTTTGGGCCCCTACTTTCTTGGGGGAACACACACACAAAATTGTCACTATCAGGACTTATAAAGGACCACATATTTTAAAAAGCTTTGGGTCCCTACTTTCTTGGTAGAACACACACAAAATATTGTCAATATCAGGACTTATAAAGGGCCCCATATTTCAAATAGCTTTGGTCCTTATAAAGTTTAAGTCCGGCACTATCTAAGAACAAGGCGTGGGGGGGGGGCATGGTGAAGTCATTCACATTGAAAGAAAAACCTAAACGTTTTGGACAAAAGATTGAATCTACATTCTCTTTTGGGTCGAGCCGCTAGGCTCTTAGGACCCGGTTCAATTTATCGCATGCGAGCCTCATCAAGCGGGCATCGCCATAGAGGTACTCCTCTGCAGGTACCGTTACTTCTCCTTCCAAATCCCCGCACAGCTCGGGCACTCTTCGAGCACGTGGGCCACCGTCTCCTCCGGGTGGCCACACAGCCGACAGGCCAGTTCCCTTCTAGTGTTGAATTTGTACAAGTAGCTTCGTATGGGACAATGTTCAGTTCTCATTCTGGTTATGAGCGTCTGATTGCTACGTCCAATTTCCCACCAGGAGTCGCTTTTGTTCGGTCGCGGCATGTACTGGAATACTTTTCTGGCCGTGCTTCCAGACGCCCAGCCCTGAAGCCATTTCTCTCGGAAATGGTCCTTAAGCCACGATCTGACCCCCAGCTGGGTCATCGGGCGATCGGGTTGGGGCTGAGCTGAACCTTCTCTCGCTAACTTATCGACCCTGTCTGAATGAGGCTCGCCACTGTGCCCAGTGATGTACTGAAGGACTACTTTTCCGCCTCGTGCTAGGATTTCACCTACTGTTTCCAAAATGACACTGACCGTTTTCGTCTCCAGAGAGGATCGACCCACAGTCTCGAGCGAAAACCGTGAGTCGGTGAAGACTACGACGGTCGGGAAAACCTTTCTTCTTGCTAGACGTCGGCGCACTTCCTTCAAACCCCTGCAGATCGCCTCCAGTTCGGCGTCGTGACTACTGTATGCGGCTCCGCACGGCCCTGACAGTTCAATACTGTCAGGTCCAGGTTGGGGGTATTGAATCAGTACTCCGTATCCACTTCTACCATCCTTGAAACGTGAGCCGTCCGTGAAGACTTTTACCACGCTGTCGCCATAAGCTTCGATTGTCTTCAGAGTCTCGTCTCGCTGGAGCTCGACGGGACTGGCTTTCGTCACCGCTGTATTTGCCAGTGTCAAACGTAGTTCAGGCAAGTCAAAGCTTTCATGTGGTCCCTCGAGCAGGGACCAGTCGCATTCGTTCCCTGTGCTTGGGTATGGGGACTGAGTCTTCTAGTTCGTAGACCGTATCCATGAAGGATGGTCTTTTCAGTCGGGTCCTCTTTACCCATCGGTCTTGTAGTTGGAAGCAGGGTTCGTCATGCTCCAACCTACGGTATCGTTCTACCGTGGTCATGATTGCCTTTTCTCGCCTTATCGCCAGGGGTTCTACGTTTGACATAATTTCTACAGCGGCTGTGGGTGTCGTACGTAACGCCCCGCATACAAACCGTAGAGCTTGGTTTTGTATTCGATCCAGTCCCTCTAGAGCCGTACGGCTCGCAAAGGCCTGGACCGGGAGGCTGTAGTCAATGGCACCCCTCACACTACCGAGATAGAGAGCTCTCAGTATTCTTGCGTCCGCACCCCAACTAGTGCTAGCCAGTTTCTTCACCAGGGACAGTTTAGCTGTGGCTTTGGCGCACAATTCACGTACATGGTTATGTAGTTGGACCTTCTGGTCCAGCTTGATTCCCAAGTACGTTGGTGTCCGATCCCAATTCAATCTTTTCTCGCATATCTGAAGCACCACCTCGTGCTTCAGAGCATTCCGTCCATTTGTAAAAATGGAGTGGACCGTTTTCTCCGTATTGACTACTAGGCGCCATCGGTTGGCGTAATCTTCGATTCGATTCAGATCTTCCTGCAGCCGGTTCTGCAGTGTTGCGACGTCTTTTCCTGAACTCCATATAGCCAGATCGTCAGCAAACATGGCATTCTGCGACCCCAGAATACCTTGTAGGTCGTGGACGTAGGCTAAGAACAATGTACAACTAAGGGCGGACCCCTGTGGGAGTCCGTCCTCCAGGCGCGCCTCGTTGGATAATGACTCCCCCACTCGAGTCTTGATCGTTCTGTCCGTAAGGAACGATTTTATCCAACTGTACATGTTCGCAGTGACACCTAACTGCTGCAACTTATAAAGCAGCCCTCCACGCCACACCTTGTCGTATGCCTGCTTCAGATCGAAGAACACCGCAACGGTGTGATTCCTCGACTGGAGTTCGTTTGTAATCGTCTGAATTAGACGGAGAGCCTGGTCCATCGGTTGGCGTCCCTTTCGGAACCCACCTTGAGTCATTGGAATGCATTTGGTCTTTTCGAGGAACCAGTAGAGTCGTGCGTTCACTAACCGTTCAGCTACCTTCCCCACACACGATGTGAGGGAAATTGGCCGGTAGCTGGACGGGTGTTCGCCTGGTTTCCCCTCTTTGGGAATTGGGGTTATTGTGGCCTTTTTCCACAGCTTAGGCAGCGTGCCTGTTGTCCAAGTTCTATTTATGAAACTCAATAGTTTCATTCGGCCTGTCTTGCCCAGATGCTTGAGCATTTCATTGTGAACTTTATCTGGCCCTGGTGCTTTGCCAGCTTGACACTTGTTAAGTGCGGTTTGCAACTCTGTCATTGTGAAGGGGGCCGCGAAAAAAAAAGACAACAGTTAAAAGATAATCTAATACAAGATCAACCTCATGGCTGGCTCGTTCACTGTACGATTGTGAAACGCCTTAAAAATAACCCACAAGCGCGTTTGGTGTGTAGTATACGGTGCTTAATATAACATTAAGCACATAACATAAAATGGTACCTCCAGCATTCTTGTAACACAGGTAAAAAAGGGACCCTTACCTCCACCATTCTTGTAACACAGGTAAAAAAGGGACCCTTACCTCCACCATTCTTGTAACACAGGTAAAAAAGGGACCCTTACCTCCACCATTCTTTTAACACAGGTAAAAAAGGGACCCTTGCCTCCACCATTCTTGTAACACAGGTAATAGGGACCCTTACCTCCACCATTCTTGTAACACAGGTATGTTAACCTTACCTCCACCATTCTTGTAACAAAGGTAAAAAAGGGACCCTTACCTCCATCATTCTTGTAACACAGGTAATAGGGACCCTTACCTCCACAATTCTTGTAACACAGGTAATAGGGACCCATACCTCCACCATTCTTGTAACACAGGTAATAGGGACCCTTACCTCCACCATTCTTGTAACACAGGTATGGAAACCTCCAGACGTTAGCCAGGTCCACGGAGAAGCCGACCACGGACAGCAGGAAGTCGATCTTCTTGGCCCACGTGTCCCTCTCCTCCTCGAAGCCCTCGTCGTCTCCCTCCTTCTTCTTGACGGCATCCTTCAGTATGTACGAATTCTCTCCCGGCGGCTCCGGCGATTGCTTTTCTACAAAAATACGGGGGGTGGGGGGGGATTTGTGTAACGTCAAGTGAATAACAAGCAATCAGATAACAGACAAAAAGTTGCATACCGACTGCAGGCCGGTCGACAGAAATATATAGGCCCCAGCCAACTGGGTTCGTGTTGGCCCTACTGTCTTATCCGGGTCCCCGCATGCCGAAGCTTTCATTTTAAACAAATAATGCGTAAAGGGGCCCCCGAAGTAGTGCCCCGTTTGTCTATGTAATGATGTAAAGCAGAGGCGTAACTTGGGAGAGCGGGTGGTGCGGCACGCACCGGGGTGACACCATCACAAGGGATGAGGCCAAAGTGTAAAATTATGGGATGCTCCCGTTATAAACAAGGTTCTATGTGAACTTTTGGTCGAACCGAGATGTTCGCGTTTGAAAATGTGATAATAGTAGGCCTATATAGAGTTAGAACCTTGTTATTCTTTACTTCCTACACAATGGTCTCGTGATACAGTTTTCATATTTTTTTACCCTGATAGATTTATACATGGACCACAACCCGTTGAGTATAACTCATTTTGGTCACAAATTCGACTTATAACCTTGTTATTCTATTGGGTGGGGGCGAATTTTGGCACTGGCGGACTCGGATGAGGTCTATGGGGGAAGTCGTGAGAGGGGGGTGACATCATGAGCTACCGCCCCTTGGTTACACCAACCCTTGTGACGCCTCTGGCGCAAAGGTAAAACGTAATTGGTGATTTCATTTCTTCATATTCCCGCTCACCTCACCCTACATTATATACACACTCTCCCTAAATGTATTATGGTATATTACGGTATAATACGGTATATTTCGTTGTAGGTGGTTCTTTCTGGGTTTGTGTGGCCGAGGGGGGGTCTCGTGTTTCCTGTGTTTCTCAGTTTAAATATTCGATTTGAAATTAAACTTCAGAAATTTACCCCCCCCCCAAACTAACAATAAAACAACAGCTGAAGTTGAGTGTGAGGGAGGGAGCATTGAAAATTTCTGAACGTAGCCGAGTGATGGCCAGGAATTAAACTAAGAAACACCAAAGAAATCAAACAGCGAGGATTGCAACAGTTTAATTTCTCGTAACCGCAAACAATCGAACGGATCCTAGACAGAAACACACAGCCCCGAATAAAAACGCTGTCACTCTCCCATCTTAACTATTACAGACGCTGCTTCCGTACGGAAGGTTATTGCGTCCTACCCTTATACTCTCTCCCTCTCTCTCTCTCTCTCTCTCTCTCTGTCTCTCTCTCTCTCTGTCTCTCTTGCATAGCATACCCAAAGTACTTTGCTGTGCGGCATGGAGCGGTTGCACGCTGCTAAATGAAATTCAGTAACACTTGTTGAAAAGGCTGGTAAAATAAACATCGGGATTTTGATGTAGGAATTTTAATTTTTTTTTAAACAGTATAAATAAATTCCCCTTTGTTGATTTTGTTTTCCTTTTATCAAAGCCAATATTGGTTTAATTTTTTACCGCTTCTCCCTTGGTTTAACAAAAAAACATTTTAAAAAAACATGCACATTCTCTGATTTAAAAAAGAAGAAGAAGAAGTGGATTTGTTTATTTCCGTGCAGCCTCGGCTATTTGCACGATTGATGTTCGGACGACACTGCGCATCCCGTGGACCAGATTGGAGGAAAGTGAGAGGGGTGGGGTTGGAATCTATTACACTGTTGAAACCGTTGAATTTGAATCGGCCTCTACAAACCCGTGTGTACAGTGGGCAACAATGCCCTTGATATAAGGGGAGAAATCAGTGGTTTTCAAACTGACGTTTAGTGCCAGTGGCGGTAGGGCTCTTGAGATAAGGGCCTAAATCAGTGTTTCTCAAACCGACGTCAAGTGCAAGTGGTGACAGGGCCCTTCGTATAAGGGCCAATATCCTTGGTTGTCAAATTTACATCAAGTGCTAGTGGACAGGGCCCTTGATATAAGGGTCGAAATCAGTGGTTCTCAAACAGATGTCGAATGCAAGTGGCGACAAGGCTCTTGATATAAGTGGTTCTCAAATTTACATCAACTGCTTGTGGTGGTAGGTCCCTATATAAAAAGGGCTAAAATATGTGATTCTCAAACCGACATTAAGAGATAGAGGTGGCAGGGCCCTTGACATATGGGCCAAAATCAGTGGTTCTCAAACAAATGCCAATTGCAAGTGGCCACAAGGCCCTTGATATAAGGGCAGAAATCTATGGTCCTCCAAATGACATCAAGAGCCAGTGGACAGCGCCATTGATATAAGGGATGAAATCCATGTTTTTCAAATTGAAATCAAGTGCCAGTGGCGACTACGCCCTATATAAAGGGGCAGATATCTGTGATTTTCAAATAGACATCAAGTGCCAGTGGCGACTACGCCCTATATAAAGGGGCAGATATCTGTGATTTTCAAATAGACATCAAGTGCCAGTGGCGACTACGCCATATATAAAGGGGCAGATATCTGTGATTTTCAAAAAGACATCAAGTGCCAGTGGCGACTACGCCCTATATAAAGGGGCAGATATCTGTGATTTTCAAATAGACATCAAGTGCCAGTGGCGACTACGCCCTATATAAAGGGGCAGATATCTGTGGATCCAAGACTTCCTTTTGGGCAGGGAGCAAACTGTAATAATTAATGGATCTAAATCTGCACCAATAAAGGTTAACTCAGGAGTTCCACAAGGAACTGTGCTAGGTCCCTTACTCTTTTTAATTTATATAAATGATTTACCCAACAACATCTCAAGAGGTACAAAAGTTAGGTTATTTGCTGATGATTGTATAATCTATAGAACAATTAAATCAGAACAAGACAGCAAAATTTTACAAAAAGACTTAGATGAATTGATAAAATGGGAAACTAACTGGAGTATGTCTTTCCACCCAGAAAAGTGTCAACTGTTAAGAGTAACAAAGAAAAAGAAACAAATAAATTCAAAATATTACATTCATGGAAAAGAACTGACCCAAACTAAAGATGCAAAATACTTAGGAGTCTTAATAAATGAGAAACTATCATGGAATCCCCATGTCAATGAAGTTATTAAAAAATCAAACAAAACCTTGGGCTTTATAAAAAGGAACTTTAACAAATGTAATAGAGATATAAAACTAAAATGCTACCTCACTTTGGTGAGACCTGTACTAGAATATGCATCTTCTGTATGGGACCCATCCACCAAAGAAAACATTGATAAACTAGAACAAATTCAAAAAAGAGCTGCCAGATTCATTACTGGAGAATATTCGAAACTGACAAGAATAACACCATTAGTTAAATCATTAAACCTTGAAACACTAGAGGATAGAAGAACCAAGAGCAAAGTAGTAATCATACATAAAGCAATTAATTCTAATTTAGAAATACAACACAAAGATAACTTAATACAACCCTCAGATAGACATAAGGATAAAAACACCTTTCTTATTCCGTATGCAAGAACAAACACATACAAGTTTTCCTTCTTCCCGTCCGGAATTCGGGCGTGGAATGGGTTGCCTGAAGAATCCAGGAAAACCAACACTTTATCAACATTTAAATCTCTAATAAAAATGCAGGACTAAACACAAACCATAGATAAGCGTAGGACGCAATAATCTTCTGTATAGAAGGAGCGTCTGTAAACAGATAAGATAAGATATCTGTGATTTTCAAATAGACATCAAGTGCCAGTGGCGACTACGCCCTATATAAAGGGGCAGATATCTGTGATTTTCAAATAGACATCAAGTGCCAGTGGCGACTACGCCCTATATAAAGGGGCAGATATCTGTGTTTTTAAATCCTTTATATTAACTCGTGGTGTCTGCGGCCGACCTTGCTTGCTTGTCGCCATAACTTTTGATCGATTTTTAACCCACTTGCTCGCAAGATAGCGAGCTGAAATTTTGCAGGCAGTTTCGTACCGATGATAAAAACAATGTATCGAAATTTCAGATCGATCGCATGTACCGTAATTAAATCATTGATTTTTTAGATTATTTTATTTATTCCTATGTATCATGCTATTTTTTGAGATAGAGCGTCGCGGTGCGTATTATATTGAACAACCTTTCTGTCGCGCAATAAGGTGCGTATTTTATTGACAACTCTTTTTATAAACATATTCCTGATCGGTGCGCATTATATAAAACATGTTTTACAACACAACTACAAATTTGTATTTTTGGATGGTCTTGCGCTGCGTATTATAATGAACATTCTTTTAGTTACGTCTCATACATAAAGGATTTATAGTGAAAAACTTGGTTTTTTACGGGGTTTTTTTTATTAAATCCTTTATATTAACTCGTGGTGTCTGCGGCCGACCGACCTTGTCGCCAAAACTTTTGATCGATTTTTAACCCACTTGCTCGCAAGATAGCGAGCTGAAATTTTGCAAGCAGTTTTGTACCGATGATAAAAACAATGTATCAAAATTTCAGATCGCTCGCATGTACCGTCATTAAATTATTGATTTTTTTAGATTATTTTATTTATTTCTATGTATCATGCTATTTTTTGAGATAGAGCGTCGCGGTGCGTATTATAATGAACAACCTTTCTGTCGCGCAATAAGGTGCGTATTTTATTGACAGCTCTTTTTATAAACATATTCCTGATCGGTGCGCATTATATTAAACATGTTTTACGACACAACTGCAATTTTGTATTTCTGGATGGTCTTGCGCTGCGTGTTATAATGAACATTCTTTTAGTTACTTCTCGTACATAAAGGATTTATAGTCAAAAACTTGGTTTTTTACGGGTTTTTTAAATTAAAATTGAAATCAAGTGCCAGTGGCGACTACGCCCTATATAAAGGGGCAGATATCTGTGATTTTCAAATAGACATCAAGTGCCAGTGGCGACTACGCCCTATATAAAGGGGCAGATATCTGTGATTTTCAAATAGACATCAAGTGCCAGTGGCGACTACGCCCTATATAAAGGGGCAGATATCTGTGTTTTTCAAATTGAAATCAAGTGCCAGTGGCGACTACGCCCTGTATATAGGGGCAGATATCTGTGATTTTCAAATAGACATCCAGTGCCAGTGGCGACTACGCCCTATATAAAGGGGCAGATATCTGTGTTTTTCAAATTGAAATCAAGTGCCAGTGGCGACTACACCCTATATAAAGGGGCAGATATCTGTGATTTTCAAATTGAACTTAAGTGCCAGTGGCGACTACGCCCTATATAAAGGGGGAGATATCTGTGATTTTCAAATAGACATCCAGTGCCAGTGGCGACTATGCCCTATATAAAGGGGCAGATATATGTGATTTTTAAATCGACATCCAGTGCCAGTGGTGACCAGTCCCTTGTTATAAAGGCTGAAATCCGCGGGTCTCAAATTTACATCAAGTAGTGACTCGGAAACCGAATCACGTCCTACTACACCACATCAAATACGTGAGTGTGTTCGTCTATTCATTGTTCTTGTTTTTTTTAAAAATGTTTTGGGTTTTCAGCTACTCAAATGGCTAAAAATAATAATAATAATAATAAAACCTCATGTTTCCCAGTATGTTATGTAAATTCCTCAGCCTTTGTGAAGACGCGCTGAATTCAGTTCTTTCTTTATTTATGTATTTATTTTCAATTGAAATCAGTTTTGCACAACACGAGGGAAATAAAACCAACCGACACACTGTCAACGTTTAAGACTCTAATAAAAATGTAAGACTAAACTTATACCCTGTGTATGTGTGGGACGCGATAATCTTCTGTATAGATGGAGCGCCAAATAAGATACATAAGATAAGATGATATTAAGCTATGGCAGTATAGATTTCATTGAAAAATATATTGGTATTCAACAGTACTGCTTTGTTCTGTACCTCCCCAATTCTCACTTAAATAAATGATAACACGGGAGCTTAAAGTAATGTATTAGTTCTTTGGAAATTTTAAGATATCGATGCGAATTTACGAACTGAAATTTCCGTTTGGAACTAGTAGTTGCATATTTTAAATAAACAGAACAACAACAACACAATACTAACTTCAATCGGTCGGAATTAAACATTGTCATGGGGTTGATTAATAAGCAGGTATGATACGGTGAGTTCTGGACAACGAGTGCACTTTAAGCAGACGATGGTCTAGCGGCATTTACCGTCTGGTGTAACGAGAGTCGAGGGTTCGAATCTGTGCGAAGGCGGGTTTTTTTCCCCCGGGTCTGAGGGTGTCTCTGTGTCCACCCAGCCCCGAATGAGGAGTGCCTGACACTAGTAGGGAAACAAGGGCGGCTGGTCAATGTACCACACAATCCCCTCATAGATGTGGCTCCACACAATCCCCTCATAGATGTGGCTCCACACAATCCCCTCATAGATGTGGCTCCACACAATCCCCTCATAGATGTGGCTCCACACAATCCCCTCATAGATGTGGCTCCACACAATCCCCTCATAGATGTGGCTCCACACAATCCCCTCATAGATGTGGCTCCACACAATCCCCTCATAGATGTGGCTCCACACAATCCCCTCATAGATGTGGCTCCACACAATCCCCTCATAGATGTGGCTCCACACAATCCCCTCATAGATGTGGCTCCACACAATCCCCTCATAGATGTGGCTCCACACAATCCCCTCATAGATGTGGCTCCACACAATCCCCTCATAGATGTGGCTCCACACAATCCCTCATAGATGTGGCCCGTGCGCGCTAATCAGAACGTAGGACGCAATAATGGTCTGTTAAGTGTCTGGTTTTTTTTTAACGGAGACATTAAATTTTGAGTATTTCTGAAGTCAAAAAACGTGTTCTCTACTACAGGTGTGTGTGTGTGTGGAACAGGGGGAGGGGTGGTCAACCCTCAATGATGTGTAAATGTAAACGTGTCGATGCACTGGTAACGTCACGCTGATACAGCAACGCGTTTGTTTGTTTATTTATTTTTTTAGAAGAATTCCTATCTTTTCTTATATCCGGTGTCATTGTTTTTAAATCCTTTATACTCGTGGTGTCTGCTTGCTTGCTTGCTTGAGGCGGGCGGCGCCGAAAAAAAATTGTATCGATTTTTAACCCACTTCCTCGTAAGCTAGCGAGCTGAAATTTTGCAGGCAGACTCGTGCCGATGATAAGAATGATGTATCAAAATTTTAGATAAATCGAATGTACCGTAAGTAAATTAATGAATTTTTAGATTATCTTTATTTATTTCTATGTAACATGTTAACATTTTTTGCTAGAGTGTCGTGGTGCGTATTATATCGAACAACCTTTCCTGTCGCGCAATAAGGTGCGTATTTTATTGACAACATTTTTTATAAACATATTCCTGATCGGTGCGCATTATATTAAACATGTTTTACGACACATAACTACAATTTTATTTTGATCGTCTTGCGCCGCATATTACAATAAACATTCTTTTAGTCATGTCTCGTACATAAAGGATTTATAGTCAAAAACTTGGTTTTTCACGGGTTTTTTTTCTCTTTTTATCTTTACGTTATTATTTTTCAATGATATAGAATGTCTCATAAAATTTAAATATAATTTTAATACCAGTGTAGGTAATTTGTACTGACGAAGGCATTTGCCGGAACGTCAACCTTTGCATTATTAAATTAATAAAGCTTTAATTTATTGTTTCGTTTGCACAATTTGTTTGAGTATCTTGTATGTTATTGTTTTATAATTGTTTGGCATGTGCCGAGGTCGTCCGCATTGAATACGTCCCTTGAATCAAACAATTTATGAGTGTATTGTAAAGGCGCATAAAATACCCGGGGGCTGTCTGACGATTTCGCGCACGGCTTTGTTCCTGAAGAATTCTCAAGTTTTTACTCTGCAAAGAGGAGGAAACTCCTTAGTGCCCAAGGGAGCGAATTGCGTTCCCGACGACAAAAAAAACGCAAACTAAAAGTAGTTGACGCTGACTAATTTATTTTTAACAATGACGTCATTTGCCGGAGTTAAAGTCTTGCTTTTTCGCGTTGCTGCCACGCTGTTGCATCTGATCTATGTAACCAAAAGCATAAACTGACTTCTAAAAATTGGTACAGAATACAGGAAGGTGGGCAATTGAAGAACTCGGTTGAAGGGCAGGGGCGGTGATCCTAAAGTGTCTGACACGCTTTGTCACTCTCCTTGTGGGTTCGTCAATTGTGGCTAATGAACGGCCGAGACAACCCCCGGGGGAAAATGGCTTATTTCAAAGGGGAGGAGGGGGGACTTTAGTGCCTGGCTCGGTTGGAAGGAAAGGAAGGGGCGGCATGTGAGCGAGATGGACACGTGGGTCAAACCGTGTTGGGGGAGGGGAAGGATGTGGGGGGGGTGACTTAAGACATATGTCAGGGGTGCTTGACGCAGGGTAGTGGTCGCTCAAGTAAAGAACTTAGTGCACGCATTGGAGGGAAAATGTCTTATTAAGTGCACACATTGATCAGAAATATTTTTTTATTGTCTTATTAAGTGCACATAGTGATTGGAAATTGTCTTATTAAGTGCACATAATGGGCACAAAATGTTTCATTAAGTGAACGATACAGCTATGTCATAGCAGAATAAAGTTTTGTCAAACAACTGACATACAGTTACAACACAACAAAATGAAGTGATATGGCAACAATAAATTGGCAGTTACGACGCAGCAAGAAACGGTCAAGAGACGAAGTGGGTCATTGAAGAAAAAGAAATTCACCTGATTGCATTAAGCCTCTATCAATTTTATACACATGGAATTGGTATGCAAAAGTATGCAAATTAAAATGATAAAATACGGCCTTTATGTGGCTATTAGAATGAAAATAACTTGCATATAAAAATATGCTTATTTTATTATGACAATTATTACAGTTTCCAAAAAAACAAATAAAGGTTAAAATTATTATAAAGCGATTTTCCTAAGATATATAACTGATTTTAGGTGGCAATAGTCCTCTATGTAGAAAGAGCGTCTGTATTATAAAAAAATGTAATTCTCTGAATTTTTAATAATATTTTAACTGTAAGTGACGCTACCAGAAGATAGTGACGTCTTACCGTGGAGCTGGATCTCGTTGCTGAAGCTGGAGTTCGGTAGTTTGGCTCCGGCGTGGCCGTCCATGATGACGTGGCTGGGAAGAGAGAAAAAATAATGGATTTCGTCATGGTCTCACCTTGAGATCCGAAAATGAGCTGGTATGTTTTGGGATCTACAGAGACAGGGCTTATTATGAGACCTGCAGAGACATGACATATTTTGAGACCTGCAGAGGCTGGGCATATTTTGACAACCACATAGACTTGTTATATTTTGAGACAAGAAATGCAATCCATATTTTGAGACTTTCAGAAGCAGTTCATACTTTTAGACCTATGGAGGCTTGGCATATTTTGAGACCTAGAGAGACTGGTCATGATTATTTAGGCCTGTAGAGACCACATTCATTGACCGCTATACATGAAAAGTCTATTGCAAGACCTCATCGGACCAAACATATCTTACAACCAATTTTTTAACAAATCAATATAAAGTTCGTTTGTTTTAGAAGCACGATTAACATTCAATTAACAGTCAGATCCATCCCTCCGCCATCCAGGCCCCTGCACTTGAAGCCAATATACCAGCCATTGCCACCACCCCCCCCCCGGCTCTCGAGGCCGTGTGGTGGAACCTGGAGATCAAATGGTCAGTCGGAGCGAGGTATGTGACAGAGTTTTAACAGTGCAACGATGGGGTCGTGGGAACCTTAATAGTTCCCCAGATTTCTACATTTGCTTATTCAACAACTGGTTCCCTCGTGGGAACCTTAATAGTTCCCCAGATTTCTACATTTGATTAATCAACAACTGGTTCCCTCGTGGGAACCTTGATAGTTCCCCAGATTTCTGCGTTTACCCATTCAACCTTGACTAAAAGCGGCACAGGAGACGTTATAAAATATCTTCCAACATACACACACGCTCGCACGCACACACACACGCACGCACGCACACACACACACACACATACACACACACACACACACACACACACATACACACACACGCACAAACACACACCTTCACTTTAAAAAAAATTATTTATATATATGCACTAGAAATAAAAATGTAGTAATTGGCTATATAATATAGCGTGAGTAAATAATATAGAAACTAGAACGAAGAGAACCGCCTATCTATTACATTTACGTCACGGCTTTACCTAATGAAATTATTGCGAGACTAATGAAAACAATGTGTATGATATATTGAAATTAATACACGCGTTATGAAATCACTGTCTGACCTACTGAAATCATTGTGTTGTTTACTGAAAACATAATATGACGTACAAAATAAAATCGTGACATAATAAAATTATTTTGGGACCTACTGAAATCAGTGCTTACCCAGATTACCACATATTACGACCTCTGTGAAGGTCCTTTGGAGAATAAGTTCATTTTACATACATTTTTAACCAAGTAGGCATCAATGTTTACCCTAGATATCAAATCTGAATACATTTTCCCCTTAAGAATCGAGGATATTTATAGACCATCAACAGCCCAGTCCTCACCACCGGACATATCTTCTTTTACCCATAATCCATCGAACTAATTAATCGACTGGACCCAATCATTGTCTTCAGTTTGCCTTTCGATTAGCACTCTTTTGTCATTAGTTCGGCTTTAGAAATTTTATCACAGAAGTAAATTTAAAAGGGTTTTGATTATTTAAAAAAAAATTGTTTAATGATTTTCGGAGGCGGATCGTAAAGTGGGTCACTGGCCATACTCACGGACAGCTTCATAGAGTATTTATAAACGTATGCCATTTTTCTTCAGTTGGGATACCACATTTTATTTCGCAAAAATATATTAAATATTTTTATGAGAGGCGTAGTTAGTGCTAGTCCCCTTTGGGTTGGGCTAGGATTAGGTGCGTAGTTAGTGATAGTCCTACTTGGGTTGGCCTAGGATTAGGTGCGTAGTTAGTGATAGTCCTACTTGGGTTGGCCTAGGATTGGGAGCGTATTTAGGACTTGCGCCTAAAACTTCACCTTTATTATATTTTGTAACTGCCACCACATTCCTCCCTTACGCTCCTCCCTGCTTACGCCACTGCTTGAAATCATTTTTATTCCCCAACTGCTGTCGCACAGTATTGTGTTTTAAATGCCAATGTCAACGTTTTGGCGTTCCCGTGTTATTTTTTGCGTTTCTATCAAGTTCCTGCTGCTCAAAGAAGCAACATTTTGTACAACTCAATATCCTAAATGTGGAAGAAAGTCAGTAGCCCGAGCCTAGTGCTCTTTATGGGTCTTCCAGGAATACCCCCCCCCAGCTATCTGGCCCCCTCCCCCAAGGGGACGTAACAGCTGGGACAACAACTGTACAACTAGACCAGGCTGTTTTTTTTTCTCAAGCCTGCATGTCCAAAGCGAAAGTACAATTCTAATTATAGTAATGAGATGATTTTGGAAAGCAATAACAATAACAGTTCAATAGTTAAAATAATGAAAGTAGTTGACATTATGACAATTACAGTAACAATGTTAATAAAATATAATATAGATCGACCAAGGAAATACAACTTGTTGTTGCCTCCCCCCCCCCACCCCCGCGCCCCAGTAATTAGCGGGGGAAATACTCGCCTCCCTGGTCATTTCCAAATCAGAAACACCACCACCGCCCTCTTCAGACGGGCAGAAGCCCAAATCACACATTCATATGTTGACCTCCATGTACGGCCAGTGGTCATCACTGGCTTACACGCACCCTGCCCTCCCCCACCTCCATTTATTTGGACAAAGTAAAACCAGGCTGAACTATTTCAGAACTCCTCCCTCTAACACCTTTTATAGTCTTCGACTTTATAACGCTTCTGAAGATGTCAGAGGTTAAGGATATCGGCTTTATAACACTGCTGGAGATGCTAGAGCTGAAGGGTATCGGCTTTATAACACTACTGGAGATTTTAGAGCTGAAAGATATCGGCTTTATAACACTGCTGGGGATGTTACAGCTGAAAGGTTTCGGCTTTATAACACTACTGGAGATTTTAGAGCTGAAAGGTATCGGCTTTATAACACTGCTGTAGGTGTTAGACCTTAAGGATATAACACCCTGACAATATTCCCCAGAAAAAATTTGCTCCTGTGGCCGACACCACTTAGAACAATGATGCCAAAAAAGGACGGCAAACAGAAAAACAAGTAATAAAAACTCGAATGAGTATTTAAGCGCAATTTGCAACAACAATTTTTCAAGGGAAATCATTCTAGATTACATTAAAAGTCATGTCAAATCAATAATTCTGAAAGTAAACAAAACAATTGCTATCTACAAATTGCTGCTAAAATTACGGGAGTCGAACGAAAAGAGATTTTTGAAAACATTCCTTCTCCGACATTGTTCTAAATATTATAAGCTATCGTTTGGCGTTCGTTTCAACCTGGATGCTATGGTTGGCGAGAAATTGACCAAATACGGATATTTTTTATTTTGTTTTTTGGATTTTCCAGGAAATCCAGGAAACCTTTTCTGGAATTGTTTTGGTCCGTACACATCCTTTGGACGTCCTTAACATATTTGCAAAAGACCCGAACCCTCTATCTGGTATGGTTCAGGAGTAGTTGCTTTAGCAAGCTCGAACAGACATCCATTGAAGACAGGCTTTTCAAATATATAAACGCAATTTGTCCCATGGGGAAATTGCGCTAAAAAATCATTGTCTAACGCACCATTAGCCATTTAAAACTAAGACTTACCTCCCTGATTTATTTTGTTCAAATAATTCGTTTTTTGTTTTCATTAACAGACACGAAGACCCTGTGACTGCACCTCATTGAATTGAACAATCCAGTCATGGACGGGCCCTCCCAACTTCCTCCCCACCACAACACACAATAATAATAATAATTTAAATAACAAACATAATATTTTGTTTAAAGCATTGCCTCTCCTTCTGTGTAACATACTAAAAATGCTGCAAGACATCATTGAAAACTTCAAGCTCTGGGAGAGGTATCAACAAGAAACAATTATTATTTTTTTAAATCCTAGAAAGAAAATGGAGATGGGTAGGACACATGCTCAGTAAAGACAAAAACAACATTAACGCAAGAAACGCGCAAGATTGGAGCCCACGGGGCAAACGGTGACAATGAAGACACCAGGAGACATGGAGACGTAGAAGTGTGTTGGACGAGGCAGAGAGAATGGGAAAGAACTAAAAAACAAACCGACGAGAGACCATGCGAAAATGAAGGCTTTTACTGAGGCCCTGATATTATGTCCTACAAGGAATTTAACGGAAAGAAATAACGAATGATCAAGAAGAGCGTGTGATATTACACTAATGAATTGAACAATCCTGTCGAAGGACAACCCCCTCAAAAAAAAATAATAATAATAATTTTTAAATGGAATAAATATATTTTAAAAAAGAAATATAGCAATAATACAAAAATATTTTTTTTTAATGAACACTTTTCCTTCTGAGTAATATACAGCGATTGCCAGGTCTAATTGCCCCCCCCCCAACCAATCAACCACATGATAACGACAGACAACTCTGGGCACTAAATGACCGCCATAAAACTTACTATTTATCTTTATAACCGGACCGCCCCATTAAAAGACTGTGCTAATAAGCGATATCATATCGGAGAAGGCATGTTGAAACCCCGGTGGGATTCTTTCCCCTCTTTTACTTCCCCTCCCCTTTTCATGGGCTGCAAGGGAATATTTTTAACTGGGGTGTTTTATTAGCCAATCACCGGTAACATGGGACGCTAATTTCTCGAGTGTCTGCACAGTTACCGGTCGCGGGGCTGGGGACGAGATGGACAGACCGCGAGGCCGGTGATGTCAAAGAATGGAGCCCAGAACCGTTTTTATAAATCAACTCAATTCACATCATTCCCGGTGCCGGAGTTCTCTCTCTCTCTCTCTCTCTCTCTCTCTCTTAGGCCGGAGTTCTCTCCCATGCCGGAGTTCTCTCCCATGCCAGAGTTCTCTCCATTGCCGGAGTTCTCTCATGTCGGACTTCGTTCTCTCAGGCCGGATTCAAACAAAAAAATTAAAACATTAAACATCTTACACCGGTCAAAATATTTTCAAAAATTTGCACTAGCTCTTATCTTTGGCTATTCTACTATGGCATTGTGTTTTACGTTATAAAGGGGTTTTTTTATAAAAAAAAAGCTTTCATTCAGTGATGTAGAAATGACCAGTGAACAAAATAGGGCAAATTAAATTAGATGGGCCAAATTAGAGGTACCAAAATCAAGGTGACTAAATTAGAGGGACCAAATCAGAGGTACTGAATAAGGGGGACCAAATTAAATGGACCAAATGAGATGGACTTAATTTGGGGGACCAAATTAGAGGGAACAAATTAGAGGGGCCAAATTAGAGGGACCAAATTAGAGGGGCCAAATTAGAGGGAACTAATCAGAGGGAACAAATCTATGGGGAAAATAATGAGGACCAAATAAAGGGGATCAAATAGGGAGGGAGCAAAAAAGGGGGGCCGAATCAGGGGGATTAAATCAGGGGATCCAAAATGAAGATAAAATAAGATGGACCAAATCAGAGGGATCAAATAAAGGGGAGCAAATGAGGGAGATAGTATCAGGGGAACCAAATGAGAGGCACAAAAATTATATGGACTAAATATTGAGAAAAAATTAATAGGACCCAATAAATGTTGATCAAACTAGAGGGAGCAAATCAAGGGGACCAAATAAGTGGGACCACACCAGGGGGGGGGGATAAAATCAAGGTGACCAAACAAGGGGGATTAAATTAGAGGGACAGAATCGGGGTTACCAAATAATGGGAACAAATTAGGGGGCCCAAATAAGTTAGTTGGACCAATTTAAATGGACTAAATCAGAAAGAATCGAATGCAGCGAACGGTATGTGAGGTAAAATCAGGTGTTTGGAAATAAGGGACACCTAGATGGTCTCAACAACGGAAGATAAGAATAAATGAGTTTACTGCATGGCATTCTTCAACTATACACGTCTGTCTATTAGTTTATTTTACATCTAAGAAAAACAGATAAGTGATCACCGTTTTTTATTCAATGTCACGTCTGGAGAGCTAAATAGGTATACAGGGAAACGTTTGGTCGTCTATCGCATATAAACTATTTACTTAATACGGACCGGGAGTTCAAAATTCAAACACGTGCAATCGTAATCAAGTAGAAATTTGTCTACACTTAAGTTTGCCATGGTAAACAAATAGTCATTTTTCTTCATTGAAGTTTGCTGTAGTAAACAATTCAACACATTTCTTTTCACTAAAGTTTGCTATGATGAACAAATTGAATCATGTTGCTTCACAGTTTGTATGATACAAAAATAGTTCACAAAAAATATTTGCTTAAATGCTAAGAGTATCAATTTTGTCTGGATGTAAGCTAGAAGTATCACTCCTTTATGTCTATAAGCTAAAAGTATTTTCTCTGTCTGCCAGATCAAATAAGACTGGGGGAGAGAGGCTATACATTTCATGAACAGCGGGATAAATATCTGGGATTATCTGGATTTAAGTCCTTTTTCCTCAACAGTTACACACCACGGTGCAAAAATGATATTTAAAAAAAATAAATTTAGCGCTCAAAAATAAAAATAAAAACAAGAGTTGCGCCATGGGTCACTCAGTAGTCTTAGTCCAAAGTTGAGATGAATGTGTGATTAGTACCAAGGTAATGCCGGACATCAAACTTGGAGTTTACTTCGCATCTTCCATTGGACGCCGGGAAGTTTAGTGGACAGGTCATTTGACGGGAAATGAAATATTGGGACAAATACGTAAGATAGTAATGATGCTGACATAGGATCGTGATATAAAAGAGGGACCCTTAGATAGCATGGGACCGTGAAAAGGATGGAGGGCAACGAAATAATTTCGTAGATAAGAAGATGAGACTAATTAGAAAATAATAATATTTGCTAAGAGGAATTAGGACTAGTGGGATAATGTGGGACCTTGAGACAAGTGGGATCAAATTGGGCCCCTAGCTAAGCTGGGGTGTAAGTTGAAATGGAACTTTTAGATAGAAATGGATCATGGCATAAAATGGGACCTTGGGGTAACATGGCTCTAGCGGGCTAAAAGGTACTAGGACTATTAATTTTATAGTATATGCCTTCAGTTATCACTGGGCAGTGTAGTATATGGCCAATCAGTATTCATCGTGTATTCAAATCACCGAAGTCTTACCTGAGTAACGAAAAACAACAACACTTAAATCTTACCTGTACTAATCAGGAGGTCATCAGGATCCAATCCGGTCTTGCTATGACCATCGTTTCCTTGGTAACCATCAACAATGAACCGTTTTAGTTTTGACACATTTCGACTCTCACTGTTTCCGGGGGAGGTGCCGAGATCTTCTTTACTTCCGGTTCACATTTGATGACGGACGTCCGCGCGCATAGATACAGCTGTTGGTGTGGACGAGAGGTGTTAGAGTTTGGGGTAGGGGTGGTGGGGGGGAGAGTTTTAGAGTTTACAACGTAGGGCGTGGACAACCGGTCGTCTGCTGTAGTTTGTTGGGGCAGACGGCAATTTCCCGCTACGCCCGCCGGTCCGAGAAATTAAAAGTCTACGTGCATCTCCTAGCCAAGGATCCGGCACCCGTGTCAACGTGTGGCCCGCAGAGCCATTTTCAGCGGGCACGCCGAAGCCCTCGATAATTTTGTTTTGCTAAAAAACATCTAAATTAGCGCCCGCAGTAATACTAGAACATTCCAATTTTTGGCACGATTACTATTTACCAAAAAGTCACCGGTCGGATAGTGACGTCCAATGTACGTTTAAGCTTAACATTTCGAAGTTTATTTAAGCGTTTTCAAAACTTAATTTTTCGGACCGGGGAATATACTTTGAAAAGTGGCGACTGATTACTATTTTTATATACATATTATTTAACCGTAAACATTCATGTTCTGTTTGATAGGGGCGTTCCGTGGACCACCGCGTTATATGATAGGGACCACAGAGCGTCTCGCCAGAGATACCACCCTGTCATAAAGGCCTTAACAACTAGTCGTGAAGTTTATTTTCTATTTAAATATCAAAATTGTATTAGCTTTTCTGATGATTTAAAAGATTTTTTTTTAATTTCAAATCTGGTTTTCTTTCATTATTATCATTATTCGTTTGTTCCAAGTAACTGAAAAAATTGTTATTCTAAGTGTTGTTCTGTATATGTGGTAACTAGTTCACCAGTTTTAATCGTTTTCCTCGATTAAGAATCATTCGATATTTTCCATATAATAAAAGTTTAGCTAAATATAAGTTGATAGTGAAAAATGACTTTAAAAAAAAGTCCTTTGGCGTCTGCTACTTTGAATGGCGGCTCCGAAATTATGGAAGAGTCTTACAAAGGTTTTTTTTTAAAGAATGGGATAACACACATGCACATTTAAGTTTAAGACAAATATGTAGCCTTTTTAAAAATTTGATGTAGTATTTGAACATCGGTGCGCAACTGGCGTGCTAGTCTAGTATGGGTTGTGTTAGTGCTGCAGAAGAAATCATCTCTTCATTCATAAAAGAACATGTTTGGAGGTTTGAGTAACATAAAAGTGGAAAGTCTGGCACTGATTAACTGTGGGTACAGCTCGGGGCAATGAGACCCCAAAAAAGATCATCGTTTTGGAAAAGTGCGTGGTTATAGTCCCATATCTAAGTGCATGTAAATCATACGATTATGTAAGTAATTTTCGAAGACATACGTTTTATATCTCTATTTCTATGTAATGTTAATTTTTGCGGGCGAAGACGCCATTTAGCCATTTCATTGGCACGTCTTTTCTTTACATAACTAAACGTACATTGCCCTATCATTTTAGTTGAAGACAATATTGTAATCTTGTAAATTTTACTTTTTATCTTTTCTTATCTATTATAGACGCACCTGCTATAAGAAGATTATTTCGTTCTACGCTTATCTATGGTTTATTTCTAGTTGTGCATTTTATTAGATTGGTAAATGTTTTTCTGTAAGGTTACTTATATACTAAATCTAAAGGTAGGCCATGAAGTTAAGGGATGTAAAAATAATTTGAAACGTTTCGCTAAAAACTATGACATCCTGAGTTTAATCATTTTAGTCTGCGCTCTATGCTCTTGTTTGCGCATTAAATTGTGGTGCGCAATCTAAATGATTATTCACTCTATAAATAGAATTATAGTCCAAGTCACTCACTGGTTCACTGGATGGGGAACGCTATGACGTCATTGTTTGATCTTATATTTAATACAAGGTGTGCATCAAAAGGTGTGCAAATTAATTATAATTTAAAGACGCGCTGTAAAAAAAAATTATATGACGTCATTATTTTAGCTTATATCTTAATTTTGGAAAAGGGAACGATGTAAAAATAGGATTTGAGTATTTATAATTATAAAATGCTTTGTGTACATTTCAGAAAGTTTAATATTTCGTATTTATCAAACAAGGATAAGTTGCTTTGGGTTTTGACCAAAAAAAAGGGAGTGCCGTAGGCGCCCTACACCCGCATTGGGCGCCATAGGTGCCCTACAACCACTAGTTAAATATAATAAGCTTTCTAAATTAAATACAAAATACACAAACAAATTTGTGCAATGAAAACAATATATTTTTGTTTAAGCTTTATTTTAAACTTAAACGACAATAGACGTTTCGGCTAATGCCTTCATCAGTACAAAAAAATAAAATAAGTACTTACTAAATTAATTTCGCTATATTAAAGTTATACAATGCATTCTAGGGTAGAATATTTCAGGCTCAGTGCAAAAAGGTCATTTTGGAGATTTTTTTTCTTTAAAAGGTCCCCAAAAAATGTCTTTATTTGTAAATTAATTAGATTTTATTTTATTTATTTATCTTTGAAGGGGTCAAAAGAGACTTGGCTTATATTATATTTCAGTGGTGATCAAAACAATACAGGGCAAACAGCTCAGATATGACAAGTTCACAGTAAATTTTATTTTGAAAAAAAAATAATAATAATAATAATTCCTTATTTTAAACATTGATATATCCATGTGGTAGCTATAACTTTGGTTTGAACTTTAAAAGAAATAAACATTTTTATGTATGCTGTATTTATGTATTTATTTATTTACTTGTTTATTTATTTATTTATTTATGCGTTCAGGTGTTGCCTTTGCGTGTGGGAGGGGGCGGGAGCGCATATTTAAGTATAAAAATTGAAATTCCAGTCCATTTGCATCTTTTTAGCCTTAGTCTTTTATTTTCGTAGCTTATTAATGTATATTTTATGTAACTTTTGGTAAACCTTTATGATACAATTTATTGCAACTTTTTGATGTTAGTACTCAAATGTTTGATGGTACTTTTTTAATGATTTTTTTTTAATGCTACTTTTTATGTAGCTAACTTTTTTTTGTGGAATCATTTTTTAATATAACTTTTTGGTGTAACTTTTTGATGCAATTTTTTTTTAAATATTTTTATTTAACGGGGTAAGTCGGAGAGATCGGAATGTTTTTAAGAAAATTAATCTTCACAACTCATTTCATATACAGAATAGTCTGCAAAAAGATAAAGGACGCACATCTAATTATAAACAAAGCCTTAATAAAATATAAACTAAAATGTAATTTGTGTGTGAGTTTTTTGGTTGTTGCTTGTTTTGTTTTTTTTGTGGGTTTTTTTTTGGTGTTGTTTGTTTGTTTATTGCTGGTAAACATTTTAATTCCCATTTCTTAAATCGTATTTCCACTATCAACATTGTCATACAAAAAACGAAAAATTCCAACCGAATTATTTAAACGTCATTGAAGAAATCACCAGAAATATGCTCCAGGAACACGCCAATAGCCGCAAGAAGCCTAAAGTCCACACAGCGGCCAATCTGGCCAAAACCAACACCAGGTCCGGTATTGGCGGGCGAGCACGAGGCGGTGTGCGTGTCAAGTGCCACCTGGCGGCCAGCGGCCCTCGAGCATTTACCGGATACTGGTCCCGATCGTTGTTAGCTCCACCCCCTTGGGGATTGTGGGTACAAGTGATTTGGGGGGGGGGTGAAGGGGGGCGGCAGGCTGGGGTGCATCGCTAGAGGGGCTTGTACCATAAAACGGGGGGAGGGGGAGGGTGGATGTTATTCTTACTATTATTATGAAGGGGCGTCGGAAGAGCACGGTGTAGATGGACGGTGTGGAAAAATCAAGTAAAATGAAATTTAAAAATATTGTGAACCGCGTGTAGAAACGACGCCTTGAGATTCACAGACTAAAAACGACATGATCTTATCTTATCTGTTTACAGATGCTCCTTCTATACAGAAGATTATTGCGTCCTACGCTTATCTATGGTTTGTGTTTAGTCCTGCATTTTTATTAGAGATTTAAATGTTGATGTTTTGAAGGACGATAGTTTGGTTCGATTGGTTTATATGTAATTAGATTCAGCGTAAAAGTGAGGCCAATAAAACGTTGACCCATGACAACGGACCAGTAAAACATTGACACACGACAACATGTTAAAATTAACGTGGGGCCATTAAAACGTTGACACACGACAACACGTTAAAGTGGGGCCAGTAAAACGTTGACACACGACAACACGTTTAGATTAAGGCCCAGGCATGGGGCAGAAGAAATCAAAAAGTGAGGAACGAGGCTCAACAATCAAACTTTGGCGTTGAAATATTGGCGGTGAAAAAGTTCGTCTGTGCCCCAATTAGTTAATTTATGATGCCAATATACCGTAATGATATATATAAACTAGTTTGTGCTACGGCGCCCCCCTTTATTTAAGTGCGTCTACGGCGCCCACCTTTTTCAAAAGCCCAACTAACTTTTCCTTGTATGATAAATACATAATACATGTATTAAGCTTTCTTAAATGTACACAAAGTATTTTATAATAGTTTTTTATATTATTTTTTTAAATATTTTTTATGTCAAAAGCCCAGGTAACTTACCCTTGTATGATAAATACGAAATATTCCTTAAATGTACACAAAGTATGTATATATAATATAGGTTGTGATGCGGCGCCCACTTTTATTTAGGGCGCCTACGGCGCCCACTTTTTTCAAAAGCCCAACAAACTTGTCCTTGTATGATAGATACGTAATATTAAACTACCTTAAATGTACACAAAGTAATTTAAAATGGAGGTTGTAGGGCGCCTACGGCGCCCACTTTTTTTTGGGTCAAAGGCCCAAGTAACTTATCCTTGTATGATAAATACGAAATATTCCTGAAAATTAAACAAAGTATTTATATAATAATTTTTATAGTGCTAATCACCACACGATTTTGTATCTAATTTTAGAAAGCAGAGCACCAAATTACTGCACCAAAAAATAACTATTTGAGTCAATCAGCACTGCTTACAACACAACATTTTAAAAAAGCAGATTGATGTCCCTTAGCGTTAGGCGTCAGCCATAATTGAATGTAAATATATATATGATGATATATTAGTTACCCTTCTCCCACTCATTTCGTCCCGTTTATCTATTGAGAACAGTTGCCTCATTTGTGTTTAAGAAGAGCGAGTTCTCGTTCTTTCTCATTTCTCGAATATAATCATAACTAATGTATTACCCGTCAAAAATAACGGAAGTTTTCAAAATAAATAGATTTTAGCTGAAATCTATTTATTTTGAAAAATACACATCAGAATAAAAAGTAATGTAATAGATAATCTACATAACTTTTATTTATTTTTATTTTATTCATTTGTTTTCATATTGCACAATTTTATGTGGAACGTTCGAAAAGAGTTATTTTTTGGTGCAGTAATTTTGTGCGCTGTTTTCTAAAATTAGTAGCGTCACTGACATAATACATTGCGAATTACGTATGTTGATAATAATCTCTATATATAATTATTCTCTTCGTGGTCGGACCCTGCGAGACATCAAGCTTCAAGTATGTTCAACAGATACTAATTTTAGAAAGCAGCGCACCAAATTACTGCACCAATGCATAAAAAGGTGTGCAAATTAAATATGCGCTGTAAAAAAAATTATATGACGTCATTATTTTCGCTGATATTTTAATTTTGTAAAAAGGGAACAATGTAAAAAGTTATAAAATACTTTGTGTACATTTCAGAAAGTTTAATATTTCGTATTGATCAAACAAGGACAAGTTAGTTGGGATTTTGAAAAAGGTGGGCGCCGTAGGCGCCCTAAAAAAAGTGCATTTTTTCAAAATAAATAGATTTCAGCCGAACACTTCCGACATTTTTTTACGGGTGATACGCCGCGGGTCTCTCCAGAGTTCCTTCTTTTTATTCACTCACAGTCGTTTGCCCAAACCCACCCCATTTTGAGAAGTGTGTCTTTCAGGAAGTCTTCACCCGTCACTAAATCATTAGCGGCGTATGCTACGCCGCGGGTCAGCTAGTACATTTATATTTGTTAAAGCGCAGTTCTCCAGTAAGCTCACAGCACTTTACATAAAAATAGTAACACGCATAATTATCAATTTACTCAATGTAAAACAAATTCATATCCTAAATACAGCATACAATGACATTATGGTGCATGTAAGCTACGTTTATCGCTTAAAGAAATGTTCGATTGTTATTATATTTCTTTTGAAAGTAAAGTTTGAAGAGATGTGTTCTTAGTGCAGTCTTGAAGGCCTTGGTAGTTGAAATACTACGAATTTGTAATGGTGGAGAATGCCATTGCTTGGGGGGGGGGCCAAAATAGAGAAAGACCTTTCACCGCATGTTCAGTTAAATACGCCGTTAAAGAATGCGAGACAATGAGATTTTAAATAACGTGATCCAAGAAACCCTACACCACAGAACGATTACCCCCCCCCCTACCTCCCACGTCTCCACCACCTAGAGGCCTAGCCACGGTTTTCCTGCACTAAAATATGTTTGAACCCTTTCAACGGGTGCCCTCCAACTTCCACCCCAACGTCCCCACCACACACATACACACAATTCCCGGTTCGGTAAGCGACGTGCCCTTTCATCCTCCGATGGATTATGATCAGCAACTTTGTCCTCTCATATTGCCCCGACCACAATCAATGTCGACCTTAAATCACCATCAATAATCGGGCGGGATGTATCGAATGACCGGTTTCAATAGGGCGCGCACCGACACCGCGTCGCTCTTCGGCTCACCGGCTAATTAATAAGAGCGTAGGAATCTCAGCGTGCTAACAGAGGCGTCGCTTTTGGGGGTTACTCTCGCCCTTGTGTCAAGGGGGCTACATATTAATAATGTCATAAATGTACCCTCAACACAATGCGATATGTAATGAGATTTTTAAAAATTACGCACCGCTCACGAAAGGCGTTAATTTTCGTGTGCACCAGTCAAAACTGAACTGAAACGTTTATGACCGAACCTAGCCACAGAGCTAATCATATTTTAAATGTTCATTTTCACCTCATAAGGAGAAAAAAACGTATATCAAATTTTCCAAGATCCCAAAGATACGCTCATTCCAACCTACATGATCCCTGGAACACATCAGACAATAAACAACTTAAAACACATCGTTCATTATTATTACATAAATGTCACAACGTATAAAAAGTGACAAGCCGTCTCTATCATTAAGTTCAAATTTTAAATTGTGAAGTGCACTCATCTGTCGCATGTAGTCAGACAATAGTACCATCGAGGGGAGAAAACAGAAGGTCGGCATGTGGGGGGGGGGAGGGGTAGTTGTTCAGTTGTAGACCTAAAGTCCTCCTGCTACGGTCCGTGGGACAGACTAGGCCCACCTTGTGACTTGAATTCGTGGCGTCACGCCGCCCTACGGATACCCAGATAACTCTTGTCTAGCAAGGATGAGCTCCGCCCGAGACGGCAACACAGGTTTAATTCCCCTTGCATGAAAACAAACGAGATACCGACCACTATGAAATAAGTATAAATTTACTCCCACTCGGGGGCAACTGTCCCTCCACTCCACCTTGCTACGCCAAGGCCTGTTGATGGGGTTAGATTTAAAACCTGACAATCGTGATCTCTTTAGCCCAATCGGCCCCTTCTTCCTTTTGGTGTACTTGTAACTTTTAGTTGACTAAAACTCTACTCAATGCAATATATATATATAAATTTTAATCGCAACTTAGATTTGCAAGTGTGCGTAGGATTTTTTTTTCAAAGAAAAAAGACACTGTGAGATAAAGTTTTTTTTTACAAAACCCTTGACTAAAAATGTGAGAACCCTTTCACCATACCATGGGGATCAGGTCAAAGTATTCGTCAAAAGGGAATCACAAAGGGAGGTTGGGGTGGATCGATTCACACGACTTACCTAGGGTGGTGGCTGCACCCTGTGAGATGTTTTAATTTAGGCACCCCTAACTCTACAGAAACAATACGCCCTTGTTTGGCTTGATCAATTACGATATCTGCGCCCCAACACCATGCCGCCCTGTACGTGACCTCCTCCCCCCCCCCACGCCTTTTCTTTTCTTCGCACAGCCCTGCTTATTGATGCGTCGACTTTATTCCATACAAGTCCATGCAAAATCTAGTAATAAGTTGTACGACTTTTTAGTCCTATATAAAATGTTTAATTTTAATGATATAACTTATGGTAAGATAAACATGCACACATTTCTAATATTTATTCCGTGCGCACCGGTGGCCTTCTGCACTGGTGCTTATTTGTGTTTCTATTTTTCCCCTTGAGAAATTATGACGTCACGTATTTTTGTGTGGTTTCTCATTTGATTTTTGTACATTCTTAAAATAATGTAGAGGTTATTTTTAAAAGATGTGTTTATTATTAATCTTATGAAAATGTTCATGAAAGATTTAATAAGTTAATTAAGGTATTTTTTCTACAAGATAAAGATATTTTTTTAAAGCTTTTTTCTTTTAATCTTAAGGGTGTGTGAATTGTGAATTAAATTTCTGGTCTTGTCAAATGCGCACCTTCCTGGGTACCCCACGCCCGCACCGATGCACGCCGTGGCATGGCTGTGTGGCTGCCCTATCGCACCGAGACGTCATCCCTAGCGACTCACGTCACAATCACCCCGTGTATCTCCGTACAGAGCACATCAACTTCAATCCCTGTCTGCAAGAACTAGACTTTGAACTTCTTTATATATCTTTGTGTGACTTCGCTTGAGCGGACTCTCCAATGGATCCATACGGCAACCCGAATCGCCTGGCCATTGGATCAGCCTGTGTAGGGGGAGCTGAACACTCCGGACAGATAGGTATGGAAACGAAGAACGATCAGACTTACTTTGTCGATTGCTTGAACGTGTCGTGCAACAGCAACGACTGCTCGAGCTACTTTGACATCCCTGACTGCGTCACGGATGTGTACCTCCAAGCTTTGGACGGCGGGGACGAAAGCTTCGCCGCCCTGAGGCAGATCAGCGATGTCTTCGGGCAGAAAGACAAAAAAGAGTACGACAAGAATTGTAACCACAATGTCAACCCCGAGCCCCTCCCCAACGAAGGCTGCGGATGCACGGGAAGCTACAACGGCGGCGCCGGTGCGGGAACCGCAACCTGCTCGGGCTGCGACGATGGGAGGCCGTACGAGACCGGCTTCAACGATAAGAAACGAGATAACGCCTGCTGCGGCTGCCCGAACGATGCCTACAGGCCAGAGGTGGTGAACGTCAAGGTCAACAGCACCTCTGACTGGGGCACCGGGTGCAGCTGCGGCAACGCCGGGAGGAGCTGCACGTGTCAGGATACTTACCAGCAGGAGCTGGTCAACAAGAAGCCAGAGTGCACCGTCGAATACAAGTACGTAGCCGAGATGCCGCCGCCAAAGCCTTACTGCGAGAAGAACGACCCGTCGTGTTGCGGGAACATGTGTTGCGCCCCGCCCGACACGTACGAACTCGTCAAGAACACCGACGCCCAGCGCTACCAGGGCAAAGGCCCGGACCGATCAAACTTCTACGCCGACGACTCGTGCGGCTGCCAGAACACCAGCAACAACAACCTCAACGTGATCGAGTGGAACAACGACCTCAACTGGGCCGAGCTGAGGAAGTCGTCCTACAGCTCCACCTCGTCCAACTGCTGCACGTGCCGCTCCCCGAGCCCCGTCCGTCGTCAGGCCGCCATCTCCTGGGTCAACCACCTCGCCCAGACCACCGACAGCCGCAGCAGCAGAAGCAGACGCCGGAGTTCAAGTGTCGCCTTTTCCGACGACTACTCCGGCGACTTCCCCGAGCCCCACGACTTCAAGGGCCCCCTCACGGTGGCCACCCGCTCACCGTCGGCCGGCTCCAACATGCGCAGGGTGCCCCAACCGATTATCGTGAAGGCCAAGGAGGAAAGACGCGCTCAGGCCGTAGAGCGCTGCAGAGTGTGTTAAAGACTCTTGTCCTTACAGCAAGCCCTTCGATTTGCCTAAGAAGCATCTCTTAGAAACTCCCGGGCGACAGTCCAACGCTATTGCTCCAACGCTACATTCAACACGCCAAAGATATTCAACGAATAGAAAGAAAACAAACACCCCACCAAAGAAATCTCTGAACTAAAAAACTGTAAGTACTCTTAAGCAATAAGACATTCGGTAAACGACTCGTTCTCTTGCACTGGGCTGCACCATGCGACCCGTGTCTTGAGATTTTTTATTTTTCAAATTCGTGTCATCGTTAAAAGAACTTCGTCAAACGGATAAGAACTATTGCGCCCAACAACGGCCGTTGCAAACGTTATACAAACATTGTAACGCCCGGAATAGACCACCACACGCACCAAGGACAAACTTGAAAGTCGACATGCCAACTGTCGGGAGATCATGTGAACACTCCCCCTTAGCAACGGTTTCAACATCCGGCCGGCGTCTGGAACAGTGACGCTGCCAAAAAACAAGATTCGAGAGAAGCGTCTGACTAAGAGTCATCAATCGTGTGGGGCGGTGTCATCGGAAGGAACGGAGTGACATTGTCACAAACATCTTGTCACGCTCTTTACTGTCATAATAAACAATAACAAAAAGTAACGCTTAACATTTTTCTCTACATCTGTGATAATAGTTTTCTCTCGAGAATAGATTATCCGTCCAACACTACGTCACAATAGCCAAATTAGATGCACGGGGTCAATAAAAATTACCATCCATACTGTCCAGCCTTGTTAGTTTGTTAGTGTCTAGTTGTATTTACTGTTGAGTTTGGTGTCTGTCAGTTTGAATTGACTGTTGAGTTTTTAATTTGTTGAGTTTGGGGTGAATTTAATTTGAGTTTGGAGTCCATTTAATTTGTTGTTTGAAGTCCATTTAATTTGTTGTTTGAAGTCCATTTAATTTGTTGTTTGAAGTCCATTTAATTTGTTGTTTGAAGTCCATTTAATTTGTTGTTTGAAGTCCATTTAATTTGTTGTTTGAAGTCCATTTAATTTGTTGTTTGAAGTCCATTTAATTTGTTGTTTGAAGTCCATTTAATTTGTTGTTTGAAGTCCATTTAATTTGTTGTTTGAAGTCCATTTAATTTGTTGTTTGAAGTCCATTTAATTTGTTGTTTGAAGTCCATTTAATTTGTTGTTTGAAGTCCATTTACTTTTTTTGAGTTTGGAGTTTATCAATTTGAGTTATGAGTTTGTTGGTTTCAATTTGATTTTATTCCTAGTTATTGTTGCAATATATTACATTGTATATTCATGTCTACAGTTAGGAGTCATCTTAAAGTTAATTCCATGAAATTTTTCAGTGCAATTGCTAGATTCTCTAACATTTCTAAGTTACTTTGGTTCCCAGAAACCAATGCAGTAATTAAAGTAAATGTAAGGTGACTGTGTCCAAACTTTAGGAAGCTCTCTAGTACTGAAAATATAAACAATGGATTGTAAGAGCAATTGCATTAACATAGACATGTCCCTTGTGGTGAGATAATGGTGAGATAACTAGGCTGATTCCACACAAGGATACTGAGACCAAAAAAACTGGTACTTACAATATAGATGAAACAGGAAGGAAGCCTTGGCCACTCTCACCCTGTGACAATTATTGTATCACTGTAGGTTTTAATGGCCAGGCCTGCAACATGAAATTTAAAATCCTACCTGAGCATTAATTGGTCCAGACAATTGTAAAACCCAGTTCCTGAAAGGGTTTAGGCAAGGCTACTCTGTGGGTAGCCATCAGTGGCTCTTTGTCTCATCCACTCTGTTAGACTAATTTCAGCCATTTTCCAAGTTCAAACATAATTTATTTTTTCCCAATTTTAGATAATTTCAATAAATTAAAATTTATTAAAGAGAATTTAAAAACAAAAACTTAGGCCAAGACAATGTGATAGTCTATATATAATTAGATCACCTGAGTACTACTGTACATGTGGGATGGCAAATAGGTTTTAACAAAAAATAAATAATACCAATTGGCTCATATAAACAATAAACTGGACAAATTTGAACATCTTAATAGCAATGGTTTTCTAATCATTCACAATGTATTTTGAGAATGTGGAATATTCCAGCCTTGGTAAAATATTAAATTATCATTGGATGACAAGACCCTTTGACCTTAAGTATGTATAATATGAAGACCACAAGGGAAGAAACGGCTATGTGACATTTTTGAAATTTTGTAGTTAACCTTTGTATCTGATAGAGGATAAAAAATTGAATGCTGTGAATTAGGTTTTATGAAAAAACTATGTCCCTGACCCTATTAAAATTTCAAATCTATTTAGTTAATTTCTAAGAAATCTATATAATTTTGAACTTTTAAACTTGAATATCTCAAAAGAACAAAAATGTGACATAGCCGTTTCTTTCCTTGAGCTCTTCATATGTATAATGTATGAATCTCTCTCTTTGAAAGTCATAAATACAAGTCTAAAAACTATCTGCATGGGAGAAGTAAATGTGAGGAAAAAATAATTTTAGTCAAATTAGTGATTTTAGTCATAAAAATGTAAGAAATATTTATTTTAATCAAATTAGTCATAAAAAATGTGGAAAAGAATAATTTTAGTCAAATTAGTCACTAAAAGTTGTGGGTGAAAAAGAAAACTGATAATCAAACATCATTGTAATGAAATATTCATAAATCAACTGAGTTGGAAAAAAGGGGGTGGGGGTGGGGGTGAGGGATTTGTTGTTAATTCACTGGAATAATAATTCTGGTAATTATCTAAGTCACAGAAAAATTATAATAATTGAATTGCATGAGAACATACTTCATAGTCTCTCTCAAAAGTTCTGTCATACATTACATCTGTCATATAATATACAGGTTAAAAAAAAATTAAAAATTGATAAATAAAAATTAATGGTTAGTTAAATATTAAAATAGGAAAACAAAATAGGAAAACATTTTAATTTTACATTTTTTTTTATATTTCATTGCATATTTTTTCTCTTCAATTGAGAATTTGTTTTAAAAAAAACAGAAATAATTCTGAGCTAAAAAGCATCACCACCGACCCCACTGGGTCAAAAGCTCACGGTGCTCATTTCCTCATAACCACAAGTTATTTTACTATTCTCACGGTGGCAGGTGGCAGGACAGGAAATGTATCCCTTGAGGTTTTGAACACGCTGAAAACATTCAAATCAATCATAAAATCTGCAAAACTACACTCAAACCATGACTGACTGAGCTTAGGACGTAATAATCTTCTGTATTGAAGGGGCATCTGTAATATACGAGATAAGATTTAGGATCCTAACATCACAGAAGAGTTCAATTCATCACTTGACTCCAAAGTCAGTTATCTTATCTTATCTATACAGACGCTCCTTCTATGCAGAAGATAATTGCGTCCACAGATCATGACAGATGATCTGTTGGAAAGTGATGCAGCGTTCACAGGCCACGGCTTTGTGGGTTCCACGCATTACCCAGCCGCCTAACTAGTGTTAGGTACCCATTCGGAGCTGGGTGACTCAGGAACGCCCTAGGCTCCGGGAACAAATCCTTGCCTTCACATGGACTCGAACCCGTATCAATTTCACAGCAGCAGACAAACATGCCTATAATAATAGAATCCAATCCGATCTTTCATGTTTAACGGCTACAATGATTTTTTTTTAAAAAGGGTACCTTATCCAATAAAACCCCAACTAATGATAAAGCCCATTTATTTACTTTCCTATCTTTTTTTTTAAACTAAAAAAATAATTTAATTTTTTAAAAAGGTGCCATTTAGATTTTTGTTGATGTGATTCTTCAACATTGAGATTTAAAAAAAAATATCAGATTTTATGATTTAGTGGTTTTTAAGTTTAAAAAAAAATGTCTCCATATTGATGAGTATTATTTGACACAAGTGTCATCACTTTCACAATACATTACATATTAAGTCATAGATGTTGACTAGTTCTCATAATAGAAATCTAATAAGGGACCTGACGAGCAGTTTAGCTGCAGTTAGTCAACACCAGCAGCAACGTAACAAATAGTTCACTCAGGCAGTGGTCCTCAAATGACGATGGTTCTACTTAATAGGTCCCTTTCTCCGTCTCCTGGGTGATCGCTCTCAGCAAATGTAACTCTGACTTCCTGTTCGGCTTTCAGGTCACCAGCTCCACCTAAGAACAATGGGGAAAAAGGTTAAAAACACTTTTTGACCTGGCCTGATTTTTTTCTATTCGTTTGCCTGTCTATTTTGGAAATTGTAATATGCCTTGCGGTACCGTTAAACAAAGTATTTCTATTTTTAAAACTATAATTTATAATATGTCTAGATGTACTGTTAAAAAACAAAATATCTCTATTTTTTAGCCTATGATGTCATCTTAAACAAAGTATTTCTAAATGTGTTAAATTAAAACTGAAAATTCCCTGACAAGGTTTTAAGTGTAAACTTTATGAGTGTAAACAGTTTTAATGTGACGGACGTGGGGGGTGGGGGAGGAGGAGGTGAATATGTGAATATCAGATTATTATTTAGCGAGCTGCAATGAACACAGAGGACAAAGATATACGGAACATGACAACCTCAGACCCAGTTATGATATTCTCCTGTCTGAAGCACATGACCATCATGGCTGTCTCTACATTTACTGTTAACTCAAACAATTACCCAAGGCCTTGGTAATGCCCTTACAGTTACCTCAAAAACTTGCCCAAGGCCTTGGTAGTGCCCTTACAGCTACCTCCAACACTTGCCCAAGGCCTTGGTAATGCCCTTACAGTTACCTCCAACACTTGCCCAAGGCCTTGGTAGTGCCCTTACAGTTACCTCCAACACTTGCCCAAGGCCTTTGTAGTGCCCTTACAGTTACCTCCAACACTTGCCCAAGGCCTTGGTAGTGCCCTTACAGTTACCTCCAACACTTGCCCAAGGCCTTGGTAGTGCCCTTACAGTTACCTCCAACACTTTCTCAGGTACTGCCCAACCATTTGAAATCAGTTCGCAGGTGACCAGTGGGTTGAACTGCGTTGTAATTAAAACATTAAGACACGTTCTCTTCGAACGTGACATTTCCATAAAGCTCCTGTAAGTAGTGCGCCCAACGTATATGTGTGCGAAGTAGTTCTCATGTAATTTAGTAGTTAGTTATTTAAAAAATTAAACACCCAACACTAAAGATAGAATAGGCGTGTAAAATTGAGAAAAAGTTTCATTTCCTAAATGGTAAAACTTAAAATTGTTGCACCTCCCCTAGCAGACTGCAGTACGAGTAAATTTGCATATGATAAATAATTCAATGCAGCACCAGGACTGATACCACCGCGTCCGATATCAGTTGGGGAAGTAAAGGCGATATCAGTTGGGGAAGTAAAGGCGATATCAGTTGGGGAAGTAAAGGCGATATCAGTTGGGGAAGTAAAGGCGATATCAGTTGGGGAAGTAAAGGTGGCTGGGCATTGTGCTAGCCACACAATCCCCTCGTATGCCGTGGCTGGGCATTGTGCTAGCCACACAATCCCCTCGTATGCCGTGGCTATTGAAACTTGTGAACGCTGCTTCACTTGCCCCATAGGGCAACAGGTCTGTAAAGGGAAATTTTACTTTTTACTACTACCAGGACTGATGAAATGTGACACAAACTGAGCCAGGGAATTATCGTGTGTTGGACGGATGTTTAAAGATCTTACTTTTTAATTTTGAGATAAGATATAAAGAAAAAAAAATACTCCAATGTTCTGGATTTGATTTTTCTTTTTTTAGTGTCTCATTCAATAGATTTGGAAGCAGTTGGAAACTATTGAAGGACCTTGTCGTTGTTTTTTTAAAAACACTCTTTCCAGTAGGCATAACGCAACCTTGTTAAGTCCATTAGTGATATGCAGAATGAAAGGTGTTTAACGTTTAAAAAAACACTTTTTTTTAAGGTTGTTATTTCTTTTAAAAAAAGAAAATTGGTGTGTAAGTTGGACACCACATTGATAAAAAAAATTTAAATAATTAATTTAATCCACAAACAATTCAATTATAGAAATTATTTCATAAAGTCATTACACAATGAGGTGTAGGCTAGAATTATGTAGTATTAAAAAAAAATTTATATTATTTTACCTTGGTTATGGTTTGTCTAGCTCTGGTTCACTTAGTTTCTATTGTGGCAGATATTTGTTATTAGCGACTACCAGTTAGCGGGTACATAAGTTGTGTGTATAAATCACACGATTAAACGGCAGCCGGAAGTTTGTACGCTCCCTGTTTTTGATGACACGCAATTCTCTAATAATTTCCAATGAACAACAATTTAATGCTAAGATTTTTGGTAATATGAAAAGCCTGATATGATGTCAATCTGTCCTTTTGTTTCTGCTTTTAACGTAAGACCCCTATAAGAGCTACTATGAAGACAGAGAACAAATACATGTACATGCAGATGTTAAATGGGAAATAACAAGATATAATATTTGGGTTTAGGGTTATCTCTCCTGAATATTTTGATTTAAATTCAAACAATTTTAAGACACATTTTATAATTGGTTTAATTTTAATATCAAAATCTTTAGCTAAGAACATGGAATTATATTTTGATTTCTTTACAAAAATAGCTCCTTTATGTGAGCCATTTATAATCATATTTAATAATTACAGATCATAATCAAAAGTGCTGTCATAGTTGAATTAAGTCATAAATTACTACATGTATTACTAAAGACTAAAAAAATATATATCATATATTAAAGAAATAAATTTAACTTTTATGTATGTCTTCAGTACTTCATAATCTTAACCAAATAAAATTATTTGATAATTTACAGGTAAAACCAAAGATTGAAAAAATTAATAATAAATAAATATACTAATTTTAAGCAAATAAAACTTATGTCTTTAAATTTAAAGTGATTGGGACGCGATGAATTGTGTAAAGTAATTATCTCATCTATCACAGACGCTCCTTCTACACAGAAGATTTTTGCGTCCTGCTATGATTTTGGCAAAAACCAAATAACGCATAACCCACAACAAAGAAATGCAAAAGACATGCCACTAACTGAGACCAAAAACATAGATCAGTGGTCCTCAAAATGAGAATTTCAGAACAGCAACACGTTTAAAACTATATACATAAGATATATACACAGGATATGAGCTCTGTCATGTTAAAAATAATTTAACCTGCAAAAAACAAACAGCCTTTCGTGGCCATGGAAACAGGTTATTCACGTCTATTCTAGTGTATAATAAACCAAATAAATGCAAGAAGTCAGCAGCAATAATTGAAAGCAATAAATGACTCTTGACATTTTCATACCTCGGGAATATCTATTGCCATTGTTACTGTTAAAAGAGATTATTTATTTTATAAAAAAAATTATAGTTAAAATTATTCCAAAAACCTATAACTATAATATAATGAGATTTAGGCTATAATTATAATAATTTTAAAACTTTACACACGAAAATATTTTTTAAAAAACACTTATAAATGCTGAAATTATTTTACCTTTACTTATAGAAAGAACCACAGAAATGTGTGAAGGAACCGTTTGGGTCTCAACCTTTGGTTTTTATAAAGTGTATTTGTGTCTATTTTCTTGTCTGAGACATATAGAGAGAGACATTCTGGTCTGAGAGTAACATATAGAGAATGCTTCCTGTTTTATGAGTAACCTATAGAGATAGTGCTTCCTCGTCTGAGAGTAACTTATTGAGAGAATGCTTCCTCGTCTGAGAGTAATATAAAGAGAGAATGCTTCCTTGTCTAAGAGTAATATATAGAGAGAATGCTCCCTCGTCTGAGAGTTACATATAGAGAGAATGCTTCCTCGTCTGACAGTAACATATAGAGAGAATTCTTCCTCGTCTGAGAGTAACATATAGAGAGAATGCTCCCTCATCTGACAGAAACATATAGAGAGAATGCTCCCTCGTCTGACAGTAACATATAGAGAGAGTGATATATTTGAGCTTTGCGTCATTGCCAAGATCTTCAAAACTTAAGTCTCATTCTCTAATTGAATTTTATCATTGTATTTTCTGCTGAAGAAATCACTGACCAATGAAACAGCGGTTTAATTTCAACTGTTGTGCCTTTTTTTTTCTTTCAACCCTTAACACATCGTATTCCATCACTTATCCCATTCACACAGCTTCTCTTTACAATCAGTAATTAAGTTTAATTAAAATTTTAGCTTAAAAACTTACTACCTAAATAAATCTAGAAAAACGTCACAGATTGAGAAAATCCTATCAAAATTGACTGCATAGGGCTTGACATTGCTCAGCATATATGTCAGAAAAGTATTAGTAATTAAATACAAATAAAAAAAAAGGGAATACATATTAAAATATACCTGTACCACACATAAAGAAAACACCATAACAATAAATACCATGACTTTAAAACATGCAGTGGTGGTAATAGTGAACTATGACTTATGACATATGACATTCGTCATTTGTTTTAATTAAACCCATTATCATCCCCAATCAACGCCTCATTTTATTATTTTTAATTTTCAATTTTTTTCTAAATCAAAAGTTATTTTTTAATGATGATAAAAAATTAATTTCAGACAGGAGAACAGCTAACAAATTATTATTTTTAACACTGGTTAATAATTTAACATTTCAAAAACTTTTTAAATGAAATTTTGAAATTATGTTTTTTGGCATTAAATATTCATTGCAAAAATTTTGAGTTCTTACTTATGGCGTAAGGATGAGTAGTTCTAGATAATTTTGTTTTAAAAGGCAAATAAAAAAACATGCACAATTAAAGGCAAGAAAATAAAATGCAACAAAAAATAACAAGCTATTCATATATTTTTTTTAAAAAAATTTTTAAATCACAGGGCTATGTAAAGTCTTGCCACATAATTGAGGCAGTGCTACATACACCGAACAAACATTGAATTTGAAACCAAAAGAATAATAAAAAATTAGGACAAATTATAAAGTGTGTCAAATCAGGAGTAGGGCTCACTTAGCAATTCTTCATCTGTTACGTAGTCGTCCGACCCGTCGACCAAGAGATCGTCATCGCTCAGGACTTCACCTGAAATATTAGGAGCGGAGGGTGCGGAAGGGCGTTAAGGAGGAAACAATCATGTAGGTACATTTTTGTAATGGTAGCAGTTGATAAGTTAATGCTGGAGGGGGGGGAGGGGGGCGGGAAGGGGACGTGGGGGCTGGGGGGTATAGTTTGAGAATCTCACCAAGGTTTTTTTTTAACCTTCAGCTTTATGTATCGGCCAAAGTTTTGAGTCTAAAATGGGTATTAAAGAAAAGAAGGTCTAAAATAACAGTCATAGGTCCTGACATATGTCCTGACATAGGTCCTGACATATGTCCTAACATAAGTCTCGACATAGGTCCTGACAAAAGTCCTGACATAGGTTTTGACATGGGTCCTGACATAAGTCCTGACATAAGTCCTGAGAAGATTTGTAACATCTACAAAAACATCATCTAAAGTTTAAATAAGTCATCACTTAAAAAGTAGTCGGCTAGAGGGCCCTGTATAATGACAACAAATTTATACGTTGGCGTAAGGATTAAGCGATGTCAGGAGGGTAGGGGTTAAAACTCAAGAGTAATGAAACGTGACGTTAACCATGAGTGACTTTCTCCGCGGTCTTTTTGTCTCGCTCCACAAAGAGTGCCGTCGCCAGATAAAACGCTCCACCCAGGACGCAAATGAACGTGGTCAGGTACAAGGCGGTCCGCATGGACGTGAACTGTACGGACGGGAAATCTGGGTTGGGGTAGGTGTTGGCCAGGGAGTCTGTAATCTGGAGATAGAAAAAATTAAAAAATTATTTTTAAAAATTTAACTCATGTAAAGAATAAAATAAATTTGATTAGTTCCTTTTTTAAATAAGTCAATTTATGATGCTGTGTTTTTTTTTATCCGTTGAATGATGAGCAAAACACACTAACAAGAAAAGGCCATGGACAAAAAAAAATGAGGTGGAAAAAGTAATAATAATAATAATAAATTGATTATTTATATAGCGTTGTATCCCAGTAAGGAACTGGGCTCACAGCGCTTTACATGAAAGAAATAACATACTTATAAGTATTAAATTAACATTCATATCACAACAAACACACACAATTACAATACATTATACATAAGCTACGTTAATCATTTACAAGAAATGTTGTTTCATCAATTTTAAAAATAAATTTTGAAAAGATGTGTCTTAAGTGCAGTCTTGAAGGACTTGGTTGTTTGAATACCACGTATGTGTAATGGTAGAGAATTCCATTGTTTGGCTGCACAAAAAGAGAACGACCTTTCACCAAACGTTTTGGTGCGTGTCGTAGGAACAGAGAGAACGCGTGTGTCTGCAGAAGATCTTAGCTTGCGAGTGGGTGAGTAGACCGACAAAAGTTCAGTAAGATACGATGGGCTTGAGTCCGAAAAGAAATTGTGACAGAGAACGGCCAGTTTGTAATCAATACGGGCTTGTATAGGCAGCCAATGAAGTGAGCGAAGAAGTGGAGTAACATGGTCATGTTTTTTTGCATTGAGCACCAGTCTGGCAGCTGAATTTTGAACTTTCTGTAGTCTTTCAATGCATTGTTTTGGCACACCTGACAGAAGAGAATTGCAGTAATCCATACGAGCCAGTACAAGAGCACAGACTAGTGTTTTTGTGGCACTAACTGTTAAGTAATGACGGATTGAGCTGATCTGACGAATGGCAGTGTAGGCAGAGCGACAGATGTGATTGATGAAGTTGTTAATAGACATGTTGTCAGAAATAATGTAGCCAAGATTCCTAGTCGATGTTGTGAACAGAATATCCGAACTGGCTACGTGAATTGACTTCGGAAGAGACAAAGTACTGCGTGATTTATTGTTGCAAAATAGAAGTGCTTCAGTCTTGTCATCATTCAGCTTGAGTTTGCTTAACGTCATCCAAGACTTCACTTCACCAATGCACTCCTGCAACAATTGGACACCGGAGTCCATATTAGAGGGATCAGTGTGAATATATAGTTGAGTATCATCTGCAAATGATTGGCTTTTAACTGAATGCTTTTCAAGCAGTAGAAGTAGCGGTCTTGTATACAGTACAAAAAGTACCGGACCCAAAACAGAACCCTGAGGCACACCATAAAGCAAGTCAGCTTTGTGAGAGATACAACCATCTACTGATACTACCTGTGATCTGTTAGATAAGTATGATTGAAACCAAGCCAGAACTGAGCCAGAAATTCCAAAATAACTTTGCAGGGTTTTCAGCAGTATTTGATGGTCAACAGTGTCAAAGGCTGCACTAAGATCTAAGAGGACCAATATAGAAATTTTCCCACTGTCCAGTGCGAGCAGGAGGTCATTTGTTACCTTCAACAGAGTGGTCTCTGTGCTGTGAGAAGGTCTGTAGGCCGACTGATTAGGACTTAATAGAGTGTGGTCATTTAGATAAGAAAAAAGTTGTTTTAAGACTAGTTTTTCAATGACTTTCGACAAAAATGAAATATTAGACACAGGTCGATAGTTGTTTAAATTGTTTTGGTCTAACCCTTTTTTTTTCAGCAAGGGTTTTATACTAGCAGATTTACATAATGAAGGAAAGGTGCCAGATTTTAGACTTTCATTAACTATATTAGTTACTGTTGGGAGTAAGAGATCTAATGACTCAACCAATAGTGGAGTGGGGATGGGATCAAGAGGGCAGGACGTTGGCCTAGATTTTAGAATAACACTTTTGACCTCATTTTGCGTAACAGTCTGAAACATGTCAAAGCCTGACCTCACAGCAATAGAAGGAGATACATCATGTGGTGGCAACAACGTTCTGTCAAGTTCATCACGAATTTTAGCAATTTTGTTGATAAAAAAGTTACAAAATATATCTGGTTGCTGATGCAGGGGATACACAGAGGGAAGGACCATAGCGTTACCACTCCCTCTGAGGTTATTGCATACCTTAAATAGCTGCCTACTAGTACTACTTGTGATTATTTTATTATTAAAATATGATGTTTTTGCTTGATGTACAATATTAGTAACACATCGCTTGGCAGCGGAATAAATTTGCTTATTGACGACAAGTCTCGACTTCAACCAAGTCTTTTCTGCTATACGTCGAGCTTTCTTGGCGCGTCGAAGTTCTTCCCTTATTGTTGAATACCACGGAGATGATCGTGTTGACTTGACATTGTGGCGGGTGACAGGGGCATGTAAGTCCAGCACAGATAGTAGTGTACTATTCAGTTTATCCAAAGTGGGGCACAGGTCAGGGGACACGTAATCCCTTTTCGGTAGCCCTTATGCAAAATGTGAATCGCATGAAGATGAGATTCAGGTGAGCATTATTTGAATAATTGACTACTGAACAATGTTCCCTTTAAGCTGCGTGGCTGCGCAGATATCTGACCGACGCAGCGCAGCAGTTTAGAATTACCGCGCAGCAAATTTTGTAAATTATTGAACAAAAAGTGGTTGCTGTGCAACTTTGCACACCAGTTTTTTTACTTTGCACACACGAACCTTAGAGGGAACAATGCTTATGAAATGTAATGAAGGGACTTTGAAAAAGTTAACTATAAAAAAAACATTTTTAGAGTAAATTTTCAGTGAATTTGACACAAAATCAAACCTACAAATTTTTAAATATTCAATATTATCGCAACGCATTTTTCAGAGGAAGTAGACCAAATTATCATCATTCCTGTTCAAAAACAGCAACAGCACTTTGGTCAAAGTTGGCCGGGGTTCTTGATCATTTGCAGCAATGTCTTACATGAGTATCTATTAAAAGTGAAAGTCTTACAACAACAAAAAGTAAACAGCTTTCTCTGCCGAGTCGAGACATTCTTTGGAAGGGAGACAACCCTTTAAATAGGTCTCACCATTGGCCGGGGTTCTTGATTATTTGCAGCAATGTCTTACATGAGTATCTATTAAAAGTTGAAAGTCTTACAACAACAAAAAGTAAACAGAATTCTCTGCCGAGTCGAGACATTCTTTGGAAGGGAGACAACCCTTTAAATAAGTCTCAACAACAAACTGGGAGGACGGCAGGCCAATCGGACGAGACATAAAAAATCAGCTGACCCTTGCAATCAAAATGTTGTTTAAGTTATCCTTAATTTCTTTAGAAATAAACTGCACCTGATCTGTCCACAACATGCAGCTAACTTTAAAAAAAATTAATAATTATGGCATAATCTTTATCATACGCCAGAGCATTTTAAAAGCTTTTATTAATGCATCTCTTTATTAACTTTAACAAATGCTACGAACCTGGCCAATGAAGTACGGGCTCACAGCGTCCCCAAAGGCATGTGACAGAAGGATCTGGCCGGACTCTGCCAGTGATCGCCTGGTTGGAATGACAACATACTGAGGAATGAAACAATCCTGAGAGTTTAGGCACCACATAGTGGGTCATAACAAACACTTTCTTTACATAAGCAGCATAACAATATTACCAAACAGCATACCAAACAGCATACCAAACAGCATACCAAACAGCATCTTATCAATTTCATCATGATGGACACACACATTTCTACTGTTGATACAAACAAAAAAATTTGCACTGTTCCAAATCATTTTAGGGGGTGAAAGCTAATACAAAAATATTGTAAAATTTAACTCGGTACCTGAAACTGATTTTTCATAACGGTTAAGTATTAATAATAATGATATGAGAATTTACACAGTGTGATACGCCAGCCTTGGGCTTCACATAAAAAAAATTAGGAGAAATTTGCTTCAATAAAAACGTTCATATCATAATTTAAAAAAAAACATATGGCACTGAGAGTCCACATAAGTCACATCCATCTGTCAAAGAAATGTCAGACTGTCATTTAAAAAAAAAGCAGTTATTACATGTACTTATATTACATGTACTTATATTACATGTACTTATATTACATGTACTTATATTACATGTACTTATATTACATGTACTTATATTACATGTACTTATATTACATGTACTTATATTACATGTACTTATATTACATGTACTTATATTACATGTACTTATATTACATGTACTTATATTACATGTACTTATATTACATGTACTTATATTACATGTACTTATATTACATGTACTTATATTACATGTACTTATATTACATGTACTTATATTACATGTACTTATATTACATGTACTTATATTACATGTACTTATATTACATGTACTTATATTACATGTACTTATATTACATGTACTTATTTCAAGACCTCATGATGTTAAGAACTTATGTTAGTAAAAATTAGCATAAAAAAACTCCTTCAGATAGCTCAATTCAGTGAAATGAAATATTACCATTTTTTAAAAAACATTTGTAGCTTTCTTGTCACCCTCAATAGTAGTTCACTTAAACCCTCTGATATACTCTGAGTCAAAGAGAACAGGCGACATTTGTTAAATCTCAACGAAAAAAATCCAAGCACCATAATGTGTATTAATGACAATGGAAATTTCAGACTTTTTGAAGAAAAAACAAATTTCACAAATAAATGGGGGTAAAAATAAATGAGTAAATTAAAATATAAAAAAAACAATCATTAAATTTTAAGAAAGCCAACATTCACACCAGAGGCGTAACTAGCTTTTTTGGCGCCCTTGGCTAATTTATTTTTGGCGCCCTTGGCTAATTTATTTTTGGCGCCCTTGGCTAATTTATTTTTGGCGCCCTTGGCTAATTTATTTTTGGCGCCCTCTGATGTATTGTTGTTGGTTAGTCCGATTAACATCAAGTTACCGAAGGAATTCTAAGTCCATTGTAAGCTGAGGGGACTGACCCCAAGAAGATTATTAGGAAGAGAATGGTTCGGGGACAATGAGGACATGTGTAGGTTACTTATTTGTGTAGCTTGTAAGGAAAGTCCAAGGCACAGTATCGCTCAATCTGGGAATCACCGCAAGACGGCGCGCGCGCTGCGGCGTGGCGGACAGGAGTATATGACTTCGTTGTTATGTACTAGGGAAAAAAACTGCGCTAATGCAACAAAGGGTTATATTTAAACTTAAACGGTCCTTAAAAACGAACGGTCTTAACAACCTTAGGAAAGAGTGAAGAAATAGGGTCCCAATATTCCGATACGATTCTGATTAATCGTCCCATCACTAATTAACGCACAACACGTACATAAAGAAATTTCAAGCGCATGTTAATATTTTGCCGCCATATTGGTTTTCGTTATAACTCGATCATCGGTTATCTCGATGCCATTTTTCATACCCCAACGCCGTCTACTTAACCGGTTTCGACTGTAGTAAGATTTTTCTTTTTAAAAGAAAGACTGTAAAATCATATTGACATTTGTATGATTAAGTCAAGAAAAGGCTACAAACATAATAAAAATTAGTATAATGGTTTAAATGAAATATATTTAAACGAGAGCAATGCCCGTGCGATGCTACGGGTAGGCACAATGAAAATAACTGTATTTGGATTTGAGTTTCACATTCCCCTTAATAATGAGTGTAAACGTATCAGGAAATTAGGGTAGTGATAAATCAAACCCCTTCTTTATAAAAATCACGATATGTGTGTCTAGAAAATAGAAAATATGATGAATTTAAATATTTCCCATCAATTTTGGTATTTCTGCTTTCATAACGCACTCTTTTCTCGATATACTTTACCAGAATAACAAAGGTCCTTAACAGTTACAAAAATCTAATGGGCAAGGCTAAATTTCTTTTTCCATAAATAAAAAAATTAAAACAATATCTTTGATTCCTTTGGTTCTAGGGAAAAGCTCTTAAAATCACCCACTCCATTTTATAAGCGAAGTATGAAATTAGTTCAAGACGATTAGGATATTTTTTTAGCATAGTAACAAAGCAATAAATGGCAGATACTTGTTTCACTTAAATAACGGATTATTTTTCTTTGTATTTATATTCAAGCCTTTTTTCATTGTAGCTTTTTTAGCTTATAAAATGACATATAAGTTAGGGCTTAATATATAACATATATTATGTAGGCATTTGATTTTAAAACAGAATAGTTTTTAAAAAATCAGTCTGTATACAAAATTTTATCATCGTTGTATAATATTGCTCAAATAAAATCAAGTTGTTATGTCACAATATCAGTTGCTGTTAGAGTATTTTTTGCCAGAACAGGGGTAGGCACAATTAAAAAATAACTTTATTTTGTTTTGGGTCTGAAATTTCCATTAAAATTTAATGTAAATGCATCATGAAATTAGGGTAGTGATAAATCAAACCACGTCTTATAAAATTCACGATATGTGTGTCGAGAAAATAGAAAGTATGATGAATTTAAATATTAACCATCAATTTTGGTATGTCTGCTTTAATAACGCATGCTTTTCTCTATATAATATACTCCTACAGAATATGAAAGGTACTTAGGAGTTTTAAAAATCTAATCAGCTAGGCTTAATTTATTTTCACATGAATAAAAAAAATTATATATATATATATATCCATATGATTCCTTTGGTTCTAGGAAAATGCTCTGAAAAACACCAATTCCATTGTATAGTTTAAGCATGAAATTAGTTTAAGACGAATTATTTGTTATATGAGCCAGATCATATTTATTTGAATATGTATGCTTAGTAGAGGGTGGAAATATGGTTTACGGGTGTATGGTTCTTATTTTCTGTTCACACGAATATTAACATAAAAACAATGTTGTTTTTTTTTAAAAATTCCTAGAGATTGATTTTCTAATAAAAAGCGTCATTTTGAAAGGACTTTCCACTCTTTTCTTCTAGTATTAACAAAGCAATAAGTTGGCAGATACTTGTTCCACTAAAATAAAGGATTACTTTTCGTTGTATTTGTATTTAAGCCTTTTTTCGTTGTAGCATTTTTTAGCTTATAAAATGACATATTTGGTAATGGTCTTAATATATAACATATATTTTTGGCATTTGATATTAAATCAGAATAATTTAAAAAGAATTTTTTCAAGAAAGTGTATACAGCTTAATAGAAAACTGCCATTTAGTAAACAACATGATCTGCCTTTGAAATCAGTCTTTATACAAAAATGTATCCTCGTTGCATAATATTGCTCAAATAAAATCAAGCTGTTATGTCTAAATATCAGTTGCCGTTAGTGTATTTTTTCGCTTGAGCACGCACTTTCTGAAGCTAGAACCTATATATGAGTCGTAATACCCGCGATATGTCTTTACACTAAATATATTTATACCTTAAAGAACCGTACAGTTTATACCTGAAGTGTGTGCCACGAAACTCATTGTTCTAGAAATGTAACTATTTTTTTAATGAATGTTTTAGTTGTGTAAGCTCTTAAATACCTTTCTTAGCAATGATTTTTTATGGGAAAAGCATATTATTTATAGGAATTTTGATGCTTAAGTAAGGTGTGCATGGGTTTTATTTGTTTTAAAGAAACATTTTGAATCGCAAGGTCTGGGCTTAAAATTTACCCTGCTGATTTAGTTTAATCTATGCAAAAAGTATAAAAACAGTTGCTAAGCTATAGTGTTTATGTCATCCAGGGTTGGGCGATATTATTGACTCTTACCCCACCAATAAATGGTACATTTCAAAAGGTCATAAAGTTGTACTCAATATAAAAATAGCTGTTCCACTTATTAACCACACTCATTGGTCCGTGCATATAACTCCTATATATAATCCATTTTCGTCTATAACAGTACCGATTTTTTTTTCATTCCTTCTATTTCCTTGGGGAAGTTTATGGAGCAATCGTTCCAGAAGAAAAAAAATCGTGTAAACTATTTAAGCACCGAAGGAAAATAAATATCCCACCTAAGAATCATTGATAAATATAACTTACCTAGCATGTTTGACTTAATTTATGCAAAAAGAATATTAACAGTGGCTAAGCTATAGTGTTTGGTATCTGGTTTCACTCATGTGCTTTCTTTCTCTAATGCATTGAATACATTGTTAGTATTTGATTAGTATTTGATTATTTAGAACTAACTTGTAAAATGTCAAATACATTAAGTATTTAAATTAAACATATAAAAGATATAAAGAAAAGTGGTAAAATGATACTGTGTATTTGATAATAAAGAAAATAATAGAAAATAATAGTATATAAATATTGTTAAAATATTGCGCTAAAAAAACAATGACTATGGTTTGTAAACAAAAATGTTAGGTAGATTAACGTTGAACATAAATGTAGACATCTGGAGAAAGACCAAAGCAAATAAATTTTTCGAACGGCTGAATAAAATACATCTCGAAAATACATAAAGGAAACAGTGTAAAGATGTAATTTGCAAACAAATATTAATTCTGTAATTTTTTACAAAAAAATTATACGTATTCTTGTTAGAGGCGCAACATTATCAGACATAAAAATAAACCGTTTCATCACATTTAGTTCACAACATAAACACACACACACTCACTTTATTCACACACTTATACACACAAACATAAACACACAAACAGATAGTACCATTAAAAAAAATCACATTTCATTGAAATAACCGCGGCTCTTTTAACTTTGTTTCCATTTCACAAATTAATATGAGCTCGAACTATTACGTCAAGTCACAATATTTTATAGCGAGAAACGCCGTCTTGTTAATCTCGACACCAAAATGTTTATTATTTAATTTTCAATAATTTATTTTATTTTCGGGAGTTACCCCAGCATAGCGAGCACCCACGCACACACACGGCTTCGGACGCGCTTAGGCGCAATATATATAGGGATATAATTAATTATTCACTTTTTTGTTATCAGGGATAAAAGTGAAATACAGTCGGGCCTCGCTAAGTCAAACTTCCCTAGGTCGAAAACCTCGCTATATCGAATTAATTGTTAGGTCCCAGCTAAATTCCATAAGAGTAATGTATTTTAGATCTCCTTAATTCCAAGATTTTTTAGCTTTCAACCTCTCTTAATTGAATTTTCCAAGGCGTTCGGGTTATTATTCTGAAAATACATTTCAGAACACGTGCCGTAGAGCCACGTAAATGGACATAAATTCTTCTCTTAGTGCAGGGGTCGGGAAGCCTTTGCCTGAGAGAGCCATTAACACCACATATTTTGAAAGAAATTCTGTGAGAGCCATATAATATGTTTAAAACTAAAAATTCAAATAAATGTGTGCATTTTGTGTGATTTCAACTCTAAAAGTACAATAATTATGTTTCTGGATACTTTTTAATAACATTGTTATGCTGTTTTTTTATATGCAATTAATATGTAGATCAAAGGAATCTTAATAAACATGTGTTTTTTTTTAATCGAACATTCGTCTGAGAGCCAGATGCAGCCACCGATAGAGCCACATCTGGCTCGCGAGCCATGGTTTCCCGACCCCTGTCTTAGTGCATTCAACGAGGGACTTGCGAGTACAAAAAATGATGAAGACAAGAAAAGGGAGTGGTAACTAATTCGGGTCCATTTGCTGCATGCAGTGACTCTTTTTAAAAAGAAAAATCTTACTCCCCCATCCCACTGTGGAGGGAGTAATGTGGGGGAGGGGAGGGAAGGTGTATCCTCTCACGGGCTTGTGTCGGCATGTCAAAGCAAGTTGGCTTCCTTTCATCAGAGACCGCCTCTCTTTCCTGTCAAGCCTACTAGCCGTTATGGCTGTTCCCCCCACCTCTCAGTATCTACATTGTCCTTGATTAATCGGCGCCTATTACGCCATTTCCCCTAACTCAAAAACTCTGTAAGTTGATTTTTTTTTAGGGTCCTAATGAGTTCGACTTAGAGAGGTCCGACTGTATTTATTTATATTCGAATTAAAAAATTTAGAGATTTAGTGGCGCCCTTTTGAGATGTCGCCTTTGGCAACTGCCACCATGCCATCCCGTTGTTACGCCACTGGTTCACACCAAAATGTTGAGGAGCCAAAGCTCTGCATACTTGGACTATCTGTTAAATTTTGTTACATGTGCTGCAGGGGTGCTGTTGTTATTCTCTGTCATTTCCTCGATCCGACAAAAAGCAGTTTTAAGTCAAAGCATAGGTTTTTTTTGTTTTACTGAGCTTTTATCTACTAGAAAATGTTTGAGCTTTCTAATAATATTAAATTGAAAGTCAGATATTGTCAAAATAGAAAAATTTCAATCACTTGTGACAAAACTTAAAGTATGGCCCGAAATGGAATGGACATTGAATGATTGGGGTCCTAAATGATCATGTGGCAGCTGGTGAAAAAAATCATTGCGGTTTTCAATAATGTAATATTTTAATGTAATGTCAACATCAATGAAAATTACAGAGAATAAGAGGGTTTAAAATATATTTGTTAATGCGCCATTGTTATGAGGATATGATAAAAATTATTACAGAAAACATTGAGTGAAAAATGTCTATTCATTGGCAGCAGTGCCACAAAGACACATTGATTATATGTTCCAGTTTGAGGTGCCTAATTTATGTCACATGTTTTATTTATGTCACATTCTTTTTACCATATTCTTTATTTAGGTCACTTTCGTTAGTTAAGTCACATTCGTTGGTAATGCCACATTCTTTATTTATGTCACATTCTTTATTTATGTCACATTCTGTATTTATGTCATATTCTTTATTTATGTCACATACTTTATGTTACATTTTTAATATTTATTTCACATTCTTGAGTTCTGTCACATTCTTTATTTATGTCATATAAACAGATTTGTTTTGCTAAAACCTGATAGCTGCAGCTTTAGGTGTTGGGAGTGGGGAGAATAAAAGCTGGACAAACTTGGGCAAATTTAAAACATCAAAGGTCACATTTTTTCTTCACTAAAACTGTGACAAAATGCTGTACGCCACAAAGCTGATTTTCCCCACGAGAAAGATGAGAAATTTACTTTAGACTTCATATAGAGAAGGCTTTCATAGTGTACAGTTCTCAGTAATACAAGATAAAATCCCTGGAGACTCACCAACAGGATGTCAGCCGTGACGGCCCAGTTCAGACACAGCAACGTCTCACCGACGAAGATCAAAACCTGCGTGAGTAGAAGGTCAACAATCAGGGGGAAAGGGAGCTAAGTATGACATGGGATTAAAACAACACGGTTTTATGGGAGGGAGGGAGTTAATGGACAGGTTCAAGGGTCAAACAGCCGTAGTTCAAGGTTCAATGAGCGAGTGTCATTGATACATTTCAGGGCTCCACTGATAGTACAGTGGTCAGTTTATAGGGACTTTTATTACTGGACACACAAAAATTCCCAATTTCATATAATTTTTTTTTGGGGGGGGACTTCTTATGACTATTGTACATGTCCAGGGTCCAAAAAAACAGGCACCCTGGTCAATGTGTGACATGTGTGTGCTGGACCTAACTGACCATCCAGGCTGAGGCCATACGGACTGTGAACCTGTTTTGAGTAGTTACCCAATCTTACCCATGTTACCCCATCATCACAACATGAGATTACCCCAATGGCTGTGCTGTAAATGGACACCAGGAGATTGGTGGATAAATTACCCCATGTTACCCTTATTTCACCATCACACCATAGGTAGCATAATAGGAGTTTACCCAAGTGGTATAGGTATTCAAATAGACACCAGGAGATAGATGGATAAGTTACCCAAGGTTACCCCCATCTCTCCATCACACCATAGGTAGCATAACAAAAATTTACATAAGTGGCAGGGGTATTAAATGGAAACCAGGGGATTGCTGGATAAATTACCCCATGTTTCCCCATCACAAAATAGTTAAAACAACACGAGTTTACCCAAGTGGCAGCTGTGTTGTAGCTGGAAACGAGAAGAGCGAAGAACAGGAAGGGCACACACATGAGCATCCCCATGGCACAGATAAGCGGGTCGGCACGGGGGTTGACCCGCTTGTACCTCCGAGCAGCCTCTGCGCCCAGGGCCACTCCGATGAAGCCAGCGGCTACCGTGATGCCCCCGAATGTCAAACTAATTCTGCAGATGAGGAAAACAAAGACTTTATTTGATCCTAAATCTTTCTAAACCGACCAATGGCATTTTTTTTTCATTCTTTAATTTTTGTACAATAGATATTTCAAATATCAAAAAGAAGAGCTAATGTTTGGGTCAGTTTAAAAGCAACTTGACAAAAATGTTAGAGTCAACAATGAAGTAAATGTTTTTGATGAATGAATTACATAGAACATTTTGTATTATCAAAACAAAATATTTTAAGTTTTATTATTTTGAGCAGCTTTGAGCCAGATCATTGCTGACAGCTGCCAGAGCCTAGAATGTGGAAAAACGTTGAACCTTATTTTTAATTTTTTCAAAGACAGGTAAAAATGTATAATTACGTGGACTCTGCCTGCGGGTGACCTTGAAACTGTGTGGAGTAAACCATGAAGCTGGGTGCCAGGAACGCCAGGGCCCCGGTGACGAAAGCCACGCAGGTGAAACCCAGGGAGGACAGGATGAAGCTTTTACTGTGGAATAAGTGTGATAAATATAATGTCACGGGCAGTGAAGGTAAACGAAGTCCTGCCAGGCAATGGTTGCGGTCTGGCCAGGCAATGATTGTCGTCTGGCTAGGCAATGGTTGTGGTCTGGCTGGGCAATGGTTGTGGTCTGGCCAGGCAATGGTTGCGGTCTGGCCAGGCAATTGTCGTTTGGCAATGGTTGTCGTCTGGCAATGGTTGTGGTCTGGCAATGGTTGTGTTTTGGCCAGGCAATGGTTGTGGTCTGGCCAGGCAATGGTTGTCTGGCATAATTTCAACACATTGTCAAAAGAAGGAAGCACATTTAAACAATAAATGGGAAATTTTTTATTTTATTTCAATTTTTTTTTAAATACATTTTACAGTATTGGTTTGTTGTTTTTTTTAATTATTTTTAAAATATATATTCCTTCTCTTGGGGTATCTGGTAATATTTCTTTTTTTTTAAAAGGATTTAGAGAAGTTAATTTATTCATTACTTAAAAAGCATAAAAAGAAAAAAAAATTAATATCTAAAAACATTAAGTAAAATCTTAAAATTTTAATTGGCTGACACTGACAGTTAGGGAATAGATAGCAGATCTCATTGGATCTGACTTGGATAACCTCTGGGGTGTAAATGATGGATTTCATTGGATTTTGTTGGAAAAGTCCCATAGAGTAGATGATGTATTTTGTTGGATAATCACCAAGGTGATGGATCTCTGATGGTTACACAGACAAATTAGAGCAGGACTTACTTAAAACATAAAGCCTTCAAATCTACGATCACACTCGTGTTGGACAGGTGGACGTCGCTGCCCTCAGACATGCCCCGGGGTGGCTCAACGCACAATAAGACAATCAGTATAACACACACAATGCCCAGGACAGGGGTCACCTGAAAGTACATGAAATCATGAGCCTTGTTTGTCTAAGATTTGTTCATTTTGAAGAAGAAAAAAAATAACGCTAAAAATAAAAAAAAAGTGTAATTTGACTAGATTGATAGAAATGAAATTATTTCAACATGACAGTAACTTCTGGTATTATTTCAACATGACAGTAACTTCTGGTATTATTTCAACATGACAGTAACTTCTGGTATTATTTCAACATGACAGTAACTTCTGATATTATTTCAACATGACAGTAACTTCTGGTATTATTTCAACATGACAGTAACTTCTGGTATACCTAAAATATTTAAGTTTATCATAAGCTGTAGAACTATTTAAACAAATACATTCACAATAATTTGCAAGCTAAGGGGGGTATCATTAAATTTCCTGATGTGTATTTTGCTGGTCCAAATGTAAGGGCTCAATTATTTTCTATGATTTTTACCCTGCTTCCCCAGTTAAAGATGAAAATAGCAAACAATATGTTCCAGATATCTGTTGTGAGAGGAAAGCAAGGGGATCAACCACCATGAGCAACACGAGGCCACATCCATAAACTTAATTTATCTCATATATCAAAGTACACTGCACACAAACATCCAGAGTTTGAATGATTGGGCACATACAATACGTGACAGTACTAGCCCTGTACATACAATATGTGACAGTACTAACCCTGTACATACAATAAGTGACAGTACTAACCCTGTACATACAATACGTGACAGTACTAACCCTGTACATACAATATGTGACAGTACTAACCCTGTACATACAATAAGTGACAGTACTAACCCTGTACATACAATACGTGACAGTACTAACCCTGAGAGCCCAATGGACGCATGTTAATTGCACAAATACAATATGTGACAGTACATACAATACGTGACAGTACTAACCCTGTACATACAATATGTGACAGTACTAACCCTGAGAGCCCACTGCCATCCACCAAGCAATGAGGCAATATTGGATCCAACAATGTACCCCAGACCACTGTGGAGGGAGATAGAAATGTAAAACAACTTGCTTCAAAAAGTTAGTGATGCCACTTTTAAGATAAAATACAAAAATTAGATCTCAAAGCAATCCGACAGAAAAAGATTTTTAACTAGACTAAAACCATGCACTTATGAGCTTAAAATGGGAGGGGGGGGGGTAACATACCTTTATAATATAATTTTTAATCAATTTTAAAAACAGTAATGTACAACATACAGCTAGGAAATTCAATATGATGCAATGAAATTCATTTAACATGGAATGAAAGTGAAAATAAACATAAGCAAACATATTGATGACTAACTTCAACTCTTTGAGGTACCACATGTCCAAGAATTTCTGGGAAACATTTTTTTACATTTTGAATATTGTTAATCACTTGAAATACTTGAAATAACTAGCAAAAAAAGACCTATCAATCAAGATTTGCAGTGTTCACTAGGGAGTTCTATTTTTTGTATTATGTTTTTGAAATCTGTCTTAACCAAAGAGAAATACCCTAACAATGTGTTTTTCTTTATTTGCTGAAAAACAAAATGCAGTGTAGTCAACAAACATTCCCACTTGCTTGGACCAATAAGGTTGAGTATAGCGTTTATTTTAAATAAACACCATCCTTAAAGGAATGAGGAAATTGTTATCTGTACTTGAACCATGTGTGCCAACCACAAGAACCTTACACAATAGAAAATCTCTGCAGCCAGCCACGCAAATAAGAGAGTTATACAAGACACTGGCCACACATTCAACCTAAGTAAAAAATAAAACCTCCCAACTGGACACTAGCCACACACTGGACACCTACCTCCCAACAGGACACCTACCTCCCAACTGGACACCTACCTCCCAACTGGACACCTACCTCCCAACTGGACACCTACCTCCCAACTGGACACCTACCTCCCAACTGGACACCTACCTCCCAAATGGACACCTACCTCCCAACTGGACACCTACCTCCCAACTGGACACCTACCTCCCAACTGGACACCTACCTCCCAACTGGAATGGCAAAGTAAAACACCATCAGAGCCTTGGTCCTCAGCTCCTTGGCGAAGAGGTCTGCGATGATGGTGGGTGCTATCGTTGAGTAGCTGGCCTCTCCGATCCCGACCAACGCCCTCAGCATGACGAAGGCCCAAAAATACTTGGGGAATAAAAATGGAGCGCTGAATGGCTTAACTGAAATGTGCGTGTCACTTGAGTTTCTACCATTTGACAAAACATTTGAGAAAAAACGGGTTGGCGTTTTCAACCCAAACTTTTTTTAATTAAATGTGAAAACATCTTAATTATCATGAACATTGTGTGGCTATTCAAAAAAATACAACGTACTGCCATAATCAGCTCCAATGATATTATCTAGGGCTGGCTTGCAGGGATTCAGACATGACATTATACAGTGGATTTAGCCATGACATCATACAGGGTATTCCAGAGAGGGTTTAGGTTTAAAATATGATAAAAATATTTTTACCAAGCAAAAGGGAAACAACCCTTTATTCAAAAAAATACAACGTAATGCCATAATCAGCTCCAATGATATTATCTAGGGCTGGCTTGCAGGGATTCAGCCATGACATTATACAGGGGATTCAGCCGTGACATTATACAGGGGATTTAGCCATGACATTATACAGGGGATTTAGCCATGACATTATACAGGGGATTTAGCCATGACATTATACAGGGGATTTAGCCATGACATTATACAGGGGATTTAGCCATGACATTATACAGGGGATTTAGCCATGACATTATACAGGGGATTTAGCCATGACATTATACAGGGGATTTAGCCATGACATTATACAGGGGATTCAGCCATGACATTATACAGGGGATTTAGCCATGACATCATACAGGGGATTTAGCCATGACATTATACAGGGGATTTAGCCATGACATTATACAGGGGATTTAGCCATGACATTATACAGGGGATTTAGCCATGACATTATACAGGGGATTCAGCCATGACATTATACAGGGGATTTAGCCATGACATTATACAGGGGATTTAGCCATGACATTATACAGGGGATTTAGCCATGACATCATACAGGGGATTTAGCCATGACATCATACAGGGGATTTAGCCATGACATCATACAGGGTATTCCAGAGAAGGTTTAGGTTAAAATATGATAAAAATATTTTTACCAAGCACCAGGGAAACAACCCTTTCACTTACATCGTGTGGGATGAAAGAACTGGCCAGGGTGAAGCCCGACCAGAGGAATATCCCCCCCGCCATGAGGTACTTCCGGGTGTAGCGGTCACCGAGGTAGCCGAAGATGGGAGAGAACACCATGTAGGTGCAAATGAACGCTGTCTGTATGGCCGCGGCCTCAGAGTTGCCAAGGTGGTAGAAATCTTTCACCTCTATCAATACACCTGGGTACAGAGGTGCAGAAGCATGGATAAACAAACAAGTAAGTGGTTATGGAGAACTAGAATGTGTTCAATCAGGGACACATCTTCTTTCACAATAAAGGGCTATTTTACAGATATATATGTATGTATATTTTATATATAAATATATATGTATGTATATTTTTAAATTTTATTTTGATACATATTTTCTAAAGATTTCTAATCAAATAAACATAGCTAGTTATCTTACTGCAAATATAAAAAACTTTTTAAAAAGCTAAGTTAATGAGTTAAGGTTTAAAAAAATACCTGTGCTACGATTGAATTTTTTTTGTTACATGAACACTAAGATATATTCAGAAATTAATAATTAATTAAGAATGATGACTTTGGGTGTTTTGGATTAACCATATAAAGACGTGGGTCCCTGCATAAACTCTATAGTCAAATTCCAGAACTTTTTGAGGATAAAAATAAAATTCCTGGACATCTAAACAAAGTAACGATTAAAGGTAATTCAGTCAAAAATTGAATTCCTGCTGCATCGAGAAAAGTAAAAAAAGACTGAACGATGGATTTTTTTCTCCCCACCCTTAGTAAGAATCAAATTTTGGGAATTCTACGGAGAAATGTAAACAATTTTTACTGTTTCCATAATCAAGAAGACTTTAGGACATCCTGGAATTCCAGGAGGCTGTAAAAACCCTGATATATGCTGCATAGTTTTATAAAAATTAATATGTATCAAATTTCTACAATTCAAATAACAAACACTGACCAATGTTGAAATGTCACTTTTTAAAAAATAAAAAATGTACAACCTTTATATATAGGCCATATAATGCTAATGATATGCTAGCTACAAACTGAAAAGGAATTTGAAGACATCAACAGTAAAAGCAAAAATTTAATTGATCATTACCTGCTACTGTGAAGCGGTCCATGTAGTTCAATAAGTTCACCAGCAGCAAAACTCCAACAGTGATATATGATTTGCTTTTACTGACTGTCGGTGATACATGCTTGGTTAATTCTACCTGTGTCCCGTCTCCATTGATCCCTAACCCATGCTGATTGTTAATGATTGGGGCGCTGTCGTCTGATGACGGCATGACGATCGATGAAAGTTGCACAGTGTCGTCAAAGGGGCTCGGGTTATCGCGCATTTGATTAGGTTAGAACTTTCACTCCAAAACCCTGTGGATTCAATGTTTCATCTGAAGGCCATGGTGAAAGACTGGCTTAACCCCAGAATCAAACATCAAATTTCCTGAGAAGGGGTCAGGGGTTTCAATGTCAAGTGGTTCACAGCTTGGAGAGTGTATGCTGCCATGAGATCAATGAACACTCTTGTTGCATTATGTCTGCCATGCCTGCAAGAATAGATAAAATCAAGGGAATATTTTTCTAATTTTATTGCTATTAATAGCTTAAATAATTTATAGGCATATAATTAATTCTGGATAACATGTAAACAGAGTATGAGTTAGCCTGACAAGACGTAACAAAACAATTAGTTCTGGCAGGGAACAAAATGATGGTCCGTGGTTAAACCAGGATATTATAAATTATAATAATAATCTACCTATTATGTACTTATTCTTACTCAGAAATAAAACATAACCATACTCTTAATTAAACATTCAGATAGATATAAAAAACTATATGTCATATGAAAGAACAAAAAAACAAAACAATCCTCCATCTTCTCATCTGATCACACCAGGAAAACCAACACAATATCAACATTTTAAAAATGGGAAAATATAATAAAATGCAAGACTAGACTAGACATAAACGATGGAGAGCCTAAGTTACTGCGGGCTAAGTGTAGAATGCAATTATTACAAAATTATTCACTAAAAATACATAACTTTCTTTAGAACTGATTTTAAACCAAAAATTTAGTATCCATGAATTGCATTTTAGTATGATTTTAGCCATTTTTCAGACCCTATCTATTACTATTATCTAACCGACTAGATATAATATAGTTGTTGAACATTTTTTCCAAGTACCTAAAATAATCTTAAGTATAGTATAAGCATAGTATAGAAGGAGCGTCTGTAATAGTAACTGAAATAAGAAATAATGGTAATCCTGCAGATTTTACACATATTATTTCACACTGTAATTTAATTTTCTCGTGAAAACTTACGTTTTAATTTATTAAATGCATTACAGTGGAACCCGGTTAAGTCGACGGCCTCGGGGTATGAAAAATGGCGCCGAGATAACTGATCATCGAGTTAAACGAAAACCAATATGGCGGCAATATATTAAATGCGCTTGAAATTTCTTTATGTACATGATGTGCGTTAATTAGTGATGGGACGATTAATCGGAATCGTATTGGAATATCGGGACCCTATCTCTTCACTCTTTCCTAAGGTTGCTAAGACCGTTCGTTTTTAAGGACCGTTTAAGTTTAAATATAACCCTTTGTTGCGTTAGCGCAGTTTTTTTTCCCTAGTACATAACTATAACGAATTCATCTAATCCTGCCCTCCACGCGGCGCGCGTGGGTCTGCTAGTGACATGGTATTTTGGTGATTCCCAGATTGAGTGATACTGTGCATTGGAAGGCACTTGGGTGACTTTCCTTACAAGCTACACAAATAAATAACCCGCCCTGTGTAACCTACACATCCCCTCATTGTCACCAAACCATTCTCTTCCAAACCATCTTCCTTGGGTCCAATCCCTCAGCTTACAATGGACTCAGAATTCTTTCAGTAACTTGATGCTAATTGGACTAACCAACAACAATGGTGTGGGAGATTGAGAGTGGGGGTGGGTAAACTGTCTGTAGTCTGTTATATTATATATTTTAAAATCTGGGGAGCCTTGTTTACAGTAAGCACCCTACGATTTTGGCATCACTAGCTTTAATAAATGAGAATGTACATGCACATGTTTTTAGAGGTTTTTTTTACACAAAGGCATTGCCGTTATTTGTTTGTCTTTCATGACCTATATATGACTCATGAGAAAGCGAACTCTTCTCTATAAAAATGTACAAAAATAAATTAGGAACTTCTTTTGAACTTTTGAACCTTCAACTTTGACACATTTTAATTAATTCTAACCAATAGTTAAATGGCTTTTGCACACGGCCACTTCTTATGAATGAAACAATGAGAACAAAGCAGTAGTAATAGAGTCAAAATGAGGTTTAAGAATGAATGGTTGCCAATGACAACAAGTCTGCACAAGGTACATTTTGTTATTCCATACAAAACGAAATGTTTTAGACATGCGATTCTGCGTGCATCTTTGCTATTGGAGCAATTACGTAATACTCGGCATCGGCATCACTTACCCGGCCGATTGCCGAGTATCTCCGAGTATACGAAAATTGGCCGAACGGATCGGTTAAGCCCTATCGATAAGTAACATTTTCAAAATCTGGCGATTTAAGTTAGTAACACAGCGCTGAGAGCTAAACGCAAGCGGGCTGTGACGTCACCAGCAGACCTGGCGAGGCAGAAATTCAATGCATTCCCTTGGTTATAAAAAATCACATCTAACATTTTCAAAAGGTGGCGATTGGTCATGGGGATCGAGATAACCAATGGTAAGTGGCAAATTTCGCCCTCTTTTGTGCTCGAGGTATTAGGGTTTGGCGACTTAAAATAATCGAATTAACCGATGAGAAAATGCTAAGACAAAGAGAGAATTTTGCGGTTCCAATTAAAAAAAGTCTACTTAATAGAGCTGACGAGTTAACCGGGCTCGAGTTAAGTGGGTTCTACTGTATTATATGTTGTATTTCAGCTATTACAGCGCAAATTTGTGAGTCTTTTTAATTTCTAAGGTATTTTTTCGGCTCTTTATAATACATAATCTGGTCACGATACGTCCATTTTGTTTATCTAGCGCTCTGATTGCCAGATTTTTTTTACCCATGCTAAAACAAATTTACTGACTGAAGATATTTTTTAAAACGTATTATTCATCTATTTTAATGTTCTTTGAAGACAAATAAATATTTTAAAGGCAATTTCATTTTTTATTTTGTTACTAGATGTTTGATTCTTATTTTGTTTGTTTGTAAGTGAGAAATTTCCATTTGGCATCTTATTGGGACAATCCGACAAGTAGAGTGGTAAATAAACAAAATGGTTGCATCACAATCAGACTATTTACTGTTGAGAGCCGAAAAAAATGCCTTAGAAAATAAAAAGACTAAAAAATTAGCGCTGTAATAGCTGAAATAGGCTAATTATCATTTAATGGATCCAAGATGGTGGCTGTAGATGCTGGTCGTGTCTAGGACGGTACTGTTGCTAGGTTGCAGTTACTTGCCCCTTACTATTATTTCTACGATTGCCTCCCTCCCCTTATAATTATAAATAAGTAATGAAATTAAAAAAACGGGGTGGGGTTTGGGGAGGGAGATCCCTCCCAAAAAAAAGAAACGGGGGAAGGGTTTAAGGGGAAGGGGACCCCTCCCCTTATAATTATTAGATACGAATCATCGAATACGAAACTGCGGACATAGCGAGTGATGCAATAAGCCCGCAAATTTGAAGGCTTGCTCTTTTTCGTTTTGCCACCGTAGCGCGAACATCGCGTTGGAAATTTATTAGTGATTTGCTAAATGGAAGCTGAATTAAGTGTCTTACTAGTGATATTTCGGAAGGATATAGCTCGAGAATTATTGATAAAATTAATGATAAAAGTGTAGTTTTCGTGATAGTCTTCAATTTCAGCATTTTCCCTCGGTTGGGACTATCGATCCGCCCGCCATTAGTGTCACTTGCATATCAACAAAGATGGCGGCCGGCAAAGATCGTATTTTGGCCTGATCCATACAACAATAATTTACAACATATAATAATAATGCATTTAATAATTTAAAAACGTAAGTTCTCACGAGAAAATTAAATTTCGCTGTGAAATAATATACGTGTAAAATCTGCAGGATTACCGAAATAATTATAGTAAAAAGTTAAGCCTTAAGTGCCTTAAGCCTACACTGGGCCTCATACTCATGACATTGTTGAACTCATTCATTAGCTGTCAACTTGACTACAGTCTACAGTAGCCTACACTTTCACTTACACTGTATTTTTTCAAAAAAAATATTATAATTTTTATAATAAGTCCAGAAAATACTAAATAACAGCATTAAAATTGATTAACACCACGGAAATTTCATAAAATGTATGCTTATATCATCTAATCCTAATGTTATATCTCTGGCACTATACCTGAAACCAAAAGTTAAAAGTAAACAAAACACCTTCTCAACAATAGGGCGGAAGTAACATGAGAGTGAACCAAGATTACACTCAATAAGAGTAGACTCCCCTTCTGATAGTTTAATTTTTCTTTCGCATACAATTAACGTGCTTATAAAGTTAACAACTTTTTTTTTATCCAAAATTAAATTTTAAGTTGTAAACAGGGAAGCTTAAAAGTAACTGAACAAATTGACGGGTATACATTTTAAGCGGAAGCATTAATATTGGGAAATACTCATATCATTCTTTCCTATCAGCCTAACACACGGCCGGTGACAAAGATAAGACGATATGAGCTATCATTATCATAGAGCCATAGTCTGTGCCATGTTAGAGTTAGAGTAGAGTGTCAGAATGTTATAAATATGTCCATAAATGGACTGCGTTCCATTGAAGAGTGGGCACTATTGTGAAGTTAATGGGAAGCAGGAAGAGTTTGATTTTGTTTTAAAATACTGTATAGATTTTTTTTTAAAAATAGAAATCTGGAAAAAAAAGTTTTCGTAAGTTGGTATTTTCTGAGATAAATCATGATGAAATTACATTATCTCATTTATTTTCTGATATAATCATGGGATATTTTAAAATGATTTATTTTGTTTTGGATTGAAATTTATTTGGTTTTAAAATACACTTTTTAATTTTATAAATATTTCTTTTACTTCCAGCTTGACAAGGGCCTCAGTATGTTGCCGCACTGGTATTGTGGGTGGCTGTCCTGGTCTTAGAGAAGCTTCTGTATTTAAGGAGCGCCTGTAATAGAAAAGATGTTGATTTGTCTGTAACTGTGGTATATAAATTGCTGGAGTTAGCTGCTGTTGAAGGATTCAAGATGAACTTCGGAACTATGAACTCTCATGGATCCTTTTGGATTCAAGTGAGTAAGTGAGGGCAGAATATCCTGAACTTGCCGAAATCGCTCTTAATGCTCTTCTTCCATTATTAAGACTAAGTACAAGAACTTGAACTTGAACTATCCCTTAACCCGTTGTTGGGTCGTTGGGGCACCATCGTGAACTGCTCACTAACACACGCCATTTGTCCCGGTCCTGTGCTGCCCTTTGGGAGTCGCTGAATGACAGGCCGGTCCACTCTTTGATATCGTCCTCCCATCTCTTCTTTTGTCTGCCTCTTTTTCTTCCTCCCTGGACTGTGCCTTGCAATATAGTTTTTGCGAGACCTCCATTTCTTGTCACGTGTCCGAACCATCGTAATTTCCTCTTTTTAATGGATGTGATTAGGTCCTCGTAGGGGCCAATGACAGTACTTATTGTGTTGCGGACCGCTTCGTTTGTGATGTGCACTGTGTAGGAGATGTTCAATATCTTTCTGAAACAGTATGGAATAAAAATTTAGTTAAAAATTAAACGTTGAGCACTTGTACTACCTATAGTTACTATAATATTTTTTTTTATTTTAAAATTGTTCTTTATGTTCTCGTTTATAAAAACTTAGGCCTAAGTCAAAATACAAATTCATTAAAATACTATCGCTTTAAATAAAGCGGTAGCTCATGGTGTCACCCCTCACGACTTATCCCATAGACCTCCTCCAAGTCTGCCAGTGCGGTAGCTCATGGTGTCACCCCTCACGACTTATCCCATAGACCTCCTCCAAGTCTGCCAGTGCGGTAGCTCATGGTGTCACCCCTCACGACTTATCCCATAGACATCCTCCAAGTCTGCCAGTGCGGTAGCTCATGGTGTCACCCCTCACGACTTATCCCATAGACCTCCTCCAAGTCTGCCAGTACGGTAGCTCATGGTGTCACCCCTCACGACTTATCCCATAGACCTCCTCCAAGTCTGCCAGTGCGGTAGCTCATGGTGTCACCCCTCACGACTTATCCCATAGACCTCCTCCAAGTCTGCCAGTACGGTAGCTCATGGTGTCACCCCTCACGACTTATCCCATAGACCTCCTACAAGTCTGCTAGTGCCAAATAACGGTAACATACAGAATTGTACGTCTTGGTGTCACCCGGTGCGGTCCGCACCCACCAAGTGATGCCTCGGCTGCCATACTAAACATTTTGAGAAGCACTGATTTACGGTGACCAAAGCCCAAGACATTTTATTTCAAATCCGTTCAGTCTTGATAACCTATTTAACATCGCAGGTTTGAGAATATAGTCAATCAATTTTAAGGGATTATAAGTGATTTGCGTTTTATAGTACGTTATTTCCAGTTAAACAATTTACCCCCTCTTACTGTAAAAAAAATTGTAGAAATTGACTCTTCATCCAGACAGAGGCGTAACAATGACTTGCCATCGGGACAGTTGCCAAGGGCGCCGAGGGCTAATCCTTCAATAATGAATTTATTCTGTATAATTTAGTATTGTCCCTATTTCTCAAGGGCGCCAAAAATGAGTTAGACAAGGGCGCGAAAAACCCAGTTACGCTTCTGATTCCAGGGGCTCTATATCAGTCTGAGAATGTGAAGCCCAGTCTTTTTAAGATGTTTTCAATTTTAAATTCTATCACTTTGATAAAAGGCTTTTCGACATGCATCATATCACAACACAACACAGTAAGTGAAATTTTACTAGCATTTTGTTGTTTCAATATTACTTCTAAAATTATGACAATAATTAACAAAGGCTATGCCTATCCATACTTTCAAATTTTCACAATTCTGTTCATCAACAAACTCTCCATCTCCGGTCTTTTGCAAACTTCTTTGCCATTTTATATTTACAGTCTCTGCCAATCTCCGCCTTTAGCAAAAATACGGTTTTATCTTCATCTAAAAATTCTATTTATTTCTATTTAAATGTTTTCATGGAGCAAAATAATAATTATTTTAATATAAAATTATTTATACTGACACATCTTCACAGAACAAATAAGAATTTCTTAAAAACAAAATGTGAGGCCCAGATAGAGGGATTTTGATGAAATAGGACCTTAAAAAAATTATCATGTAAATGAATTAAACGTAAATCCTATTACATATTTAATTTAATTAAAATGAGAAAAACCTTAAAATTTGACAAATACAATTAAACAATATTGTTAAGTAAATTAGACATGTTTGAATTAAAAGCCATAATTAATAACTACTATTGAAAAACAAAAATGATCTCAAAAAATAATAACTCCATTTTTAAAAAAACTCCTACTCACATTTCAGCAATAAAAAAAATTATATTTTTATCAGCATCATCAACCCTCTCAGTAAATATGAACTTTATTTGAAGATTAAACTTTTATTCTATTTCCTGGATCATGATAAAACTTCGCCTATAATCAGTTACCCACCCACCATCTCCCCGGCCCTCCAGCCACAACACGAACCACTGAGGCCCTCAAGGAAATGACTACCTGAGTGAGATATATTAATCAAAAACACATTCGTCATATGGTATGAAAGCAATTGTGAATGTTCATTCTCTTTTGGGTCGAGCTGTTAGACTCTTAGGACCCGGTTCATTTTATCTCATTCGAGCCCCATCAAGCGGGCATCGCCATAGACGTACTCCTCTGTAGGTACCGTGACTTCTCCTTCCAAATCCCCGCACAGCTCGGGGCTCTCTTCGAGTACGTGGGCCACCGTCTCCTCCGGGTGGCCACACAGCCGACAGGCCAGTTCCCTTCTAGTGTTGAACTTGTACAGGTAGCATGAAAGCAACTAAGAGATACACTTTTTTTAAAACAGATATATATATGTTGGTAAATAAGCCAGTGTTAAAATGAAGGATATTTGGTTAGATCATCCAGGTTTCAATGGGAACTCATGGCATGAAGCCTAATTTTGAGTCCAATTTTTAATGACAGCTGATATACTATTTGAGGTGGATCTGAATGTGTTGTCACATTGTATGTACCACCATGGCAAATATACTCTATTTTATAGTATTTTCATATATTGGTTAATACTTTCAAAGGCAGGGACTTGGGTTTGTGCATGCTTTTTAAAAAAAAATCTGCCTCCCCTTGTGTAATACTGTCCGGTTTCTTCCCTTGTGTATTGCTGTCTGGTTTCTGCCCTTATGTGTGAATGTCCGATTTCTGCCCTTATGTATTAATTTCCGGTTTCTGCCCTTATGTATTATTGACCGGTTTCTGCCTTTCTGTCCTTTCGTGTCACTGACCTTCCTGGTCGCTGCCTTTTTCTTCTCTGCATTATTTCATTAACTAGAAGTTGACATGATGTACTACTGACTTCCTGTATTTCTTCTCTTTTGTGTAACATGAATAAATTTTTTGTGGAGATGTTATGTGGAAAAATGTAACTTGAAATTTCCAATTCCACGCCACCACTGTTGCATATATTTTTAATATTATTTATGTTGTAGCTTTTCATCGTCCCAATGCAGGCACAGAATCAATAAAAACAAAGAAGATATGTCTGTATAGCCAAATTAAATACTCTATGACTCCAGGACCTTAGGACATATGCTTTGCATTAGTTGTTTCCCTTTGTATTAAAGGAATTTTTAAAAAGTAATATTCAAATAAAGTAAAGGTGCGTAACTTTGGCTATATTACATTTTGATAGTCTTTATCCTAGATTATCTACCTTTTACCGTGAATCAAGATAAAGTGGAGGAGAAGCTATTGTGCAACATCGAAAATAGGCTCTCACGGAAACTCTTGTAAAAGAGGAGGAAGAAATGCTTAAGTTCGAAGTAAAATAACTTTAAAAATATAATGTTTCGACTATAAACATGATTTGTCAGACAGAAAAAAGAAACACCACCGAAATAGAAATATGAAGTATATGTCATTATCTCACTAATGTTTTAAGATCTCTGGCTCTGTAACTGAATCTAAGAAAACACATTAGGGGCCGTCCATAAAGTACGTCGCGCTCAAGAATGGGGGAGGGGGTGTAAGTTAGTGTGACAGTTTGTGACATGGGGGGGGGGTCCGGCCATGTGTGACATCACGGTGTTTTATATTAAATTTTAATTATTTTGTTATAAAAAAACAAAATTTTTGCTTGAAAGCGTGACGTACTTTGGGGGGGGGGTGTCCAAGATTTGTGACAGAGTGAAAAGGGGGGGGGGTAAAATTGTCAAAAATAGCGTGACGTACTTTATGGACGGCCCCTTACACATTCTTTTGTGTTTTGTTTTTTAATCTTTTTAAAAAATATTTCTTTTATACATTGTTTTATCATCACGTCTTTTCTTCAATGTGTTTGACTAATTGTTTATCAATAATATAAAAAAATTGCATGAGAAAAACAATGTAAGGATATGTTAAACTGTAAGCTTTCATAAGTATCTCAAGTGTAGTACATTGCTGGCCTCATAGTAAGGGTGAAAATCTTGTGAAAGGAGTGACGGCTTAAAAGAAAATTAAGTTAAAATTTTACAATGCCAAAAAAAAACCCAAAAAAAATTTTTTTTTAAAAATAATTAAAAAATCTTAGGGGCGTACAATTATGGAGCTGACTGCGATCCGAAACCAAGAGTATCCCAGCGGACAACTCCAAAGTCCGAACGGTTAGGTGCTAGTATTGTCGTGCGTGCGTGACTACAGTCGGTGTACGGATTTTAGACAAAGCATAGGTGAATATGCAATGTCGATGATGAAAAACAAAGTCCCCGTTGAGGGTCGGGTAAGCCTAAGCGACCGGTTGGTCCCCCTCACTAGCTTTCAGTGTGGGGTACTTATTAGGGCCTGGAGTGGCAGTCCGGATCGGCAATAAATACCATCAGGAACTGTCTTTGATGTCAGCTCAGGGGATTCTTCCAATAGGGTGACACCTTGTGCTTGGCCACTTTGTTGATCCCACCTGTCCAACGAAGGTCCACATGGTCAGTAGACTCGTATGCTCAGCCGGGGTGGCGTTGAGGTTTTAGCGAGGGGAAGTGGGAAATCCCATCACTCCTTTGAGTTCAGGTTCGTGGAAGGTCCCCCCCCCCGACCGTGCTCCTGGGTACCCCGGGCGGCTCTCTCTGCAGGGCCGGCCTTAGGCATAGGCAAACTAGGCAGCCGCCTAATAATAGGCTTAGGCAAACCAGGCTGCCGCCTAAGGTTAGGCATAGGCAAACCAGGCTGCCGCCTAAGGTCACGCATAGGCAAACCAGGCTGCCGCCTAAGGTTAGGCATAGGCAAACCAGGCTGCCGCCTAAGGCCTCAGATAAGTGCGGTCCTCGCACAGGAATCATAGAAAATAAAATTATATATTTTTCTATTACATTTAGGGCCACCTATTTCACTTCGTCTAGGGCCTCCAATTCCTTAAGCCCAGCCCTGCTGTCAGAGTGGACTGCCCCGGGGGATGTATCCTAGCTATTAGTTCCTATCTTCTTATGGGGGGGGGGTGTTTGCTAGTAGAATTTCGAGGAGAATTTCAGACCTATAAGAGTATTATGCTTAGGCTCAGGGCTTTTGACACCATTCCACATGTAGGTAGGATATGCAGAATTAGAATCCTTCCCGAGAGCTTGGTCAAAAATTGACTCACTCAACTTTTTGCTGTGAACAATGATAACTGCATTTGTTTAAATCATACTTCACCATTTGTTTAAATCATACTCCACCTCAATGTCCAAACAAAAACTTAAAAATAATTGTTAGTATCATGAGATTTTCTATAATTCTGCAGGTGATTTATTAGAGAGTAAAGAAATTCCAGATGTATAGATAAAAAAAAACTTATTTCAATATTTTGTTATACATGAATGCTAACAAGTAATCTAATATTAACCGTGAAATTTTGGACAAAATTTTAATGGCCATCATTTTTTTTTAAAAATCAACTATTGGACAATGGAAACGGAACTGGTAATTTTGAAAAAAAAGGCATTTCCTAGGTAGGCTGTGTGTGCCCATCTTTCTTCTTTTCGTTTCTGTTTTATTATTATTATTATTATTATAATTTTAAATCTCTGCTCAATTATTTTGACAATGGTATAGAATGTAATGTATAATGTAAATTTAATTTAAATACACGTGTCTAACGTCCATACTTTTCTTAATGTTAGTTACACGATGGCATCTCTAGAGAAATTTTGCGATAGAAAACTTTAAGATATAGTAGATAAGATTTTGGGACTATAAATATGAGTTGAGCGATAAAGGGAAGTCATCACAATGTATCGAGAAACCTACCTATTCAACCATAGCTAATCCCCCATCATTTCTAATCTGCCCTCATACTCCTTTCTTACGCCACCCTTTTTTTAATCCACCACTCCATTCCGCCACTCTTTCCCCGCCACTACGACCAATGCTCCATTTAGGCCGGGCGGCAGCGTAGATATCTGACCGACGCCGCGCAGCGGCTTTGTAAAATATTGGACGTTGTGCAACTTTGCACACGGACCAACGAACCTCAGAGGAAACATTGACGGCGACCCCTCATTCTTACACTCCCTCGACCCACCACACTCTGTACAGCAAATCTAATCCACCACCGCCACCCTGACATTATCTAATGCCCCGTAATCCACCACCGCCACCCTAGTTCCCGTAATCCACCACCACCACCCTGAAATTATCTAATGCCCGTAATCCACCACCGCCACCCTGACATTATACAATGCCCCGTAATCCACCGCCGCCACCCTGACATTATCCAAAGCCCCGTAATCCACCACAGCCAGCCTGACATTATCCAAAGCCCCGTAATCCACCACCGCCACCCTGACATTATCCAGTTCCCGTAATCCGCTACCCCTTAGGTGCATCCATTCAACTTCGCTTTTCTCCTCTATATACATCTCCGCACAAACAAGAACTCGGTTACGCCACTTTGTTAGTGGCAAGTTGTGCTTCCTATTGACTATTGAAGTTATTGGTACATTTAAGAAAACGCTAAAATCTGAGTAACAATTAAACTGTAATCAAACATGACGCCGCTGATTATTGCAACATTAAACTTTACACAGAATACCCCCCCCCCAACCCCAACAAGGGATTACAAAAGTACATTAACACCGCACTCAGGCACACACACACACATAATCTCCGACTCCGCTTAGAACTCCTGGTCCATGGTTCCCCCGTGACGTGTGTCAGTTACCACAAGGTCATGATATCACCACAGAACTCGGTGGCCTGACATGTGGGCCCAAGTATGTATATGACTTGGCTGGCTGTTCGTTAAACTTTTTTTATATTGTTATTTTTTTAGAACCTTGTCTGCCTGCCCGAATTTTTTGTTTGTTCCTTCTTCATTTCATTTTTTATTTATATCCCCAAAATGCAAACAGGGTGTTCACCTTATCCCGTAACCGTCACGGTGTCCGCACCAAAACAGAGTACCGAAAGACACCGCCACGTGTGCCGAAAATCGCCATTCAATTCAAACGTTGCGGTCGAGTTGATTTCAATCTTGATTTATTTTTTTTTCCTACTATTTATTTGTATAAAGGAGTTAACCGATGAATGGTTTAATGACGTCATCGCCGGGACAGAAATAGCACAAGCTTAGATAAACCAACAGATAGAATTAATTGTTCACGCCACTGTTTTCTATAGAGTCAACGTGCCGACAGCTGAGCGTGTTATGCCAACTCAGCGTAGCGTGACCCGAGGGAGCTAGGAATACTTGGAGTTGGTTAAACTTATTTGCATGACTTGTTAATTGATAATATGTTTACGAGTGATGTCAAAAGATGTAAATTTATGTAAAAATATGTACATATATATTTAATTTTTTTTTAAGTCGTTATCTTACGTATTATCACGATAGATGCCTGGTCTTATCCGGTGGCAAGTGGAGGACCCGGGGTCCTCTGAAACAACCATTTCGGCCTGTCATGTCCTACCAGAAGTCAATGAATTTTTTCTTAAAAACACATGTCTTTTTTTAATATATATATATTTTTTTTTATGAAAGTAAATTTTTAATTTATTATCAACTAGCGTACACTGTACACCCGTCAAAAATGACGGAAGTTTTCAGCTGAAATCTATTTATTTTATTTAAAAATGCACTTTTTTAGGGCGCCTACGGCGCCGACCTTTTTCAAAAGCTCACCTAACTTGTCCTTGTTTGATAAATACGAAATATTAAACTTTCTGAAATGTACACAAGGTATTTTATAATAGGGGTTGCAGGGGGGCCTAAGGCGCCCCCTTTCTTTCTTTATTTTATAATTAACCATTATCAAATCCTCTTTTTACATTGATCCCTTTTCCAAAATTAAAATATGAGCGAAAACAAAGACGTCATATAATATTTTTTTACAACGCATATTTAATTTGCACACCTTTTGATGCTTTGGTGCAGTAATTTGGTTTTACCTGCTTTCTAAAAGTAGTAGTGTCAGGACTGACTGACAGACACTACTTGCGTGACAATTGCAAATTATATTGTTTAAATTAGATTTTATTAATTTAGGCATGGATTTCCTTAAATCAATTTAATCTATTCATCCAGATGCGTCATTTCAGATAAATATTAAGCGGGCCGTATTTTCATATCTCCGCTCCAAGCAGGCTCAGCTCCCCCTCCCGATCCCCCAAACACAACTGCCGCCCCTGGTATTTTGTTAGATTATTGCAGCAGTTGCACTTTCCTGAACTAACGCGGTCATCTCCGACAACCGATATTTAACATATAATGACATACGGTCACCTCAACCTTTATATCCACCCCACCACCCCCCTCGCGCCCCGCCCTTTCTTTGAATGTCACCCCAACCCATTCCCCCACCCCCTCCCCCCTTTTCAATGACTAAGTTATTGAGCTGTAGCCAGAACTAAATGTCGATTAGAACTCCACCGTCTGGGACCCGATAACTTTTCCCTCCAACCCCCACCCCCACCTGCACCCCCACCACCAATCCCGTTTTCCCCATTAACTGTTCCAAACTCGTCCGGTTTAATGTGCTTGTCATAACCAGGTGTACGCCAATAATCGTTTTTTGATGGATTTAATTTTTTTTAATTAAAAAAAGGGGGGATCACAACAACAACCCGTCAACTAAACAAAACCAAACATTCACCCCCACCCCCCCCCCGAAACTGCACCCCTCACTTTATCCCGTTCACGTCCCATCATATAGGTTTATATTGGCAGCTCGGAGAACACCACCGGCCCGACTTCGCCGGCTCATGCTCCACGAGAAGACGTTCACCTTTCTGGACCTGATGCTCTTTTCCCCTCAATACCTCCGCGAAGACGCTTCTCGTTCCGGGTCCAGAAGACACCGGGCGATACCGTAGGACAATGGGACCCGGGTGTACACCAGGACAATGGGACCCGGGTGTACACCAGGACAATGGGCCCAGGTGTACACCAGGACAATGGGCCCCGATGTGCACCAGGACAATGGGCCCGGGTGTACGCCAGGAAAATGGGCCCGGTGTACACCAGGACAATGGGACCCGGGTGTACACCAGGACAATGGGCCCCCGATGTACACCAGGAAAATGGGCCTGGGTGTACGCCAGGACAATGGGCCCGGGTGTACACCAGGACAATGGGCCCAGGTGTACACCAGGACAATGGGCCCCCGATGTGCACCAGGACAATGGGCCCAGGTGTACGCCAGGACAATGGGACCGGTGTACACCAGGACAATGGGCCCCAGTGTACACCAGGACAATGGGCCCCCAATGTGCACCAGGACAATGGGCCCGGGTGAACGCCAGGTCAATGGGCCCCGGTGTACACCAGGACAATGTGACCCGGGTGTACACCAGGACAATGTGCCCGGTTGTACGCCAGTATAATGGGCCCCGGGTGTACGTCAGGTCAATGGGCCCGGGTGTACACCAGGTCAATGGGCCCCCGATGTGCACCAGGACAATGGGCCCGGGTATACGCCAGGACAATGGGCCCCGGTGTACACCAGGACAATGGGACCCGGGTGTACACCAGGACAATGGGCCCCGGTGTACACCAGGACAATGGGCCCCCAATGTTCACCAGGACAATGGCCCCGGTGTACACCAGGACAATGGAACCCGGGTGTACACCAGGACAATGGGCCTGGGTGTACGCCAGGACAATGGGCCTGGGTGTACGCCAGGACAATGGACCCGGGTGTACACCAGGACAATGGGACCCGGGTGTACACCAGGACAATGGGCCCGGGTGCACACCAGGACAATGGGCCCGGGTGCACACCAGGACAAAGGGACCCGGGTGTACACTAGGACATGGGCCCGAGTGTACACCAGGACAATGGGCCCGGGTGTACACCAGGACAATGGGCCCGGGTGTGCGCTAGGATAATGGGCCCGGATGTACACCAGGACAATGGGCCCGGGTGTATACTAGGACAATAGGACCCGGATGTACACCAGGACAATGGGCCGTGTGTACACCAGGACAATGGGCCCGAGTGTACTCCAGGACAATGGGCCCGGGTGTACACCAGGATAATGGGCCCGGGTGTACACCAGGCTTTGGGGGATTATCGCGGTATTAATGTTTGTGACTTGGCAGCCGATTCCATCGCAGATTCTTTTATGGCATGAGATCGTACCCAGTCAGGCAGCAATGGTTTCGAGATGAATACCGTAGCTTTTACACCTTATCTGGAAGCGATGGTTTTCAATTGCGTGGCTTTTATACCTTATCAGGAAGCTGTGGTTTTCAAAGTCGTGGCTTTTTTACCTTATCAGGAAGTTATGGTTTTCAATTGTGTGGCTTTTATACCTTATCTGGAAGCGATGGTTTTCAATTGCGTAGCTTTTATACCTTATCTGGAAGCTATGGTTTTCAATTGCTTGGCTTTTATACCTTATCAGGAAGCTATGGTTTTCAATTGCGTGGCTTTTATACCTTATCTGGAAGCGATGGTTTTCAATTGCGTGGCTTTTATACCTTATCTGGAAGCTATGGTTTTCAATTGCGTGGCTTTTATACATTATCAGGCGGTTATCGTTTCTTGATGTCTAATTATTATACCTAAAGTTAGCCAGTTATCATTCCTAGAAATCCAGCCGTCATACCGAGTTGCCCAACTTTCGCCAGAGTCCATCAGATGCTGCATTATGCCCATCAGATATTACGCTGCACATCTAAAATCGCACCTATATCTATAATTATCTTCTATCGCAACCAGTCCCTCGAATATCGCACCTAGTCACTCGGATATCACAGGCATTCCCTAAATTTATCGCACCCAATCCCTCATATATCGCACCAGTTTGTAATCGCACCAAAGAGACCCAGCGTTGTACCTGAATCAGCTATTATACCGTTACCGCCGCCATTTAATCAGATGCCGCACCCAGGATCAGCTCACGCACCAGTGATGACCGCGGATGTTTAGACACAAAAAGTCTGGGTAGCATTTCGATTGTGTTGGAATTCTGTTATAACGAAAAAGCTTGAGAAACAACCCTAGGAGGTCAGTGCGCCTTGTTTCGGACCAGGGCAGAACGACCCCGACAATTTGGTCACACGTCAAATGGACTTGGCATGGTTGACATGTTTTGAATGTGTTGAGTGAACGCGTTGTGTGTTTGTGTGTGCACGAGTTGCATATGTATGTGTGTGTGTATGTGTGTGTGTAATGTGTATAATTCACGAGAACCGCTGATGCCCGTCGGGAGTTAAGAGCCTCCAGTGCCATTGTGACGTCACAGCCAATTTCGAGAATCACGGGGATGGGGTCAACTATGTGCTGGGGGTGGGGCTCATATTTGTGGTGCGGGTGGTGGCGTCGACGCATGCTTGGGAAGGGGCCGCCGGATGGGGAGCGGATCCTTTCACTTTTTAGAACGGGGCACACCGTCACAAAACCGAGTTTATCTTTGAGCCACGTACGCCATGACCTAACTGCACTCATACCTGGGAGGGGATGGGGGGGGGGAGAGAGTCACTGGTTACAGAGCCAGGACAGTCGACCTAGGGGCTAATGACCTCATGAGGCAATCTAGTGCGTGCGTGTGTGTGTGGGTGTGTGTTTGGCGGGTGTGTGTGTGGGTGGTAAGGGATATCAGCGAGGCAGATGATTTTCTGTACAATGAAGTTCGTGACTCAATACCTCCTGTGATGTTGTGTGGAGTTACTAGGAAAGGAAGTTGGGGAGGAGATGCATAGAATTTCAGATTTGCTAGCTAACGAGGTATTGTTAAAAATAAACAGAAAAACTATGGCTGGCAGAGTCATCGGGCGAAGCGACAAGTTCTTCCTTTGCTGTCATAGCCAGAATCTCCTATCCTTACATCACCACCAACACATCCTTACATCACCACCAACCCATCCTTACATCACCACCAACCCATCCTTACATCACCACCAACCCATCCTTACATCACCACCAACCCATCCTTATATCACCACCAACCCATCCTTACATCGCCACCAACCCATCCATACATCACCACCAACCCATCCTTACATCACCACCACCTACCCATCCATACATCTACACACACCAACCCATCCTTACATCTACACCAACCCATCCTTACATCACCACCAACCCATACTTACATCACCACCACCTACCCATCCCTACATCTACACACACCAACCCATCCTTACATCACCACCAACCCATCCTTACATCACCACCAACCCATCCTTACATCACCACCAACACATCCTTACATCACCACCAACCCATCCTTTCATCACCACCAACCCATCCTTACATCCCCACCAACCCATCCTTACATCACCACCAACCCATACTTACATCACCACCAACCCATCCATACATCGCCACCAATCCATCCTTATATCACCCCCAACACAACCAATACAAGTCGGCATGTTTAGTTATCAACTCAATCCTACTAACCAATACGGCTTGCTATTGTTAGACATGAAGCCGCGATCTCAAAGACCTTTTTTGAGGCCAGCTGATCAGCGTTTTCTATGACGAGAACCTCGCTGTGACACCCATAAAATTAAGTCAATGAACTTCTTGTTGTTAAGCCTGTTATTGACCCGAGCGGGGGGGACAACGTGAACACACACTATAACAGCTTAGAGGTTCTCACGAAAAGTTATATAGATCAGTGCTTCTCAAACTTTTTAGTATGGCGGAATTTTTCCATTGCACCAGGTACCGGTGCATTATTTAGGCCTGTACTGACGTGCTAGCGAAATGTACTAGATTTTATTAAATCCTTTGTATGAACTTGAACTTGTGGTGTATGTTTGTTTGAGCCCTTGTCGCATAATTTTTGGATCGATTTTAGCCCCCTTCCTCGTAAGCTACCGAGCTGAAATTTTGCAGGCAGTTTTGTGCCGATGATAAAAATGATGTATCAAAATTTCAGATCGATCGCATGTACTTTAATTAAGTTATTGAATTTTTAGATTATTTTATTTATCTCTATGTATCTTGTTATTTTTTTTTATTTAGATAGAGTGTCGTATTATATTGAACAACCTTTTTTAATACTTTCCTGTTGTGTGATTCGGTGCGTATTATAGGGAGTTTAACATGTTTTAGAAGACATAATTAAAACTTGGATTTTTAGATTGTCGTGCGCTGCGTATTATAATGAACATTCTTTTAGTTATGTCTCGTACCAGGGGCGGATTAAGACTGCACGGGGCCCCTGGCTGCAATTCAAACTGGTGCCCTATCCAGCCAGCGTCCCTTTAAATAAAATGATTGCTAGCAGCTAATATAAGACTGTAACTTGTAACTAAATAGTTCATCGGTTCCTTTAACATACTTTGTCTGTACTACGGGATCGGCCTTCCCAGCCAAAGATTATTCATAAAAAAATTGAAAACGAAGAAATAACTGTTTGCCGGTATCCTAATATTGAGTGTAAAAATACAATTTTATATAAAAAAAAATTGAGCCCACGCGGGAATCGATCGCGTGACCGCTTGCACAGCTGGGCGACTTTCTACCTCAAGACCACACGAGCCTGATGTCAAATGTGAAGTATAAAAATATAAACAATAATCTTTAATATTTTCTCTTAGTGAACCTATAAAATCAGGTTTTTTTTTAAAATTAATTTATTTAATTTATGATATTTTCAGGAATTCATGCAAACATTTGTCCACCTTTCTTATAAAATATACTAAAGTTGGGGGCCCCTAATCATCGAGGGCCCCTGGCTTTAGCCAGTTCAGCCCCCCCCCTCCCTTAATCCGCCATAGTCTCGTACATAAAGGATTTATAGTCAAAAACGTTCCAATAGAATGGAACCTCCCAAAATCATCACAGGTCTTATTAAAAAAAATTGTCAATCACCATTTACCTTACCCTCCCCCCCCCCGGAAAATATAACACTATTTTTTAAATAACCTTCTTTCTTGAGGTCATGTACAATGACATACATGCATATGGTATTCGTCGGCTATATTTTAATTATTCGTATACATATCTTTTTTTAAGCGTAGAAAGAACGAGATAATTATAAACATACCATAAGAAGGGATATTTGACATTTGTAACCAACTTCATTCATGCTTGGAACAACATAATTTAGACTTTTTTTTAAGTGTGTGGGGGTCGTTTAAACATATATAATATATTTTTAGAACCACTGTCCAAGAAGACCTGACGCAGTGATTATCCTCTAATCAAACAGTTAACAGAAACCTTTTTTCCCCCTCTTTCTGTTGTTCTTCCTTCCTAAATCACCACTCAGACTCAGACATCGGTTTTCGGCGTCTAATTGCGTTCCATTAAAGAGATATGTGTACGGCGAGAATGCAACGACCCACTAAAGTTAACCCAGCAAAGGGGGGGGGGTAACAAAAGAGAAGGGAAAAAAATGATACCATCTTTTTTTTTCTTCTCTTTTCCCAAAAACTTGTTTATCGATCTTCGATCAATAAGTCGGTCAGCCGCTATCTCGCATTAACCCAGTAACCACAGGACGTTCGTCGGACCTGTCATTGTCCGTGTGTGTGTGTGTGTGGCGGGTGGGGGTGGTTGGGGTACGGGAACTCTCCGGCAGTTTCATGCCAGGCGGCCATTTTGGCTGACCCCGCGACCCGAGGTCGTCCTAGGTTTCTATCCGGGGCCGTCTTTCACAATCGTTACCTCCTCCCGCCCAGGGTCGGGGCCAGCTATTTTTATGGGTGGTGACGTGGATTGCGCAAGACGAGGCGATGTCCCCATTTGAACTCTTCACGCCACCGTCCGAGCTCGGCCTGACAGTCCCTCTTGTAAGTGAGTGTGTGTGTGGGGGGGGGGAGGTTGTCAGAAAAACAAAGGAAAAAAGGAGATCTTGGAAGCGAATCCACGAGAGATGTTTATCCATCACGACAGTGTTGACGATTTCCGGCTTAACATTAAGAAAGATTTTTTTAAACCACCACTTTCCAATGTTTTATGTTATAAATACCAAATTTGCCCCCCACCCCCACCCACTCCTCCATCATTCGCCAATTTTGAGTGTTGGCAGAAGAAAGATGGTGAACTTTAAAAAAAAATCATATTTGTGATTGTATGTGGTGTCCTCAAGACCACATGTAAGTCTTCGGGAAGTACCGCTGTCAACTCTGGAAGTGACGTCATTCGTGAGCGGAGATTGTGGGGGGGGAAAGGGGTGTGTGTGTGTGTCGGGGTGGCGGGGGGTCTTTTCCTGGTGTGGACGAAAAATCACGTGATGAGCTGTTATCAAAAGTTTAAGAGTCACATGTTTCACAATGTCACGTGACGTCCTCTATCAATCAGGTCTTGCGTTTCACCGAGTCACAATATTGGAGAGGAAAGGCGTTGATGAGGACTGAGTGGAAGGAGGTCGTGAGGCAGGCCCAAGCCATACATGGGCTGTAGCGCCACAGGGATGGATGGTTGCGCCATTTGGAAAGCACTGCTATCCCAACGCCTAACGCAACTATAGTGTTAAACTCATAGAATACTTCTTCGTCGTGAATGGACACCGCATAAAGAGGAAGGAGGCTGACAAAATAGATCACAATAAAATAATAATAATAATAATAATAATAATAATAATAATAATGATGATGATGATGATGATGATGATGATGATGATGATGATGATAATAATAATAATAATAATAATAATAATAATAATAATAATGATAATAATAATGATGATAATGATGATGATGATGATAATAATAATAATAATAATAATAATAATAATAATAATAATAATAATGATGATGATAATAATAATAATAATAATAATAATAATAATAATAATAATAATAATAATAATAATAATAATAATAATAATAATAATAATAATAATAATAATAATAATAATAATAATAATAATAATAATAATAATAATAATAATAATGATGATGATGATGATAATCATAATAATAATAATAAATTAAAGCTTTTATGAATAGGATAATACACAAGTAGACGTTTCGGCAAATGCCTTCATCAGTACAAATAACAACTGCTTGACAAAAATACAGGATATAAGAAGAGGGAGGAAGTCTATTACTAAAGCTTTGATTTTATTGTTTTGTTAACCCAATTCGTTTGTGTATCTTGCACAATTTTATTTATTAAAAGATTTATTGCAGTTTTATTCTATGTCTGATACATTTCTGTTTAAAGATTACTCTAACTCTAAAGGTGTGAAATTAGGTAAATAAATATATGTTATTAAAACATTGTACGAGTAGGCCTGACAAGACGTCACAGAACAACGAACGTTTCGGCAAAAAGCCTTCCTCAACGAACAAATGGACAAAACAAATAAAACTAATACAATGACAATGAAATGGAGTCCCGCCCATATTTTCTTTGAGCTAAGAAAGGTTATTTCCGTCGAAAAAGGAACGGGTAGAGGAGACGGGGGACAATAAAAGAAAGAAGAGGATCAGCCTTTGGGACACAATAGCCACCTCTGTCGTTTCTCTCAAAAAAAAATATTAGGGGGAAATCCCAGAAGGAAGGAGGGGAAGAAAAAAAAACTCACAAGAAAACTCAACGGGAGTTAATCCCCGTGGCCACGCGCGGGGTCAAGTTCAAGGTCAGGGTCCATCTGACAGAATTATCGGCCCCAACCGTCTCACCGAATTCCAGCGTTGGTTTCTGTTGATAGCTTTACAACTAACTGGGTAAGCGGGGAGATGAGGGGCGCTTCAACCACTGGTTCTAAAACTGATTCGTGAGGTCTCTTTACAAAGAAAATACTGTCGGACCTGTCTAAGTCGAACTAAAAGAGACCGGTAAAAATTTGACTTAAGGAATTTTTGAATTAGGGAAAATAGCGTTATATGCGCAGAATGTTGGCCGGTACCTAACAATTAATTCGATAAAAGGAGGTTTTCGACTTAGGGGAAGTTCGACTTAGAGAGGTCCGACTGTATATTAAAAACGTTATTCCCATTTCACCAAGTAAATTTGGAATACTTCCTCAAATTCACTATCAAGAAAATTCATTGTTGAAATGGAAGCTTCATTCACTGTGATCACTTAAAGTCGATGGCATGTTACTTAAAAGTTTTCAATGTTCAACAAAAAACGAAATAATAGAAGTTTAAATATAAATTTTTAAATTAAGATTTTTCAGATGATGAAATATTACGGGTTTTTAAAGAATGAATTATTGACATTTTTATAACTATGTAACATTTATTTTCAAAAATTGATAGGCTTGCCAAAGCCCCGCGCGGGGTGTAGGGTCACAGGGCCGGTCGGAATAATTGCTAGTTTTTAATTATACACAATACATTTTTACTTTAAATGTGAGTACATCTTTGATCTTTCACACTGAAACATTACTACTTGCATACGGAATTAAATGTTGGGTAATATTTAGAGTGACTTTCAGTTTTTAATAAGATCAACGTTTACATGAATCAAACGTCAGGTAATTTGGTGAACCTTTTATAAATAAATATAGTTTGGTGTTACTGAAAATATACAAATACTTTTTTTTAAAAGAAAGAAAAAAGAATTCAGATGACGCCATTGGTTTCAAAACCCGGCGAATAATCTCTAACTAACGTTAAACAATATAAAGTTAAATGGCCTCTTTTTCCCCCTTATTAATCACGAACATCTTTGCTAACAACAACAGTGAAACATGTGTAGTTTCAACAAAAATTATTGCGTCATTCAGAAATTGTATGATGGTCTCAACTTTCACAATTTTTTAAATTCTAAATCCTTTGAAATCTGACTAATTTGATATGTGATTTATTTTAAATTTCAACGTAAAATAATATTTTAAAGAAATAATCTAACTGCGGTAGACAGTTGTATCACCTCAATAGCCCCGTTCACGGGGCAATTCATCTTATCTTATCTTATCTTATCTGTTACAGACGCTCCTTCTATATAGAAGATTATTGCGCCATAAGCTTATCTATAGTTTGTGTTTATTATCCTGCATTTTTATTACAGATTTAAATCTTGATAAAGTGTTGGTTTTCCCTCGTTTCTTCAGGCAACCAATTCCACCCCCGAATTCCGGACGGGAAGAACGAAAATTTGTATGTGTTTGTTCTTGCATACGGAATAAGAAAGGTGTTTTTATCCTTATGTCTATCTGAGGGTTGTACTAAGTTATCTTTGTGTTGTGCGCATTTCTAAATTATAATCAATTGCTTTATGTATGATTACTACTTTACTCTTGGTTCTTCTATCCTCTAATGTTTCAAGGTTAAATGATTTAACTAATGGTGTTATTCTTGTCAGTTTCGAATATTCTCCAGTAATGAATCTGGCAGCTCTTTTTTGAATTTGTTCTAGTTTATCAATTTTGTGGATGGGTCCCATACAGAAGATGCATATTCTAGAACAGGTCTCACCAAAGTAAGGTAGCATTTTAGTTTTATATCTCTATTACATTTGTAAAAGTTTATTTTTATAAAGTCTAAGATTTTGTTTGATTTTTAATAACTTCATTGACATGAGGTGGGGGTAGGGGGGGGCAAATTGGTAAGCCTGTTATAGAATATAACGCATTTGTACCAATCACCTTGAAATGGAACAAAATATACCTAAGAAAAAAACTTCTTGAAAATTAATGAGGAGATTTTTAATTATTCAAATTAATTTTAAAAAATAAAACCCTTTCAAAATCAAAATAAATAAATTTAAAAAAAAACAACTCTTTCATTAATTTATTTTATATTGTGAAAACATCAAATGATTTATTACTATCTGAAAAGGTGTTTAATATTTCATTTAAAGAGTATTGTTTTTAAATCTGTCTCAGGAGCGGATAACTCGACACGCTCACGTTTACAAATCTAAGATTTTTAAATATATATTTTCGTTTTTATTAGGGAGCAAGAATTTTTTTTTAAAACACGCACTAAAACTTTTGGCGATAGGTATTTCTCTTTTTTGCGTGCTTCAAAACAGTGGAATTCTCTACCATTACACATTCGTAGTACTAAGGCCTTCAAGACTGCACTAAAAAAGACATCTCTTCAATCTTTACTTTCAAAATTAACAATCAAACCTTTCGCTGAATGATAAACGGAGCTTATGCACACAATCATGACAATTTTTTTTTCAATTTTTTTTTACATTTTTATTTATTTTTTTTAAAATTTGGAAATGAATTTTTTAAATTGTATGCACATTCATAGTGAAGCGCCATGAGCGCAGCTACTTGCTCTATAAACCAACAGACCCCCACCCGACTTACTGTGTTTTTTTTTCTTTGGTGCCTTTCCTTTTTTTTAAACGTTCGTTTGTTGATATATTTCCCTTTTAAAAAAATAAATAAAAAAACTCGAATCCCTGCCTTTGTTCCCTTTCAAGCTGCGCGCGCGGCTGCGCAGGTATCTGACCGACGCCGCGCAGCAGTTTAGAATTACCACGCAGGAAATTTTGTTTAAAAAAATATTGCAGAAATAATAGTTGCTGTGCAACTTTGCACACTAGATTTATTACGTTGCACACGAACCTAAGACGGAACGTGGATCCATTCCTACCAAACACAGGGACATTCCCATGTGTGTCTGTGATTCAAGTGTGTGAAGACACATTCATCTTTGGGGCATTTGACTACAACATCTCCACAACATTCGGTATTGATGAATAATGTTGTTTTTTTAAATTATAATATAAAAAAATAACACAGCGTATAATTGAAAACAGAGTTAAGATATATTAAAAGGTAAGGATGGGGTTTTTTTTTCTAAAGTAAATCACCCGCTTGCCGAAATTCCCGTGGGTCTGGTAAAAAGATAGAACGACTGTCATCAACGTGATTAATGGAATGTCGTGTGGGAAGGTGAAGGTCATACAGCCGGGCGGCCGAAATATACATTGCATTGTTTTAGTCTGATTTTTTAAAAATAAAATAATTTGTTTACATTTGTTTTCATTTTAACTCCGATTTTAATATCGACTTTTGTTGGGTTTTTTTTTAGTTCAACAACCCCCACCCCTTTTTTCCAACCCCCCCTTCACTAGATTTATTGAGACCCGAGGTTTAAGATATGGTGCGGGGCCAAGGAGGTTTGCAAGCCTCCTTGTGCGGGGCCAATGGCCCGTATTGAAAGTTTTACACAGCGAATATCTGTTGTGAGTCGATTGCTACCAGATTCAGTTAATACCCTTCATGAAATTTACGTCATTATGAACGCGTATATTTGCGCCTCTGAACTGCAACATCAAACAGTCAATACACAGTGTTGTTTTTAGGACCACGGGGAGTTAAATTATCCTATTGCTTCTTAACTATGTGGACGCCATTATTATATTGTTTGATTTTATTCTTTGTTTCATTTGAATTGTTTTTGTCCATATGTTGGTTTGTTTTTTCTATAAGTTTGTTCTATATTCTGTTTGGTTTGTTCTATTTTTGTTTCTTTTGTTCCTATTTTTTGTTTCGTTTCTTATGTTTTGTTTCCCATACTTCTATGTTTTGTTTGTTGATGCGATGTTTAGGGTGAGCTCGGTCCTTTAACGTTATCTTGTCATTTCTAAGTAACTCGTTAGGGCAGAGGCTTAAAATTCTGGGAACCATTGTCCTCAACGATCCCGTTACCATTCTTGACGACCACAATACACCGTGATCGTGTTGTCTTTTGTTCGGCACAGAAGGACTGTCCGGCGGTCCACTCGCCCTGGACTCACATAGTCTCTTGTCATCCCCCCACCACCCCCCTTTTTTGTTTGTTTGTTCGATCTAACCAAAACCCTTGGGCCTCCAGTCACGTGGGGTGCTTCAACAAGAAAAATTGGCCACCAGGGGCGGACTTCTCACGGCCCACCGTTAATAAAGTCATGGGAACCCCTGTGATGAAACCAGACTATCCAGTGGCCTTTTGTCGTGCATGGTAACCAGACAAAACGACAAGTGACAAAGCGACGAAACGTCAAGGTGACAAAACGAAAAGTAACGAAACGACAAAGCGACAAGATGACAAAACGACAACTGACAAAGCGACAAAACGACAAGGTGACAAAACGACAAGTAACGGAACGACAAAACGTCAAGGTGACAAAACGACAACTGACAAAGCGACAAAACGTCAAGGTGACAAAACGACAAGTAACGAAACGACAAAACGACATGGTGACAAAACAAGTTGACAAAAATAGTTCAAAATAGAACAACGAAAAAAAGGAAATTATTTTGACTGAAGAGTGTTTTTAGTTTTGGCCGCAGAGCTATTGAGTCAGTCCTTAGTCTATGTTCAAAGTGACATAGTCGCGGGGTCTTCAATTGTTCTACAGTGATCAACGTTGTTTCCATGAGACATTGTCATTTTGTCACCTTGTCGTTTTGTCCTCATGTCCTTTTGTCACTCGTCCTTTTGTCATGGAACCGCTGTGCATACGTAGACTTTTCTAATGCCAAAATTTCAAACACCTATTCTTTTATTAATCTAAAGACTTATAAAACTAATGCCACTGAGCTGACAAACATTGGGGCTGAAGTAGTGTACGAACATGACAATTATGTGCTGCTACATTTAATAGATTTTAACGTGGGTAAACTACTGGAACAAAGTTGTTGGCGTAGTTATATGGTCTAGTTATATGGTCTAGTTATATGGTCTAGTTATATGGTCTAGTTATATGGTCTAGTTATATGGTCTAGTTATATGGTCTAGTTATATGGTCTAGTTATATGGTCTAGTTATATGGTCTAGTTATATGGTCTAGTTATATGGTCTAGTTATATGGTCTAGTTATATGGTCTAGTTATATGGTCTAGTTATATGGTCTAGTTATATGGTCTAGTTATATGGTCTAGTTATATGGTCTAGTTATATGGTCTAGTTATATGGTCTAGTTATATGGTCTAGTTATATGGTCTAGTTATATGGTCTAGTTATATGGTCTAGTTATATGGTCTAGTTATATGGTCTAGTTATATGGTCTAGTTATATGGTCTAGTTATATGGTCTAGTTATATGGTCTAGTTATATGGTCTAGTTATATGGTCTAGTTATATGGTCTAGTTATATGGTCTAGTTATATGGTCTAGTTATATGGTCTAGTTATATGGTCTAGTTATATGGTCTAGTTATATGGTCTAGTTATATGGTCTAGTTATATGGTCTAGTTATATGGTCTAGTTATATGGTCTAGTTATATGTGTTCATTTCTTTTCTTTCAAAGCAAAATTATTTTAATGTTAATGTCTTTTTTTGTTTTTGTGGAATAACTAACAATGATGAATAAAATTGCTTATTGAATGGAATTAAACTTGACACACACAAACACAAAAGTAGCCACTCTTGAACAAGTGCTCAACATTACCATTTTTTAAATTTAATTTATTTTTATTTATTTTTTTGCAATTGGAAAGAATCATAGATTGGATAAAAAGAATAAACTATTAATAAAGAACAAACAAAGTTGCAAGAGGTTCTTACGACATTTCTAAAAAGATTTTAAATAACTGATGATCTTAAAATAATGCACTGCAGAGCCCCAAGGTGTGTTAATATTTCTTCATGGCTGAAAAGTATGCAGGAGTTAAAGAAAAACGCAAAAAATTAAATGTCAATGTCAGATCTCGCACAAAAAGTTCATTTAACTTAACCAATTTTGTTTACATGATACTCCTACTGAAACGAACTCTCTAACTCTGACTGTTTTAGTATGCACTAGAACGTTGTTGTGCATTCTTTTCAAGTCCATACTACGTTTGGAATATCAAATTGATTCTACAAGCAATGCATTAAACAGAATTCAGGATACAAAATAGTGAATATACCATGGTATACATTTTAAGTTTATTTTTAAAGCTATAGAAGAATTGATAGATGCAGACAAAAAGCTCAACACACGAACAGGCGCGGGAACTGTAATAGTCACAGTGGCATCTCGTTTATTTTCTAATTTATAATTTATATCAAAGATGCCCCAAATTATTTACAAACTTATAGTGTTCAACAGAGGCTTCTCACAGCGAAATTAATGGAATACTAAGGGATGCTTTGACATTTAATAAAATTTTATGTGGAAAGTTTTATTCTTCATAATAATAACACGAGGTTACTGTAGAAATTCATGTGGCAGTTATATCGAATTTAGAAAACAGATAAGACTTTCATACACCAGCTAATTACTGGACTTTGAAATTTTGCCTTCAAATTAGAGTATACAAAATATCTCACGTGTCACTGTTATACAAGGAATATTTGAACCCAACTGTTAAAAAATTATAAATGAATTCAAGACCAGTTAATTTATTCAATTTTTTAAATAGATATTTAGGCTAGATTTAACCTGCCTAAAATAGTATCATTACTTCGAACAATGTCTTAAATAAATAATGCAATGTGTTAAAATAGATTCTCTAAAATTAAGTTAATAAAAAATTAATTAAGATCAATAATGAATAAACCAAGATTATCTAATCAATTGTTATTTGGCTATGGAGCATGGTATGGCTGAAAACAATTGTGTAATGAGGAAAAACATAAAAAAACTTCAATTTTATTCAAGAAATGAAGCTTTTCTCTTGTTTTATAACACAAATATGTATTGCGTCCTTATTATTATTCTCTAATAAAGACTGCCTGGTACTTTGGTGGGGGCCGTCCATAAATGACGTCACGGCGATTTTTAACCCCCACCCCCACCCCCTCGTCACACTTCGTCACAAAAACTTAGACCTCCCCTCCAATATGACGTCACAAAGCTGTGACACCCCCCCCCCTAAGAGCAGTATTTTATTTTTGAAAATGAGAATGTTTCAAATCAATTTATTGTCATTTTAGTGTGTATTTAGTGTGTATTTAGTGTGTATTTAGTGTGTATTTAGTGTGTATTTAGTGTGTATTTAGTGTGTATTTAGTGTGTATTTAGTGTGTATTTAGTGTGTATTTAGTGTGTATTTAGTGTGTATTTAGTGTGTATTTAGTGTGTATTTAGTGTGTATTTAGTGTGTATTTAGTGCAGTGTTTCATTTTAGTGTGTATTTAGTGTGTATTTAGTGAGTGTTTCATTTTAGCAGGGTTGTTAACAATACTAAAAAATAATATTGGCAATACAAATACCAATACAATTTTAAAACCAGTATTGCAATACCAATACCAATACAATTTTAAAACCAGTATTGCAATACCAATACCAATACAATTTTAAAACCAGTATTGCAATACCAATACCAATATTTATTTATTATTGCCTTACCAATACCAATATTTGGGTCATTCGACAAATAAAACGCAAATACGTTTAAAATTTAAATTCATGAGTTATATCTAAAATCTGTCTACATTGGCATTGGATGAAACAAAACATTAACTTGACTAACTTTCAAGCAAGAAATTCTGTAAAAGGAAATCGGAAAGAAAATATTGACCAAAGAAAAGAATGGCATCAAGATCTTGAAAGTATTACCTATCGGTCCATAATATTCGCAATCATTGAAAAGTTATGAACTAAATAGAACGACGCATTCACGCTACTAAAAATAATTATAATTACAACAAATCAATATTATATAAATAAAAAAAATAATTTTTTCTTTGTTTGGCCTTATTTTTTGTTTGTAGGCCCTAGGCACGGTGCCTATAGTGCTAAGCCTTAATCGAGCCTTGGTAAGTCACTGGTCAATGCTCATTGCCAAAGATATCATATATGATTTGATTTCTATTATCATTCATTTCATCGATCAGTCTCATTCAAAAAGTGTTTGGCAATGTCACTCGCAAGATGGCGACAGAAAAGAAACATTTATTATATTCAGCTTTATTCACTACCAATGTTGTAGAGAATTTATTGAATATTGCTTTTAGTATTGGTTAAAAATCAATACCAATATCAAAAATAATTATTGGCAATACCAATACCAATATCAAATTTCAAGAAGTATTGCAATATCGTCCCAATACTTTAAAAAGTATTGGCAATACTACCAATACCAATACAATATTGCAATATTAACAACCCTGCATTTTAGTGTGTATTTAGTGCAGTGTTTCATTTTAGTTTGTATTTAGTGCAGTGTTTCTCATTATTTTCTGTCATCCCCCCCCCAGCGCGACTTTAAATATTATCATATGTCTATAAAATTGTTAAACTGTCAAACGTACTCCCTTTTACGGAGCCTCGTGCCCCCCCCCGGGGGCGCGCCCCACTATTTGAGAAACACTGATTTAGTGTAAGACTGCACTGTAATATTGTAACGCGTGAATCCATGTAAAACGTCATAAAAATAGTAAGAAATCGAATATTTAAGTGGAACTTTGATTTAAAGTAGCTTGTTTTCATGTGGCGTCACAATTCTTACCCCCTCCCCCATTCCCCCTCGTTACGCATAGTCACAAATATAGCCATGTGATGTCATTTACATGGACGGATCTCATAGCATTAACATATTTTTCGGGGGCGGGGCGGCAAATTTGGGTTTTGGCCCGGGGCGGCACATACCCACGCTACGCCGCTGCCCCGATGCCAAGTCGTTGTTACGACTCTGGGTACAGAAGGAGATGGAACACCAGATTTTTTTGGAAGATTTCACCTGTTTGAGAAAGTCTCTTTTCCCCTTATACGTATTTCTAAAACAGTGGTTCCTAACCTTTTGGGGTCCATGCACCCCTTTTTCTAAATCTCCATGCAAGTCAGATTGTAGATAAACTGGCATTGCAAAATGTATATTCTACAATTTCTGGTAGTCACATGCAGCCACATTTTTGCAAAATTTGGCCCAAAATGGTTATTCTTGTCGGGATGTCGGGGCAAGGATGTCCATAACGGTGAAGGTCCCTATATATCGGGACAAGCAGGTCCATAACGGTGACAGTCCCGGTATATCGGGACAAGGAGGAACATAACGGTGACAGTCCCGATATATGTGGACGATGACAACCAGGGCATCACGATAGCCGTATCATTAGTGCCAATGCTTAAGCTTTAACTTTAGAAATTTGTTTAGAGGATGTGCTCGATGTTTACACCAATCAACGCAATGTTAGAACCACTGATTTACTACAAAACCCCCCCACCACTCCACTTACCCCACCCACCCCCTTTTCTCTCTCCCTGGGGTTTTTGAGTTTTGGAGTGACTTTTCGTCAAAAGCCACGTAGAATGAATTCTTTTTAAAAAATGATTCACTGGAAGATATGATGACGATCTCAAGTGCCTTGGCTCGTGCTAATGACCTCAAAGGTCACTACTACAAGAGGTCGCCCCACTTTGACCTAGTTGTCACACGCCCTCACGCCAAAGTGGTCATTATTCTCATTAAGTCATGTGTGGTATTTTGAAAAAAATAGGTCGTGACACTTAAAAAATTGGCGAGTATGTGTTGGGGGGGGGATGGGGTGGTGCTGCTGTAAACTGTGATGCCCCACCAGTGCCCACCACCACCACTCCCCCCCCATCCCTAACAAGTATGAGATATACACCAGATGTCCACTGAATTATGAATGTCATTGGATGGGATGGCTGATGAAATGAGGGCGTCGTGAGGGCGTCGTGAGTTTATGGAGGGCGCCGTGAGTTTTGTGAGGGCGTCATGAGTTTAGGGAGGGCGTCGTGAGGGTGTCATGAGGGCGTTGTTAGTTTGTGAGGGCATCGTGAGTTTACGGAAGGCGTCTTGAGTTTTGAGAGGGCGTCGTGAGTTTTGAGAGGGCGTCGTGAGTTTTGAGAGGGCGTCGTGAGGGCGTTGTGAGCGCGTCATTAAGGCGTCATGGAGTACGCGGGGACCGTACGTAACGGCCACGCTTCTCATGGCCAATGATCACGATGTAGAATAAATAATTTTTTTAGTTCCTTAATGCTATTTTCATCTGGCTCCATCGCCTTGGGTTGTCATGCGGGTATTGTATGGGGTTTGAATGGGTGTCGTAGGGCTCGGAGGCTGGGGACCACTGTAGTTGGGAGACGCTTGGAAATGTCAATAGGGCTCCAGTATCATGGGGGTGTTAATTCGTATCGGTAGGTTAAGTCGTTAGGGGGCGTGCGAGTGTATAACTTTATTTAGATGTAAAACGATAGGGGAACATTGTTTTAAAATTAGAGCTGAGAAGACATCTACGTTACCAGACTTTTGTTTTGTTTGTTTGTGTCCCATAACCTTGTGGTCATAGAGGTTTCTAATGTTTCCATTGGAACTTTCTCGGGGCTTGGTAGACCTGGCGGTGCCCATCTTCTCTCTTCAGCGGAGGACTTTTAAGCAATGGTCATTCAACATTTTTATTGTGGCCTTTACGTGGGCTAGAACCCACGCCCCTCAACTGGTGAGGCGAGCGCACTATTGACTTCGCTATCCAGCCGCCAAGACTTTACGGTCGGTAAAAAGACAGGCATGTAGGTAGGCAGTCAGGGAGGTAGACTGGTAGGTAGGTAGACAGACAGGACAGGCAGGTAGGTTGACAGGCAGGTAGGTAGACATGCAGGGAGCTTGACAGGCAGGAAGGCAGGAAGGCAGACAGGCAGGTAGCTAGACAGGCAGGAAGGCACACAGGCAGGTAGCTAGACAGGCAGGAAGGCAGACAGGCAGGCAGCTAGACAGGCAGGAAGGCAGACAGGGGTTGGCCCACTCACTGCATACATATTCAACCTTGTCACGGCGTAGATCAGATAAAGACTTGTGGTTCGGTGCCTCCCAGGACTGGCTAAGTATATGCCCCGGCCACTCAGTGCCTCCCAGGACTGGCTAAGCATATGCCCCGGCCACTCAGTGCCTCCCAGGACTGGCTAAGCACATGCCCCGGCCACTCAGTGCCTCCCAGGACTGGCTAAGCATATGCCTCGGCCACTCAGTGCCTCCCAGGACTGGCTAAACATATGCCCCGGTCCCTCATCAACAACAAAATCTGCAAAACTCTACCCCCATAGCAACATAAACCATGCGACTGCTCAGCTTGTACCCCACTCCTCCGCTTACGTCCCCGACAGAATGACGCGATAACTCACAAATTTCCAGTCATCACTTGTTTCTAAGTATCCTCAAATCCAAAAAGGCGGATGCTATTTTAGGTTATTTTTGACGTTGAAGATTCTCCACTCATTGAGATATTAAAGTGTATCCGCTTTGTCAACGGGGTTTGTCATTTCCTGGCGTGAATCTATTCAAAGAACATCCGGGCATACAGTTTGGCCAATCTCATGTCGTGGCTGAGAGATTAATTAATAAGACATCCGGTTTACAAGTTTCAACAAACTCTTAAACAGCAGTTTTGAATTGGTTTCGTTGTGGGTATTCACTAGGGGTGTACCGGAACCGAAATGCGGTACACCCCTAGTCTTAGAACCTAGATGAAAATGTGTCTATAAGTAGAACATCACGTCATGCGGTGAGCATGACGTCAGATTGTTTAAGAATTGTTAAAACCATTTTTTAAAATATTTTTGGAGTTATTTTATTTATTTGTTTGATACACAATCTACGTGAGGTTGAAATGGTTTCTCTTGGTACGTCTCGTCATTGTTATTCCCCCCGAGTCAGTGTGTTTAAAGCGTGTGCGTGTGTGTATTTTTGTGTGAGAGAGAGAGAGAGAGAAAGAGAGAGAGAGAAAGAGAGAGAGAGAAAGAGAGAGAGAAAGAAAGAGAGAGAGAAAGAGAGAGAGAAAGAGAGAGAGCGAGAGAGAAAGAGAGAGGGAAAGAGAGAGAGAGAGATAGAGAGAAAGAGAGAGATAGAATGAGAGAGAGAGGGAGAGAGAATGAGAGAGAGAGAAAGAGAGAGAGAGAAAGAGAGAGAGAGAAAGAGAGAGAGAGAGAGAGAAAGAGAGAGAGAGAAAGAAAGAGAGAGAAAGAGAAAGAGAGAGAGAGAAAGAGAAAGAAAGAGAGAGAGAGAGAGAGAGAGAAAGAGCTGGAGAAAGTTATACACACACGTGAACTACATTAATCCCCTCTAATGGCCAGGGAGACGTGTTTGGACTACCATTGGGACGGCTGCCTTGAATGCAAACAGGTCCCGGTACTGTCTGACCCCCTCCTCCCTTTCACAACCACAGAACCATTGTTAAAACCCTCGGTACGATTCCTCCTCGCCAAGGGATCAAAACGGATCACCGTACTCTCGTGACCTGACCGAATGACCGCCACGTGACCCCCGTGTCAGGCCGATCAAAGTAGATCCGTGGGGGCTGACCTAAGCTTAATGAATTCGGCGAGGGCTTTGAACCCGTGAAGGAACGGTGGAGGAGTGGGGTGGTGTAAGGGGACGGGGGATGAACCGGTGAGGACACTGACCTTAAATGTCCTCTTGCGTCCTCTCAATGCAATCGGCTTTGTCTTTGCCCTTACATCCGGGGATTCCTAGGATCAAGGAGACGGGCGAGAGGTGAAGCGTAAAGTGATCCAAAGATCAAGGATCTCAGCGGGTGCAAAGTCGGGTTGTGCTTCTGAGGACAGATGAAGTTAAAAGTCACAGACAGAAGATTGGGGGGGGAGAGAGAGAGAGAGAGAGAGAGAGAGAGAGAGAGAGAGAGAGAGAAGAGAGAGAGAGAGAGAGATAGAGAGAAAGAAAGAGATAGATTCAATGACAAAGCGTGAGATACAGAGAAAGAAAGAGAGAGAGACAGAGAGAGAGAGCGAGAGAGAGAGATAGAGAAAGAGAATGAATTGAGGTAAATAAACAGTCAATGACAGTGTGTGAAAGAGACAGAGTCAATGACAATTCTTTGTAAATAGAGAAAGAGTGAGAGAGAGAAAGAGAAAGAAATGAATTGGAGAGAGAGCAGCAGTCGAAAACAGTGCGTAAAAGATAGGGTAATTTAAGGAGTTGCGACAGGCAGGAAGATTTAAGAACGGAGAGCGAGAGACAGGGAGAAGTTAGGTGGAAGGGCTCACTACGTCCATTCACTAAATTGTAAACGCCCAACCCCCCTCTTCCCCTCCGCCCCCACCACACACACACTTTTGACACGAATGAAAAAAAACGATAAGAGGAGTAATAAAATGGTATTACTTGTCTTGGTTGTAAGCATCGAGTTTGAATAGGAACCCCTTAAATCAGTTCCAGGGGCGATACCAAAGACGTTCTAGCTCAGTGATGGCGAACTTATGGCACGCGTGACGTAGTCGGCACGCAGAGCCTCATCCATGGGCACGCGACTAAAATATTGCTTCATTTATAAAACCAGCTAAGCCACCCCCCCCCCATATTCGTATTTCATTAGAGTTTCGGCAGTTGGTTGGTGGCGTTTGGAAGCGTATTTACATACGTCATCGACATGACGTCATCGGTCTTGTCAAGGTGACAAGCACCAGTGTCGTCAACATAGACATGACGTCATCTGTCGTATCAAGGTGACAAGCACCAGTGTCGTCAATATGGACGTTACGTCGTCGGTCGTGTCAAGGTGACGAGCAACGATGTCATCAACTTTTTTTCTTTCTTTTAATAATTAGGTCATGGAAACCCGGAAGTAATTTCCAAGAGACGGCACTTTTCTCCCACTCTAGAATCACTTGAATTTTTTTTTATTAGCTGTTGTCCCACACATCCTCGAGTTTCAACACGAGCCACTGTTTTATTTGACCAGTCACATAACTATCTGAATTTTTTGAAATATAAACCGGTCATTTAAAAATCGGGTTTTACCAACATTATCGTCGCCCCCGCCCCCCCCCCAAAATATATTTAAAAATAGCGACTAAAATTGAATGGAATTCTTCTGTCTGTCCTGGCTTTTTTCTTTTCGCAACGTTAGTGCACCAAAGTTATCACTCGTTTGTCTTATAGTTGTTTGTTTGTTTGTTTGTTTTTCATCAGCCCTGCGTAAGTATCAGTTGTACTTCCTTGATCGTTGGTTGGCGTGACCCATGACACGTGACACCCTTGCTCTATATAAATTAAAAAACACAATGCTGGCTAAAATGGACACCGGCGCGATCATCAAACAACCAGCACCGCGCTGGCTGGAACCAGTACAGGTTTCATTATTAGTGACGTCATAAAGTTACTAGAGGGGATTTGGGGGGGGGGTAATTTTTGCTCTTTACGTGAATGGGAAACATGTACAGCTCATTGCGTGTTTTATATATTTTATGTGGTGGGGGGATGAACAAATATTGCGTAACAATATATGTACATCCCCGGTTTGCACAAACCACAGCTTGCGCCAAAATTCCTTATATGCAAAACAAGTCCCTATCTTGTGCAACGAAACCTAAATTTCGACACCAACCTAATTGCGCCACAAAACCTAAATTTCGACACAAACCTAATTGCGCCGCAAAACCTAAATTTCGACACAAACCTAATTACGCCACAAAGCCTAAATTTCGACACCAACCTAATTTTCGCAACAAAACCTAAATTTTGACACAAACCTAATTGCGGCACAAAACCTAAATTTCGACACAAACCTAATTGCGCAACAAAACCTAAATTTTGACACAAACCTAATTGCGCCACAAAACCTAAATTTCGACACAAACCTAATTGCGCCACAAAACCTAAATTTCGACACAAACCCTAATTACGCAACAAAACCTAAATTTCGACACAAACCTAGTTGCGCCACAAAACCTAAATTTCGACACAAACCTAATTTCGCCGAAAAACCTAAATTTCGACACAAACCTAATTACGCCACAAAGCCTAAATTTCGACACAAAATTGCGCAACAAAACCTAAATTTCGACACAAACCTAATTGCGCCACAAAACCTAAATTTCGACACAAACCTAATTACGCCACAAAGCCTAAATTTCGACACAAACCTAATTGCGCCACAAAGCCTAAATTTCGACACAAACCTAATTGCGCAACAAAACCTAAATTTTGACACAAACCTAATTGCGCCACAAAACCTAAATTTCGACACAAACCTAATTGCGCCACAAAACCTAAATTTCGACACAAACCCTAATTACGCAACAAAACCTAAATTTCGACACAAACCTAGTTGCGCCACAAAACCTAAATTTCGACACAAACCTAATTGCGCCATAAAACCTAAATTTCGACACAAACCTAATTACGCCACAAAACCTAAATTTCGACACAAAATTGCGCAACAAGACCTAAATTTTGACACAAACCTAATTGCGCCACAAAACCTAAATTTCGACACAAACCTAATTGCGCCACAAAACCTAAATTTCGACACAAACCTAATTGCGCCGCAAAACCTAAATTTCGACACAAACCTAATTACGCCACAAAGCCTAAATTTCGACACAAAATTGCGCAACAAAACCTAAATTTCGACACAAACCTAATTGCGCCACAAAACCTAAATTTCGACACAAACCTAATTGCGCCACAAAACCTAAATTTCGACACAAACCTAATTGCGCCACAAAACCTAAATTTCGACACAAACCTAATTACGCAACAAAACCTAAATTTCGACACAAACCCTAATTACGCCGCAAAACCTAAATTTCGACACAAACCCTAATTGCGCCACAAAACATAACTTAAGTCACAAACCCTATATGCTGCACCACATTCTGGACCAGACAATTGGTGCGTGGTTACACAAAAAAAGGAGGGGGGGGGGCATGATGTCCAGGGAACTAGCTCAACAGCTCAATCAAATTAGTTCCATGACGTAGCACATTTTTTGGTAAGTGGACATCACACACACACACACTCCCAGCCAAAAGCAATTAGTTTGATATAAGTATGTTTTATAAATATTTCTGTCATTGTTTTTTCAACAGAAAGTTTTGTATGTCACTCAGGTCGAGACCACTTGACACTCTCGACAGTTGGTGGGGGGGGGGAGAGAGAAGGAGAGTCAGATTGACCCGTTATTAAACATATGAAGGTCACGTGTTTACATTTTAAGGTCACGCTGGTTTATTTTGACGAGACACGTGCTGGGGAATGTGCGCATTTCACGAGCATGGGGCGAGGGACAGAACACCTTCTCTACACGAGTCTCTCTCCTCTAGGCACACCTCAGAACACCTTTCCCTACACAAGTCTCTCTCCTCTAGGCACACCTCAGAACACCTTTCCCTACACAAGTCTCTCTCCTGTAGGTACAACCCAGAACACCTTCCATGAACCAATGTATTAATGTATCGTTATAATACAGGCAGCAGCAGTTGTGTACTGTTACATAAGTTATGTTTTATGGGACAGACAATAGACATTCTCAAAATAAATATTAGCAATTTATAGCTAAAGTTATTGATATTGATAATTAAACATAAATAAATAAACTTCAAAAGACGTCTGTCGAAGAAATCAATTTTATGGTCTCCTTTAAAAATGTCACTTGCCACTCATTTGAATAATTTTTCCTTTTAAATTGTTTAAAATAAATTTATATTACTTTTAGAAATTCTACAGTCCTTTATAGCTATTGTAAGGTTGTTCTTTTCCACCATTGCACTATAGTCTATAGGTTCACTACCCCGGCCCCCCACCCCACCCCACCAACAAAAAAAATTAAAAATAAATAAATAATGTTGGCCTCTAGCATTCCTCAAATAGCCACACGTTATATACCCACCGTATAATAGCCATCTAACCTAGATATTAACCTATCTATGTACCCACCATATAATAGCCATCTAACCTAGCTATTAACCTATCTATGTACCCACCATATAATAGCCATCTAGCCTTCCTATTAACCTATCAATGTACCCACCATATAATACACAACTAACCTTCCTATTAACCTATCTATATACCCACCATATAATAGCCATCTAACCTAGCTATTAACCTATCTATGTACCCACCATATAATAGCCATCTAACCTAGCTATTAACCTATCAATGTACCCACCATATAATAGCCAACTAGCCTTCCAATTAACCTATCTACGTACCCACCATATAATAGCCAACTAGCCTTCCTATTAACCGCCATCACATAATGCGTTTGGAGGACAGATTGACAGTTTAAGAACAAAAACGAAAAGAAAGATTCTCTCTGGTGTCATTGTAAGATGAAACATTTGGGGCAAACAGAAACAGTCGGATTTGGGATATATAACTCAATGACAGTCTAAATATAAACTCTTGTCCTTAATGAATAATCGTTACCAGACACGATATTTCACAACCTGGCAATTAAATATCATGTGGCACGATAGAAACAGTTGACCGTACGGTGGAGGGGGTAACTCGAGCCAAAGTCGTCAATAAAAGTTCGCGGCCCTGGATCAACTCTTTTTGTCCTCACGACCGCGGGCACGACAGAGTTGTCTGTCGTCTTGCCGGGGCGCCCTTTAATGCGGGGGACAGCAGCCGTCCCTTATTTTCACATTGAGTTATCGGTCTTTGTGAGCCGAGGAGAGGGTTGGGCCAGGGGGCGTTCAGTTGTCCCCCCCCCCAAACCCGTGTCCGCCTCTGTGGGTTGGGATTGGGGACAATATTGTTAGGCCGCCTCTGGCTAGTGGACGATGGGGGGCGTGTTCGGGGACATGGGTCAGCGGCGATTCAAGCTCCAGAGTCTTAATGACCTTAGGTCACCTAATGCCCAGACACTGTCGTCTTAATTAATATCAGACCTTAGGTCATCTAATGCCCAAACAATGTACCAGTGGACTTGATCAATGTCAGACCACAGGTCATCTAGAGCCCAAAGTATGTACCAGTGGTCTTAATTTCAGACCTTAGGTCGTCCAATGTCCAAAGTATGTACCAGTGGTCTTAATTTCAGACCTTAGGTCGTCCAATGTCTAAAGTATGTACCAGTGGTCTTAATTTCAGACCTTAGGTCGTCCAATGTCCAAAGTATGTACCAGTTGTCTTAATTTCAGACCTTAGGTCGTCCAATGTCCAAAGTATGTACCAGTGGTCTTAATTTCAGACCTTAGGTCGTACAATGTCTAAAGTATGTACCAGCGTCTTTAATGGCAGACCTTAGATCATGTAGTGCCAAACAATCTACCAGTGGTCTTAATTTCACAGCTATGGGTCACTAGTAAAATTAATTTAAAAAAAAACAAAAAACAATACACCAGTGGTATTAAGTCTGTTGGTCATGGTTATTCCGAGAAAAGCTTAAAATAACATAAGAGTGAAGATGGCAAAGAATAGCCTTAATTTGTTTCAGATTACCTTATATAATATAATACGATCTCTAAGATGACGTCACTTGGTCGTCAGTCAAGTCTCAGATGGATGATGAATATAAAGGGTACTCTTGGCGTTGACGAGTTGAAGGGAAGACGAGATGTTCGTGGAGGGTGGTGGGGGAGGTGCTGACCAAAGATGAAGGGTGCGTCCAAGAGGAGAGGGAGTAAGAGACAATGACCATAGAAAGCAGTTGACCACTAGCTTCTAATTCCACTTTACCGTTGAATTCCATGTGACATGTTTTCTTTGTTACCCCCTACCCCCACCCACCCCACTGCCTCTAACTGTTCTGAATCGATAGATTGAGATCGGGTGTAGCTTTCAGATCGGGTCTAGCCTTCAGTTGGGGTGTAGCCTTCAGTTGGGGTGTAGCCTTCAGTTGGGGTGTAGCCTTCAGTTGGGGTGTAGCCTTCAGTTGGGGTGTAGCCTTCAGTTGGGGTGTAGCCTTCAGTTGGGGTGTAACCTTCAGTTGGGGTGTAGCCTTCAGTTGGGGTGTAGCCTTCAGTTGGGGTGTAGCCTTCAGATCTGGTCTAGCCTTCAGTTGGGGTGTAGCCTTCAGTTGGGGTGTAGCCTTCAGATCTGGTCTAGCCTTCAGTTGGGGTGTAGCCTTCAGTTGGGGTGTAGCCTTCAGTTGGGGTGTAGCCTTCAGTTTGGGTGTAGCTTTCAGATCGGGTCTAGCCTTCAGTTGGGGTGTAGCCTTCAGTTGGGGTGTAGCTTTCAGATCGGGTCTAGCCTTCAGTTGGGGTGTAGCCTTCAGATCGGGTGTAGCCTTCAGTTGGGGTGTAGCCTTCAGTTGGGGTGTAGCCTTCAGTTGGGGTGTAGCCTTCAGTTGGGGTGTAGCCTTCAGATCTGGTGTAGCCTTCAGTTGGGGTGTAGCCTTCAGATCTGGTGTAGCCTTCAGTTGGGGTGTAGCCTTCAGATCGGGTGTAGCCTTCAGATCGGGAGTAGCCTTCAGATCGGGTGTAGCCTTCAGATCGGGTGTAGCCTTCAGATCGGGCGTAGCCTTTAGCTTCCGGTCTGGCTTATGAATAGATCCATCGTCTATATTTTTCAGCCATCCTAAAAATAACCGTAAAGCGGAGAGGGTTCTTTTAAAATTTTACAGTTAATTGTACTTGAGTTATATTTCTTCAGTAAACATATGTATGAAATTTTTTTTTAGTTATCACATATTGTTACTTTTGTTTTAATGTTGAAATGAAATAATCAGATCCAAGGTTTTCATAGCCCGTGACATTTCATGGCGCATATCTATTAATAGAGGATCAGGCAATTCGGTATAAACATTTTCATCAAAATCACAAAATCAAACATCCGGGTATACTTATGTGAGGACTATTTTATCTTATATTACAGACGCTCCTTCTATAGAGAAGATTAGTGCGTCCTCGCGTTTATCCATGGTTTATGTCTAGTCTTGCATTTTTTAAAGAGATTTAAATGTTGACAGAGTGTTTGTTTTCCTGGTTTCCTCGAGCAATCCAATCCACGCCCGAATTCCGGACGGGAAGAACGAAAATTTGTTATTATACACTTTTCACATTAGTTAAATCATTAAACCTTGAAACACTAGAGGATAGAAGAACCAAGAGCAAAGTAGTAATCATACATAAAGCAATTAATTCTAATTTAGAAATACAACACAAAGATAACTTAATACAACCCTCAGATAGACATAAGGATAAAAACACCTTTCTTATTCCGTATGCAAGAACAAACACATATACATTTTCGTTCTTCCCGACCGGAATTCGAGCGTGAAATGGGTTGCCTAAAGAAACCAGGAAAACCAACACTTTTTCAAGATTTAAATCTCTAAAAAAATGAAGGACTAAACACAAACCATACATAAGCGTAGGACGCAATAATTTTCTGTTTAGAAGGAGCGTCTGTAAACAGATAAGATAAGATAAGATAAGATTTGTTTGTTCTTGCATACGGAATAAGAAAAGTGTTTTTATCCCCATGTCTATCTGAGGGTTTTATTATTAGGTTATCTTTGTGTTGTATTTCCAAGTTAGAATTAATTGCCTTATGTATTATTTCTTCTCCCCTCTTTGTTCTTCTATGCTCAAGCGTTTCGACGTGTAAAGATTTAACTAATGTTTTTATTCTTGTTAGTTTCGAATATTCACCAGTAATTACCACTAATGCCAAAGTGATCTTCGTAAATTTAATGTTACCTTTAGTCACCTTAGTGCACTTGACTAAGACACAAACTTGCTGAAAAGTGTATTATACATGACTATTTCTGTACCCTATCATTACTTCCATATTTTAATTTGTTTTATGAAAACCTCGCCTCAAAATAGTATCTCCAATGTAATGAGATACGAAGTTTTCATGTCTGAGAAACGGCAATGCGTGATTTGAGTGACATCCTTGGGGTGGTCTGACTGAGATGTGATTTGAGTGACATCCTTGGGGCGGTCTGACTGAGATGTGATTTGAGGGACATCCTTGGGGCGGTCTGACTGAGATGTGATTTGAGTGACATCCTTGGGGCGGTCTGACTGAGATGTGATTTGAGTGACATCCTTGGGGCGGTCTGACTGAGATGTGATTTGAGGGACATCCTTGGGGCGGTCTGACTGAGATGTGATTTGAGTGACATCCTTGGGGCGGTCTGACTGAGATGTGATTTGAGTGACATCCTTGGGGCGGTCTGACTGAGATGTGATTTGAGGGACATCCTTGGGGGGTTTGACTGAGATGTGATTTGAGTGACATCTGGGGCGGTCTGACTGAGATGTGATTTGAGGGACATCCTTGGGGTGGTTTGACTGAGATGTGATTTGAGTGACATCCTTGGGGCGGTATGGCTGAGATTGAGTGACATCTGGGGCGGTATGCGAGATATGAATGTGATTCAAAGAGAAAAGTTAGAATAGGACTGATGGCGTAATAGAGTTCATCACATTCTTAATACTGTTAGAACAAGGGACCCTTTCAATACTGTTAGTACAAGGGACCCTTCTATACTGTTAGTACAAGGGGCCCTTCAATATTGTTTATAGAAAGGATAATTCAATGCTTTTAATACAAGGGGCCCTTCAATACTGTTAGCACAAGGGGCCCTTCAATACTGCTCGTACAAGGGGCCCTTCAACAATGTTAGTCGCGTCTCGTATTAGGGATCCATGAGAAAAGATAACGCTTGTGTGTGTATGTGTGTGTGGGTGAGGGGGGGGGGAATAAATGAAAGATGAATATACCGTACGAGGCGTGTACGTGTTCATACGGCTATTTGTGCAGACGTCTCGAGGTTCTTTCAATGAAGACGATCGTCGCTCGTTGTCCCGTGGATCCCCATGTTGAAAGTGTGTGTGTGTGTGCGCCGCGCTTTGTTGCCTTGCTCCCCGGAAACATACGGTCAACACACGTGTGAGTGCGGCGGTAAGTTGAACCCCCCCCCCTTACCCTTTTACCTCTTCCCTGAAGGGTAAGGTCAGGTCAAGATTGAAAGGTATGCGTCATGACAAAAAGTTTATTGGGAAGGGAGGTAAGTTGGAAGACGGATAGAGTTAGGTTCCGGTGTATTTTTGAGAATTAAAAACACAAGTGACGTCATGTGACAACTGGCCGTCATGTGACAACTGGCCGTCATGTGACAACTGGCCGTCATGTGACAACTGGCCGTCATGTGACAACTGGCCGTCATGTGACAACTGGCCGTCATGTGACAACTGGCCGTCATGTGACAACTGGCCGTCATGTGTCAACTGGCCGCCATGTGACAACTGGCCGTCATGTGACAACTGGCCGTCATGTGACAACTGGCCGTCATGTGACAACTGGCCGTCATGTGACAACTGGCCGTCATGTGACAACTGGCCGTCATGTGACAACTGGCCGTCATGTGACAACTGGCCGTCATGTGACAACTGGCCGTCATGTGACAACTGGCCGTCATGTGACAACTGGCCGTCATGTGACAACTGGTCGTCATGTGACAACTGGCCGTCATGTGACAACTGGCCGTCATGTGACAACTGGCCGTCATGTGACAACTGGCCGTCATGTGACAACTGGCCGTCATGTGACAACTGGCCGTCATGTGACAACATGCCGGGACCAGTAATCTAAACAGAGAGGCTTCGCAGGAAGGCAGGAGTGGAATTGTATGCACCGCCTTGGCTACACAAATGAAGATATGTAGCATACGATCTGTATGGACTACGTCCCCTTGGTGTGCGGGTGGAAAAATAAGTTCACAGAATCCCCCCCCCCTCCCCCAAACCCAACCCCACCAAAAAATAATTTATTTTTAAAAATTAAATAAAATAAATAAAAAAGTAATAAGTGTAAGTATAAGTGGGGCCCAAATAGGACGCATTGTCTCAAGTCACTCGTAAAATCTTAAGTTAAAAAAGATACGGTTCTCACGCCCCCCAAAGAAGTGGACATTATGAGTGCAATTCCCTTCAGTACTCTAAGGCAAGTGAAAGTTATGTTTAAATTTGTATAGCTAATATAAGGAGAACACACGGCAATATGGGTGGGTCCCCGGCCACCCAATGTACATTTTGTAGCTTTCAAAGCCCTCTATTACGGATCTTGATACAATGATATATGTTCCAAGTTCGGTATAAATCCATAAATCCATGAAGAGACGTGTAGGGGCACAAAAGCTCACAGAACTTTCGTTATACATTATAGGGTATCATTTCTTTAAAAAAAAACGGAAAACGTCATAGCTTAATGAGTAATGTTCTATTTTTAGATTACATTTAGCGGAACAATGTTTTGAACCTATTCCCCAGCTGACCTAAGTGGAATCTAACAAAGACAATCACACCAGAGACAAACAGTTATATATCATTGAATCATTACCATTGCAAGCTATGGTGGATTAAGGGGGGGGGCTGAACGGGCTAAAGCCAGGGGCCCCCGATGATTTAGGGCCCCCAAATTTAGTATAATTTATAATAAAGGTGGACAAAGGTTTTGCATGAATCCCTAAAAGTATCGTAAATTAAATAAATTAATAAAATCTTATCTATTAATCTGATCGCTATTCGGACCCGGTAGCCTCAGTATCGAAAAACTTGATTTGATTGGCTCAATAAGAGAACATATTAATAAATACTATTTATATCTTTTAAATTATTTTTAAAACATCAGGATCTTGTGGTCTTGAGGCAACATATTGTCTTGTGGCGCAAGCGGTAGCGGGTTCGATTCCCCGCCTGGCGATTTGTTTTTGTTTTTTTCATTTGTCTTTTTATTAATTTTTTAATTATTTTTTTTACACTCAATCTTAGTTTCCAGGCAAACAGTTATTTCTTTGTGTTCGGTTTTTTTTATGAATCCGATCCCGGAGTACAGACACATTATGAACAAGGAACCAAAGGACTATCTAGTTACAAGTTACAGTCTTATATTAGCTGCTAGCAATCATTTTACAGGGACGCTAGCTGGATAAGGCCCCGGTTTGAATTGCAGCCCGTGGCCCCGTGCAGTCATAATCCGCCCCTGATTGTAAGATGTACCAAATATTGTTCGTGAATACAAAGTAAACCTGTCGATGCTAACGCCGCCCCTCGATGCTTCTCGCCCCCACCCCCACACATACTCCGTGTGTGGTATAAACCAAATGTAAACAAATCAAGTATTTGACACATACGAAGCGCCGAGCCAATTAAACTCTACGAGTTTCAACTAAATAATGAGATAAAAGAACAGACTCGCTGGGAGAGCCACCTCGCACAATGACCGGATGGTAAGGAACGATCAAAACCGCGAGCCAGTCGTCGAGTGCTTTTATACTTTTTAATTTGCCAGTAATATTTTCCCCGTCGTGTCTGAAATTGTTGCCTGCCTTGATTATTCAGCTGTTCCGCCACTTTGAGCAATAACAAGGCCGCGTTCCCCCGTGTTTGATGCTGTCGCCAAATTAGTGAAGGTGTTGAAAGGCCGGGACAAAGAAATGACTCGACGGGTGGGAGGGGAGGGGGGTATTGTTGTGCCACGGAAACGGGCCGAGACACCCCACACCCCTTTAAAAAACGGAACAAAATATGTCCACGAAAACGTCAAATTTTGACAAAAACCAGTCCTAATTTGCGCTTTTGTGTGCTGTTCGGGTCTGGGGTATAAAAAAGACCCCCACGAGCACTTGACCTCGTGGATCCCACTCTGTGACCCCTGAGATACTGTGACCCTGGGTGACATCCTTCCCATGTTTACTTTCGTGTCCACCAGTCCATCTAAAGCCATCAAACAAGAAATTAAAGGCGGGGAGGGGGGGGGTGCAATGTCCCAGCGGCCCGGCTACGTCAACACGACCGGTCATCGGTTCGTCTCTTCATTATAAGGGTTGAGGGGGCGGTCAGAGAGAGACAGAGAGAAAGAGAGAGAGAGAGGAGGAGGAGGGGGGTCCCCATGTTAACACGTCCACTTTCATTGACTAGCGTCTCGCTGTTGCTAGACTATTCTTCTTTATGTCACTTGCTGGGTATTTTAAAAAAAACGGGTTGTGGTTGGGTGGGGGGAGGGGGTGGGGGAGGCGGGATTATCTGTGACGAGCTGAGACATTTGACTTACAGAGTTACGGTCATTGAAAATCAATAATATAAGCCAGCGACGGCACGCAGAGCCTCGTCAGTCGGCACGCAACTATAAATTACCCCCTTGATCAAACAAGCTAACCGAAACCCCCCATTATCGGGTTGAACGCACTTTGCTTTAAATATAAATGATTTGGTTTTGGTTTGAATCTTGGACACGCGGCTCCAAAAAGGTTCGCCATCACTGCTGTAAGCCGTCCAGAAACGTCACTTCCTGTTCCGGTATGTTTACATTTTTAGGGTAGAGTCTACGGCAGGGGTCGGGAAACCATGGCTCGCTAGCCAGAAATGGCTCTATTGGTGGGTGCATCTGGCTCCCAGACAAATGTTCGATTATTTTTTAAAAAAAGAAGTTATTTCAGACTCCTTTGATCTACATATTAATTGGATATAAAAAAACAGCATAAGAATGTTATTAAAAAGAATGCAGAGACATAATTCGCCTATTGTACTTTTCGTCTTAGTATTAAAAGTACACAAAATACACACATTTACTTGAATTTTTTGTTTTAAACATAATTTTTGGCTCTCAAATAATTACTTTTCAAAATATGTGGTGTTCAGACAAAAAGCTTCCCGACCCCTGGTCTAAGGGGAAAAATGAGCAAACAAAAAAGTGTGTGGGTGGGGGGGAAGGTAACGCAAGATAACTACGAAGAAAACTTTGCCGGAATTCATTTTACTTACTAAACGTTTCTACTGCCAAATAATTTCATAAATAAATAGATATTCATTGGTAATTATAAGAAAACTCTGCTTTTCTAATATCCGCCACTTACAAAATATATCGTCTTACCTGTGATAATTACATCAAAATGTCAGATTAAAATCCTTGACGGACCCCCCAATAAATGTCTACGAAATTTGAGAAGTTAACAAAATCTTGTTTAGTCGATTGTTTGTTTCGTTCTTTTGTTGTTGTTTTGATTTGGTTTGGTTTTTTTTTGTCCTTCTAAGAACTGTGCGTCTGGGTAAAAATGGCCATACATTAATATCAACAAAAAATTCCTGAAATAATGACTTGAATTGAGCCGCCTACGCCATTCCGCCACCAATAAGGGCCGTTCATAAAGTACGTCACGCTATTTTTGACCATTTTTAACCCCCCCCCCTCCGCCCTGTCACAAACTGTCACACATCTGGGACCCCCCCCCTAAAGTACGTCACACTTTCGAACAAAAATGTTATTTTTTATTAACAAAATAATTAAAATTTAATGTAACACAGCGTGACGTCACACATGGCCGGACCCCCCTCCCCCTGTCACAAGCTGTCACACTTTCTTACACCCCCTTTACTGGGCGGCCCCATAGACGCCAGAATAAAAAACGACCATTAAAAGCAACCCCCTTTCTTTTTGGCTATAAACATTTAACTTGTGCGGGCCGGAAAGGCAAGGTTTGCAGTTCGGGTCCCATCAGTTGCCTAGAAAGAGATAGTAGTGTTTAGGTCATTTTGGAGACACCAAACACTCGTGCTGGTGTCCTAACTGCCGCCATGACTCATTTTCAAACAACCTTAACTTATCTATACAGACGCTCCTTCTATGCAGAAGCATTGCGTCCACAGACGCTCCTTCTATGCAGAAGATAATTGTGTCCACAGACCGTGACGGATGATCTGTTGGCAAGTAAGTGATGCAGCGTTCACAGGCCACGGCTATGAGGGTTCCACGCATTACCCAGCCGTGTTAGGTACCCATTCGGGGTTGGGTGACTCAGGGACGCCCTAGGCCCCGAGAACAAATCCTTGCCTTCACATGGATTCGAACCCGTGACCATCGGTATGCTAGTCAAGCGCGCTGCCACTCGACCACCGCGTCCCTGTTACCTCATATCCAATGTTCCCTTTAAGCCGCGCAGTATCTGACCGACGCAGCGCTATATAGTATATAATTACCGTGCAGCAAATTTGGTAAAATATTACACACAAAATTAATCCCGTGAAAGTTTGCGCATGCGTTATTTTTTTACTTTGCACACGGACTAACGAACGTGAGACGCAACATTCCTGGTATCTCGACCTCTCACCCCATGTAGCTTAGTCCAGTGACGCAACCGACGTCGTTTTTAAGGCATGGGTCTTATGAACGATACGACATCGCAACTTACACTCTTGACCGAATACTCGCGTAGTAGTATTTCTTAAACCCTTTATGAATCTGGTATAAAAAAATTCCGGCAACCCCTGAGTACTTCCCGGTGGTGCGATGCTGGATCATGCGCACGCGAACTTACAATTGGATGGTTATCCGGATATGCGGCGCTATATTGTACCCGAAGCTGTCTTATCCAGGAGAGGTTCTTCACTGTAGCAGGAACAACGCGATATAGTTTTTCAAATTATTATTAAATAATAATAATATTTATTATGATATATGACCCTCTTTCCAGTCCATGACGGACTATGGGGCAAGAGATGTAGCGTTCACAAGTTTTTAGCCACCACTAACGAGCAAGGGAATGTGTGGCCAGCACAATGCCCCAGAGGCCTTGCCAGTACCTGGGCTCGAACTCGCGACTCGGGAACTGCCTCGGTTCTATAGTCAAGTGCGCAACCACTTAGATATTATATTTATATTATTATTAGTATTATCCGATATAGGTGCTTTGTTGTACAGGAAGTAGCTTATCCGAGATAGGTGCTTTGTTGTACAAGAGAAGTAGCTTATCCGAGATAGGTGCTTTGTTGTACAAGAGAAGTAGCTTATCCGAGATAGGTGCTTTGTTGTACAAGAGAAGTAGCTTATCCGAGATAGGTGCTTTGTTTGTACAAGAGAAGTAGCTTATCCGAGATAGGTGCTTTGTTTGTACAAGAGAAGTAGCTTATCCGAGATAGGTGCTTTGTTGTACAAGAGAAGTAGCTTATCCGAGATAGGTGCTTTGTTGTACAAGAGAAGTAGCTATCCGAGATAGGTGCTTTGTTGTACAAGAGAAGTAGCTTATCCGAGATAGGTGCTTTGTTTGTATCAGGAAGTAGCTTATCCGAGATAGGTGCTTTGTTGTACAAGAGAAGTAGCTTATCCGAGATAGGTGCTTTGTTGTACAAGAGAAGTAGCTTATCCGAGATAGGTGCTTTGTTGTACAAGAGAAGTAGCTTATCCGAGATAGGTGCTTTGTTGTACAAGAGAAGTAGCTTATCCGAGATAGGTGCTTTGTTGTACAAGAGAAGTAGCTTATCGAGATAGGTGCTTTGTTTGTACAAGAGAAGTAGCTTATCCGAGATAGGTGCTTTGTTGTACAAGAGAAGTAGCTTATCCGAGATAGGTGCTTTGTTGTACAAGAGAAGTAGCTTATCGAGATAGGTGCTTTATTGTACAAGCGAAGTAGCTTATCCGAGATAGGTGCTTTATTGTACTAGGACTAGCTTATCCGAGATAGGTGCTTTGTTGTACAAGAGAAGTAGCTTATCGAGATAGGGGCTTTATTGTACAAGCGAACTAGCTTATCCGAGATAGGTGCTTTATTGTACAAGCGAACTAGCTTATCGAGATAGGTGCTTTGTTGTACAAGCGATGTAGCTTATCGAGATAGGTGCTTTATTGTACAAGCGAACTAGCTTATCCGAGATAGGTGCTTTATTGTACAAGCGAACTAGCCTATCGAGATAGGTGCTTTATTGTAACCAGGGACGAACTGCCAGCATGCCATCTGAAAAAAACAACTATTTGAAACCCTTTCTCATAAAGTGTTAAAGAATGTACAACATTTTATAAAACTTACTCCCAATAATTTGAAGCGTTATTTTTTATTTTATTTTTTTAAAAAGAAAAAACGTGTTTCTTCCTTTCAGCGAAACCACCTGCATTAATTCCCCTCCCTGCGACCTTTGACCGCGTGACGTTTCACCTCCTCCCCCTCACCCCTTATCAAACATGCTTCCAATTAACAGCATGCAGAATGTGTACAACTTTGAATTCGTTAGACGTCGAGGCTATTGGGGTGGGGGGTGAGGTATCAACTAATGTGGACTGTCCTCTCACTGACCGTGCACTCGCCGGAGGGAAGGGAGGGGTTGACATGTTCGTGTGTTGTCAAAGAGTGGATATTTCACGACATTTGAACGCTCTGCCCGTTGAGTGTATACATTAGAAGACATCACGGCCACAAGTACATAAGCCACTACTCAGAGGGAAGACTCGGAAAACAGACTCAGAGAACAGACTCAGAGAACAGGCACAGAAAGCAGACTCAGAGAACACACTCAGAGAACAGACTTGTAGAATAGTTCAAGAGTTCTTATACTTATAGTCCACGACACGTCCTCGGATGTCATCGGTTCGTTACGCCTGGTTGTTTAATTAGGCAGATTAGTTTCAACATCTTGAAATGTATACAGTGTATGTGTCTACACCAGATATGGACAGTGTCTATATTTTAGATTTAGTTTGAAGAGTTTGTGGATTAAGTACTTTAAGGACTTAAGTCCAGATGACCTTTTAATGGAATTCATGAAATCATAGACATTAGAGAAAAGTAAGGAAGAATTTTATATGTATACTAGCTGACCCGCGGCGATTTAGTGACGGGTGAAGACTTCCTGAAAGACACAGTTGTCAAAATGGGGTGAGTTTGGGCAAACAACTGTGAATGAATGAAAAGAAGGAACCTTGGAGAGACCCACGGCGTAGTACACGCCGCATACTTGCTCATCATAGACAGTGCAAATAACGGTTTGTGAGAGTACAGACACAAAAGGCAGCACTAAGTAAATAAAAAATAGTGAGTAAACGTAAAGACATGCACACTGAGGTTGTTTTTACCCGCCTCCCGTTTATTAACTGACGTTCACTTGCGTTGTTTTCATTTTTTCGTGCTCTAGTTTTTATGTCCGTTCTTTCTCCACTCTCTTTGCACTCTCAATGAGCAAGTCTGCGGCGTATGCTACGCCGCGGGGCGTCTATTTTCATAATAATTATAAATCCTCAAATCCTATTTTTACATCGTTCCCTTTTCAAAAATTAAAATATATAAGCTAAAACAATGACGTCATATAATATTTTATACAAAATCGATCACAGCGCCACATAACAGCACTTACATCCATACAGACAACGGGAATCAATATACATAATTAACATAAGTAACTTATCCGTGTTTAATAAATACAAAAAATTAAACTTGCTGAAATGTACACAAAGCATTTCATAATAATTATAAATCCTTAAATCCTATTTTTACATCGTTCCCTTTTCAAAAATTAAAATATAATAAGCTAAAACAATGACGTCATATAATATTTATACAAAATCGATCACAGCGCCACATAACAGCACTTACATCCATACAGACAACGGGAATCAATATACATAATTAACATAAGTAACTTTTCCGTGTTTGATAAATACGAAAAATTAAACTTGCTGAAATGTACACAAAGCATTTCATAATAATTATAAATCCTTAAATCCAATATTTACATCGTTCTCTTTTCACAAATTAAAAGATAAGCCTAAAACAATGACGTCATATAATATTTTTATACAAAATCGATCGCAGCGCCACCTAAGGGGTCGCCCATAAGTACGTCACGCTCCAGAGGGGGGGGTGTACGAAAGTGTGACAGTTTGTGACAGGGGGGGGGGTCCGCCATGTGTGACGTAACGGTGTTTTATATTAAATTTTAATTATTTTGTTAATAAAAAAACATTTTTTGTTGTAAAGTGTGACGTACTTTAGGGGGGGGGAGTCCGAGATTTTTGACAGTTTGTGACAGGGGGGAGGGGGTTAAAAATGGTCAAAAATAGCGTGACGTACTTTAAGGACGGCCCCTAACAGCGTTATTCCATACATGCATACATACATACAACGGGAATTATGTATATTGATATATTTTTTAAATTGGTTTTGAAAGAGATACGCGAATGGAACTCGCGGTAAAGTGATGGCGATGTAGAGAAATAGGTGGTGGTTTGGGGTGGGGGTAAATGTAAAAAACAAATTCATTTAAAATCTGTGTGTGGTGCGCGTGCGTGCGTGCGTGCTTGCGTGCATGAGTGTGTGCGAGCGTGTGTGTGCATGTGTGTGTGTGTGTATGTGTGAGTTTGTGTGTAAAATGGCTTCAATAAATCTGTGCAGATTTCGGCCGGTGTCACAGTTAGGGGAACCTTTTATGTTAATCTGGAGGAAAATATCTTCAACTTTTAAGTATTTATTTGAACATGAATCCGCCTGGAGGAGACTCTGTATAGCGGGGGGGGGGTAGTTTTGGGACACCGGCCCTGTTTAATACCAAAACCGTATTTTTTTTAAATTACAACCAGATTTCAAAGATAACCGGAATTCTGTGGAATGTTTTGTCGTTCCCCCCCTTCCCCCCCCCCGTTTAGCACCCTTAGCCCCCTGAAATCAACACCCGAACATAAAACACGGTCCTTTGTTCAAATATACCCCCCCCAACTCCCCCCCCCCAACTTTGAAATCCAAACCTCCCCACGCACCATTAAATAGGAAAAGGTGTATGGGGACGGTGAAGGGGGGTGGGGTTAAAATGGATGGTGTATATATAGGCGACTCTTTGTTCGACGTGTTGGTAATTTGGTGGCATCGAGCTCCATCGGCCATCGCTCGGAATGTAAGTCCCTTGATTCCCGTGAGAGGACAATACATATTTGTGCTACAGGCAACGCGATAACTTTAATAAAGTATCTTATAATGACCGAGGCTCTCGGGTGATAACCTGTCACTTTTAACTCCGACTGCATCTTGCCGACGGCACAAGTCCGACAGCTGAACTACGACTGCATACCGTCACAAGACCGACCGCAGAACAGCGGCTGCAAACCACCGACGGCACAATCTCTCTATCCGCTAAAACCCGACAAGGCGAATTGAATAACAGATCGCCTTACAGTCGGCCTGTCTAGTTACCCGGTAATCATACCATCTGGCTGTTGTTGCGATTAGTATCACATTTATGGCCTTCTGTGACTTCTGTCAGTGATGTCTTCTGTCAGTGATGTCTTCTGTCAATGATGTCTTCTGTCAGTGATGCCTTCTGTCAGTGATGCCTTCTGTCAGTGATGCCTTCTGTCAGTGATGCCTTCTGTCAGTGATGCTCTGTCAGTGATGCCTTCTGTCAGTGATGCCTTCTGTCAGTGATGCCTTCTGTCAGTGATGCCTTCTGTCAGTGATGCCTTCTGTCAGTGATGCTTCTGTCAGTGATGCCTTCTGTCAGTGATGCCTTCTGTCAGTGATGCCTTCTGTCAGTGATGCCTTCTGTCAGTGATGCCTTCTGTCAGTGATGCCTTCTGTCAGTGATGCCTTCTGTCAGTGATGCCTTCTGTCAGTGATGTCTTCTGTCAGTGATGTCTTCTGTCAGTGATGTCTTCTGTCAGTGATGCCTTCTGTCAGTGATGCCTTCTGTCAGTGATGCCTTCTGTCAGTGATGCCTTCTGTCAGTGATGCCTTCTGTCAGTGATGCCTTCTGTCAGTGATGCCGTTGACATTTTTGTGTGCTAAAACTGAGGCTGACTCTGGCGTTTTAGGAACCACCGATACGTCCCTAGCTCTAAAATGTTTGCCATCCACCGTTCTTCACTTATTTGAAGTAATTTTTATGCAATATAATTATTCAACAATAATATCCTAAGTTTACAGATCTTGAACCTTTGTATCTACATATTATTCCTGCGCCATTACCCCCACCCCCACCAGAGCCATCTTTACACCATTATGGGCCCCCGGGAAAAGAAATAATGTTGGGCCCTTCCCCCGCAGGAATGAACAAATAAATATACATAAAATATATAAACATATTCCCATGGGGCCCCTATGCTCATGGGCCCCCGGGAAAATGCCCAACGGGCCTATGCGTTAAGACGGCCCTGCCCCCCCCCCACTTCACTTTTTTGTGTGTATTGGACTCCTGAATCTTTTGTCTTATTGGTGGTTATATATATATATATATATATATACTAGCAGACCCGTCGTGCGTTGCAACGATCTCAGTAAAAATGAATAAATTTAAAGAAACCAATGAGTGTTATGTTTAAAAACAGTTATGCAGAAACCTTCGCGGAAGAGTGGAAAAATTTCCAAGTTTCATAGCAAACGGATAAGAAAATTAATAATTAAATAGCGTACAAAAGAAGGAAACGATATTAAGGGCCCCGGCCCTAAAATGAGTGATAATATAGTTTTTTATTGCCATTGTACTCAAGCTATATTCCTCAATATCGTGTAAAAATGAATAGGGAATACAATTATTAAAGTTCAGTAAAAAGACATTTGGGGGCCCCAGCTCCGAGGGAATGGACATTAGGAGTTCAGTGCACTATAGTAATATAGGCTCTTAAGTTTTTATGTACTACGTTTGGTCAAAATCCAGTTATTTTCTTATTATCTAACGCCTAAACTACTTTTTATATAGCTAATATAGGGGGAAAACGACATTAAGGGGTCCCCGGCCCATTCGGTGCAAGAGGTCAACTTCAAAATCCTGTTCATTTTAATTCAGTTTTATTGTGGATATATTTCTCAAGATCTTTAAAAATTGAATAGGAAAAATATCTTAAACATATACGAAAAAAAGACTTTTGGGGCCCCCGGCCCACGAAGATATTGACATTAGAAGTTCAGTGCCCTATAGTATTTTAATATGGGCTACCAAGTTAGATCAAAGTTTGAGTTACTCAGTAGCTAACGCATAAACTAATATTTATATAGCTCATATAAGCAAAAAACGAAATTAAGGGCCCCGGGCCCATTCAGGGCAAGATATGAAGTTCAGAAACCTGTTCATTTCAATATGGATAATAGTGGATACATTTACCTTTATTTGTCACGTTTTTTAATAATTGAATTGAGGAATAAAATCTTAAAAGTTTAAGTAAAAAGGTATTTTGGGCCCCCAGCCCGAAGGAGTGGCCATTAGGAGTCAATTGCCCTATAGTATTATAATATGGGCTACCAAGTTTTTGTATACAAAGTTTGGTTAAGATCTATTCATTTACTCAGTAGATAACGCTTAAACTAATTTTTATATAGCTCGTATTAGCAAAATAGGACATTATGGGCCCCCGGCGCCCCATCAGTGTTAAACTTTGAAAAAAAAGTAGCCAGTTACCATCCCGGGAGCATACTCAACAGTCTCGAAAAGTTTCATGACGATCGGGTGAATGGTTTAGTCAGCTATAAAGGACATGCACACACACACACACACACACACACACACAGACATACTTTGATTTTTATATATTTAGATATATAATATATCGACCAATAATCAATATGACTCAACGTTGTTTGAGAACCGTACGTACCGCCCTCCCCCACCCCCCATCCGCTTGTAACTACTAACGACATTTTAAGTATACCCCGTAAAGCGATCCTTGGTCCCCTGGCCCGTCAGGCAAATTAATCTAATAGCGGTTCTCAATTCACGTCCACCGAGCAGCCCAGTCGTGGGTTTTGCGGGAAGCGATCCCCCGATACAACGAGACACCCAAGGCAGGCAACTCTGGGCCCATCTAATATAACATCCTTTATCACCTGAGGATTACCGCCCGTGACGCGTCGGGGTACAGCGTTAATCCGGACTGAGATAGGTCAGCCGTGTGTGTGTGTGAGGGAGAGGAAATGCATCTTTGTCGAATGTCATGCACACATCCCATCGTCACCCGCCCAATGTGAGTCTCGTTTTGTGGGCCCTAAAACCTGTGTGGTGTATGAGGGCCTCTACCTGCCAGGCGCTCCAGTATCCGGGATCCACTGTTTGGGGTCGATGCTAATTGGCAGATGGCAAAAATATTTTTGTTTAAAAAAAACAACTCCTGGGTCAGTTGGGTATGTGTGAGGAAGTGGCGATTAGTTTGGGACACGGTTTTTTGGTGGGGAGGGGGGTGCTAGGGGAGGAAAAAAAAGGGGGGGGGGAGATTTCCTTTGTAGTTAAGTTGCAGCCAGGGAGCTAATTGTGTTGGAGCCCTGGCTGTCCTACCAGTGGTCAGCTGTTTGTTGTACCCAGATAGATAGATCTATACGTGACCCATCTGTCCATAGAGACGACCAGACCCGCGACTCCTGAAGTTAACAGATTTGAGTCGGACCGTTGGTTTGGTGACATGCAGTGGTGATAAGGGGCGGCGTTTGGAGACATGCAGTGGTGATAAGGGGCGGCGTTTGGAGACATGCAGTGGTGATAAGGGGCGGCGTTTGGAGACATGCAGTGGTGATCATGGGCGGCGTTTGGAGACATGCAGTGGTGATAAGGGGCGGCGTTTGGAGACATGCAGTGGTGATAAGGGGGGCGTTTGGAGACATGCAGTGGTGATAGGGGCGGCGTTTGGTGACATGCAGTGGTGATATGGGGCGGCGTTTGGAGACATGCAGTGGTGATAAGGGGCGGCGTTTGGAGACATGCAGTGGTGATAAGGGGCGGCGTTTGGAGACATGCAGTGGTGATCATGGGCGGCGTTTGGTGACATGCAGTGGTGATAAGGGGCGGCGTTTGGAGACATGCAGTGGTGATAAGGGGCGGCGTTTGGTGACATGCAGTGGTGATAAGGGGCGGCGTTTGGAGACATGCAGTGGTGATAAGGGGTGGCGTTTGGAGACATGCAGTGGTGATAAGGGGCGGCGTTTGGAGACATGCAGTGGTGATAAGGGGCGGCGTTTGGAGACATGCAGTGGTGATAAGGGGCGGCGTTTGGAGACATGCAGTGGTGATCATGGGCGGCGTTTGGAGACATGCAGTGGTGATAAGGGGTGGCGTTTGGAGACATGCAGTGGTGATCATAGGGCGGCGTTTGGAGACATGCAGTGGTGATAAGGGGCGGCGTTTGGAGACATGCAGTGGTGATAAGGGGCGGCGTTTGGAGACATGCAGTAGTGATCATGGGAGGCGTTTGGAGACATGCAGTGGTGATAAGGGGCAGCGGTTTGAAGACATGCAGTAGTGATCAGGGGCGGTGTCCTATAAATTTTTTTTTACATTTTTTTTTCATACTGTCCATACGAAAAGTATCCTGCAACTACATAAACGGCTAAAAAAATATTTAATTTTTGAGTCCGTTTTTGATTTTTTTTCTAAAGATTCAAAAGAAAGTTATTGAATTACTCCATATGTTTTGATTAATCCCATAAGTCTAGATTCCTTTCATATGTTTTAATTATTATTTATTTATCCCCTAAAAATTTCCCCCTTAATTTGGTTTTTTTGTTGTTGTTTTTTGCTACTGTCGAGTAACTTAACGATGGTCCTTGTTAGTCATTGAATCCTTGTGAAGATTGTAACAAAAATCATTTCTATAAGAACAACTTGATGATATGTCAGACCGAAAGATCATGAAAATTAACACGGGAAGGTGTTCAATGAAAGAGCCCAATGACCAAGGAAACTAAACTGTGTTTTGATGACAGCAGACGTCAAACAAACAAAAATATTGCTTGTTGGAGGTGAGTTGGAGGTATGTAGTTTGACATATTGTTACATGTTCGTTCGTCCGTCGATACGACGAGGACCACTCTTGTCATCCGAGGGTTGTAGACCGCTGGTATGGGATGGATGACACAAGTGACTTGCGCGGTGATTTGGATTTAAGTGAGAAGGAGTTGCGCAATTCGTCGATCTCACTCTCTCGCCCGAGGCCATCTTATCCAGCGGCAGGACTAAGTCGAGACGGCTGGTGATGGAGACGGGTGCAGTGGATGGCCATGATGTCCTGTGTGTCTTGTCATGCCCTTAGCGTTCCACAACGCTTTGCTGAGATTCGCCTTTTTGACTGTTGACCAACTAGTGGTTCCTCCGCTCTGTCCACCGAATCCAGTCTTCACGTGCATAGATAGACATATCTAGATCACCGAGGGTTTGAGACCCGTCGGCTACCCTCACCAGGTTTAGCAAGCCAGTCGAAGCCGTTGCCCGGGGTGTGGCTACTGCGCACGTTGCAGTTTCTATGAGCCACTGGTGAGAGCTGTGAGACAACTTCCGGATTAATATTAATAGTATTAACAGCCACAAAATGACAAAACCAAGTAAAATACAACCAGACGAGCATAGAAGGAATTCATTTCGAAGATCAGTTCCTTGATAACTTTAATTTCCTTAATTTGCATTTGTATGTTGTATATTTCTCCAGCGCTTGATTGTTTTTGTCTTTTAATGACAGCAGAGAAATTTAGGTTCCGCCATTTTGAACAACCGGAAGTTTCATTGTTACATAATCACGCACGCAATGTGTGGGCGTGTCCTATCAATGAATCTCAACTCCAGGGCCCACCTCCGGCCTTTCGCCGATGTCTCAGTCTCAGAGAAGAAATCGGAAGAAACGAAGAAATAATCCACGAAACATGGCTTTGTTGGGGGAGGGGATTAGAATCCCCCCGAACACAATGCCTTTTTTGGTCAACACCTGACCACATGCATGACGTCCGCAGACCGATCGATCTTTGTGTGGTCAATAATAGGTCCTAACGTCTAGTCGGCCCCGGCGGGTCCCCCCCCACCCCTTCTCCTTTCGTCAACCACCTGACGGGAGTACGGTCAAGTCGGTGGACCGGACATAAGGGTGGGATTGAGTTTTGGCGGCGAGGGGGACCAGTTGTCTTTTCTTGCCGTCCCGCTTTTCATCTGGGGTTGTTTTTTTTCCCCAACAAAAAACATAATCCGCTTGGAGGGACTCACGCCCACAGATGGGAGGAGGCGGTGGTCAATGGGTAGGGGGGTGGTGGGGGAGGGTGGGAGGGAGGTCATCAGTCGAGTGGTCCGAAATGTTTTAATATAATAAAATTGTATTTATTATTTTAAAAAAATTAATTTTACGTTCAGTAACCTCCAGCTACATTTATTAAACAGGCGTGGTGGTGGTCGAGCGGCACGTCGAACCGAAAGTCACGGGCTCAATTTTCCGTGAAGGGCAGGGATTTGTTCCCGGGGCCAAGGGTGTCCACCCAGCTCCGACTGGGTACCTGATGGGAAACGAAGGCGGTTTGTAGCCGTGGCCTGTGAACGCTGCGTCACTTGCCAATACGTTCTTACCAGAACGCAGGACGCAATAATCAGCCGCATAGAAGGAGCGTCTGTAATAGATAAGACAAGGTGGGATTCAAGCAAATGTCGATCTCACAGTGAACACAACCTTGGCCTGGATTCTCACAATAACTATTAGCCTATCAATAGTACAAAGTGGATGCGTTAAAGTGACAGATCAAAGATGCTCTCGGTTTAAAATTTGACATTATTAGATAAAATTCATAATCATGCATTTACAAGTGCCCAGAGACATGGTCTATGAACGCAATGCAAAGTCTTTCAAGCAGTGAAACAGTGTGAATTGTCTCCGCCCCATCTACCCCCCCCCATCCCCAATCCCCGAAATTGCGCCCTCCTTCCAAAACATAGTCGCACACCCCTAATTGTAATATCAACCCTTAAAAAGTAATATCCGGGGTGTTTCTCGCCCCACTTCAACGCACCCTAGTTACACCACCGCCACCAACATACTCATTGGCTTAAGTTAAGAGACACTGCAGCCTCCTACAGTAGGCAGTGCCCCACTCCAAGTTTTGATAAGCCACTAACCACAGCGGATTCAACCGTGGCTTTATTGCGGGCCTTTACAAGTACCCAACTCTAACTCAAAGCCCATTGAAGTCTATTCACGGACAAGTACACTTGTCCTCCCCCCCCCCTTTTGTCCTAACAAACGAGCCCGGATATTGCCACTCGCGGGGAGAGCAGGTGCTGTACGGAGCAGAACTTCACACCGAGGTCGCACTATTGATTGGTACCAGATCAAAGAGAGGACAATCGGGCGTACACGCTCGATTCACGACCCTGATTAACTCCCATTAAAAGTATATCGTCGATTCATAATGACTCACATAACATGGGACTCCCCACATGCGCTCAATCCAGGAGACCTTTAATTATCTGCTGACACTGACTCCTGGCGACTTTTAACTATCTGCATGCAATGACGCATTGACCGCATTGTGTTATTTAGTTTCTTTTGTTTTGTATTTTCAACGTGATACATACTATACTGACTCTATTATCTATTCATTTTATGTTATCTTTATTCAGTTTAGCTCTTTAACGCCCTTAAAGTTTTTTTTTAATAAATGAAATTAATTGTCTTAATAAACTTTGTATTTTTGTTGTACTTCATCATTTGATTACTGATTACTAATAAGAGTAATAAGACTAATTACTGTCTCTAATTTTTAATTATAATTCTCTTGTCTATGGCATGCGGCATGGCAGTCTACTCTAGTCTAACTCAGTCTATGGATTTTAAGATTTTAACTTTATTATCGATAATCAATTTAGTTTAAACAACCAAATAATGATAAGTATCTGATCAACGCATGTCGTCCTAATCTTAATTTGGTGAAATAATCTTCTCTGCCTATACTATAATCTTCTATGCCTATACTGTATACTTGTTTCAATCTTTGATTCCAACAAAATTACGCTCATTAAGTTAGGGGGAAAAAAAGAGTCTATACAGGTCGTTTCTGGTACCAGGTAACTCAAGTGCCGAAATAGCTCAGTTGGGAGAGCGTTAGACTGAAGATGTAAAGGTCCCTGGTTCGATCCCGGGTTTCGGCAAGTAAAGTTTTTTTTCCTTCTGAATTAGTGTTATCAAAACTGTTTTAATTAAATTTCATAACTTGGCATCGTAAGTAACAAATTGATTCTGCAATATAATTTATAAGGTGATGTTTGTAACCTTGAAAAATAAACAGAATATAAACACACTTTCCGAATAACATAGTCACTAATTCCTGTCATTATTGAAGATTGGTTCCAACAAATATTTAATTTAGACTTGTACAGTAAGTATAATAATAATTTTAAAGAGTGTTACCATTATACTTATACCTAGTCCTATTAGCACCGTATTAGAATTTTACACCATATTATTATTATTAACATTTTAAAAATAAATATTTACTTGAACAGTCAGGATCTTGCACCATCTTTTGACTGATGCAACTTTTTTGGAACATTATACAATTTTGTGATAATTTTACATTTTGTGATAAGTGTATATTTTGTGATAATTTTACACCCTGTTCGGAATGCACACCGAATGGTAGAATCTCTTGCACTGAATGCCATGATGACTTTTGTACACCGAATGGTACGATCTCTGGCACTGAATGCCATGTTGACTTTTGTACACCGAATGGTGCGATCTCTGGCACTGAATGCCATGTTGACTTTTGTACACCGTTCATAGCTATGGCTTGAATACTGGATTTGCACTGGACACACATCGACCCATGGGGTCTCGGGGGGTTATGCGAGAGACAAAGAGGTATGGTTATATTGGTGGGCACTTTGGGTCTGCATGTTAGTGGGCGTGTTGGGTCTGCATGTTAGTGGGCGTGTTGGGTCTGCATGCTAGTCGGCGTGTTGGGTCTGCGTGTTAGTGGGCGTGTTGGGTCTGCATGTTAGTGGGCGTGTTGGGTCTGCATTCTAGTGGGCGTGTTGGGTCTGCATGCTGGTGGGCGTGTTGGGTCTGCATGTTGGTGGGCGTGTTGGGTCTGCATGTTGGTGGGCGTGTTGGGTCTGCATGCTGGTGGGCGTGTTGGGTCTGCATGTTGGTGGGCGTGTTGGGTCATCATGTTGGTGGGCGTGTTGGGTCATCATGTTGGTGGGCGTGTTGGGTCTGCATGTTAGTGGGCGTGTTGGGTCTGCAGGCTAGTGGGCGTGTTGGGTCTGCAGGCTAGTGGGCGTGATTGGTCTGCAGACTAGTGGGCGTGTTGGGTCTGCAGGCTGGTGGGCGTGTTGGGTCTGCAGTCTAGTGGGCGTGTTGGGTCTGCAGGCTAGTGGGCGTGTTGGGTCTGCAGGCTGGTGGGCGTGTTGGGTCTGCAGGCTGGTGGGCGTGTTGGGTCTGCAGGCTGGTGGGCGTGTTGGGTCTGCATGCTAGTTTGCGTGTTGGGTCTGCATGCTAGTGGGCGTGTTGGGTCTGCCTGTTAGTGGGCGTGTTGGGTCTGCAGGCTAGTGGGCGTGTTGGGTCTGCAGGCTGGTGGGCGTGTTGGGTCTGTAGGCTAGTGGGCGTGTTGGGTCTGTAGGCTAGTGGGCGTGTTGGGTCTGCAGGCTGGTGGGCGTGTTGGGTCTGCATGCTAGTCGGCGTGTTGGGTCTGCGTGTTAGTGGGCGTGTTGGGTCTGCATGTTAGTGGGCGTGTTGGGTCTGCATTCTAGTGGGCGTGTTGGGTCTGCATGCTGGTGGGCGTGTTGGGTCTGCATGTTGGTGGGCGTGTTGGGTCTGCATGTTGGTGGGCGTGTTGGGTCTGCATGCTGGTGGGCGTGTTGGGTCTGCATGTTGGTGGGCGTGTTGGGTCATCATGTTGGTGGGCGTGTTGGGTCATCATGTTGGTGGGCGTGTTGGGTCTGCATGTTAGTGGGCGTGTTGGGTCTGCAGGCTAGTGGGCGTGTTGGGTCTGCAGGCTAGTGGGCGTGATTGGTCTGCAGACTAGTGGGCGTGTTGGGTCTGCAGGCTGGTGGGCGTGTTGGGTCTGCAGTCTAGTGGGCGTGTTGGGTCTGCAGGCTAGTGGGCGTGTTGGGTCTGCAGGCTGGTGGGCGTGTTGGGTCTGCAGGCTGGTGGGCGTGTTGGGTCTGCAGGCTGGTGGGCGTGTTGGGTCTGCATGCTAGTTTGCGTGTTGGGTCTGCATGCTAGTGGGCGTGTTGGGTCTGCCTGTTAGTGGGCGTGTTGGGTCTGCAGGCTAGTGGGCGTGTTGGGTCTGCAGGCTGGTGGGCGTGTTGGGTCTGTAGGCTAGTGGGCGTGTTGGGTCTGTAGGCTAGTGGGCGTGTTGGGTCTGCAGGCTGGTGGGCGTGTTGGGTCTGCATGCTAGTTGGCGTGTTGGGTCTGCAGGCTGGTGGGCGTGTTGGGTCTGCATGCTGGTGGGTGTGTTGGGTCTGCATGTTAGTTGGCGTGTAGAGTCTGCATGCTAGTGGGCGTGTTGGGTCTGCATGTTAGTGGGCGTGTTGGGTCTGCATGCTAGTGGGCGTGTTGGGTCTGCATGCTGGTGGGCGTGTTGGGTCTGCAGGCTAGTGGGCGTGTTGGGTCTGCAGGCTAGTGGGCGTGTTGGGTCTGCAGGCTAGTGGGCGTGATTGGTCTGCAGACTAGTGGGCGTGTTGGGTCTGCAGGCTGGTGGGCGTGTTGGGTCTGCAGTCTAGTGGGTGTGTTGGGTCTGCAGGCTAGTGGGCGTGTTGGGTCTGCAGGCTGGTGGGCGTGTTGGGTCTGCAGGCTGGTAGGCGTGTTGGGTCTGCAGGCTGGTGGGCGTGTTGGGTCTGCATGCTAGTTAGCGTGTTGGGTCTGCAGGCTGGTGTGCGTGTTGGGTCTGCAGGCTAGTGGGCGTGTTGGGTCTGCAGGCTGGTGGGCGTGTTGGGTCTGCATGCTAGTTGGCGTGTTGGGTCTGCAGGCTGGTGGGCGTGTTGGGTCTGCATGCTGGTGGGTGTGTTGGGTCTGCATGTTAGTGGGCGTGTAGGGTCTGCATGCTAGTGGGCGTGTTGGGTCTGCATGTTAGTGGGCGTGTTGGGTCTGCATGCTAGTGGGCGTGTTGGGTCTGCATGCTGGTGGGCGTGTTTGGTCTGCATGTTAGTGGGCGTGTTGGGTCTGCATGTTGGTGGGCGTTTTGGGTCTGCATGTTAGTGGGCGTGTTGGGTCTGCAGGCTGCTGGGCGTGTTGGGTCTGCATGTTGGTGGGCGTGTTGGGTCTGCATGTTGGTGGGCGTGTTGGGTCATCATGTTGGTGGGCGTGTTGGGTCTGCATGTTAGTGGGCGTGTTGGGTCTGCAGGCTAGTGGGCGTGTTGGGTCTGCAGGCTGGTGGGCGTGTTGGGTCTGCAGGCTAGTGGGCGTGTTGGGTCTGCAGGCTAGTGGGCGTGTTGGGTCTGCAGGCTAGTGGGCGTGATTGGTCTGCAGACTAGTGGGCGTGTTGGGTCTGCAGGCTGATGGGCGTGTTGGGTCTGCAGTCTAGTGGGTGTGTTGGGTCTGCAGGCTAGCGGGCGTGTTGGGTCTGCAGGCTGGTGGGCGTGTTGGGTCTGCAGGCTGGTAGGCGTGTTGGGTCTGCAGGCTGGTGGGCGTGTTGGGTCTGCATGCTAGTTAGCGTGTTGGGTCTGCATGCTAGTGGGCGTGTTGGGTCTGCCTGTTAGTGGGCGTGTTGGGTCTGCAGGCTAGTGGGCGTGTTGGGTCTGCAGGCTGGTGGGCGTGTTGGGTCTGCATGCTAGTTGGCGTGTTGGGTCTGCAGGCTGGTGGGCGTGTTGGGTCTGCATGCTGGTGGGTGTGTTGGGTCTGCATGTTAGTGGGCGTGTAGGGTCTGCATGCTAGTGGGCGTGTTGGGTCTGCATGTTAGTGGGCGTGTTGGGTCTGCATGCTGGTGGGCGTGTTTGGTCTGCATGTTAGTGGGCGTGTTGGGTCTGCATGTTGGTGGGCGTTTTGGGTCTGCATGTTAGTGGGCGTGTTGGGTCTGCAGGCTGCTGGGCGTGTTGGGTCTGCAGGCTAGTGGGCGTGTTGGGTCTGCAGGCTAGTGGGCGTGTTGGGTCTGCAGGCTAGTGGGCGTGTTGGGTCTGCAGGCTGGTGGGCGTGTTGGGTCTGCAGGCTAGTGGGCGTGTTGGGTCTGCAGGCTGGTGGGCGTGTTGGGTCTGCATGCTAGTTGGCGTGTTGGGTCTGCAGGCTGGTGGGCGTGTTGGGTCTGCATGCTGGTGGGTGTGTTGGGTCTGCATGTTAGTGGGCGTGTAGGGTCTGCATGCTAGTGGGCGTGTTGGGTCTGCATGTTAGTGGGCGTGTTGGGTCTGCATGCTAGTGGGCGTGTTGGGTCTGCATGCTGGTGGGCGTGTTGGGTCTGCATGTTAGTGGGCGTGTTGGGTCTGCAGGCTGCTGGGCGTGTTGGGTCTGCAGGCTAGTGGGCGTGTTGGGTCTGCAGGCTAGTGGGCGTGTTGGGTCTGCAGGCTAGTGGGCGTGTTGGGTCTGCAGGCTGGTGGGCGTGTTGGGTCTGCAGGCTAGTGGGCGTGTTGTGTCTGCAGGCTGGTGGGCGTGTTGGGTCTGCAGGCTAGTGGGCGTGTTGTGTCTGCAGGCTGGTGGGCGTGTTGGGTCTGCAGGCTGCTCAACTGACGAGACAAAGCTGCGTTGTTGTGGGGATTGTAGTCCTGTCTAAATTACCAAAGATTTCATAGGGAACAAAATCAACAGCAACAAAAATACTTGCAACAAATGTCATTGAGATTGTTCATGTACATTCAAAAAGATGTTCATGAACAAATAGATGTAAATTATTGGCCAACTAACGTTCAAAACTAGACCTTGATAGAATGTAATTAAAATTAGTAGAATAGAATAGAATAGAATAGAATAGAATAGAATAGAATAGAATAGAATAGAATAGAATAGAATAGAATAGAATAGAATAGAATAGAATATATTGGAATTGAATATAATAGATTGGAATAGAATAGAATAGTAATGTAATGTAATTTAAAAGAAGAGCATAAGCTAAATGTCAAGGTAAAATTATATAATATTTAATATATATATAGAATAGAAAACTAACAACATATATTAGAATGTAAATTATAATTTTAAAAAACCCGTAAAAAAACAAGTTTTTGACTAAATCCTTTATGTACGAGACGTAACTAGAAGAATATTCATTATAATACGCAGCGCAAGACCATCCAAAAATACAAAATTGTAGTAGTGTCGTAAAACAGGTTTAATATAATGCGCAACGATCATGGAATATGTTTATGAAATGTGTTGTCAATAAAATACGCACCTTATTGCGCGACAGAAAGGTTGTTCAATATAATACGCACCGCGACGCTCTATCTCAAAAAATAACGTGATACATAGGAATAAATAAAATAATCTTAAAAAATCAATAATTTAATTACGGTACATGCGATTGATCTGAAATTTTAATACATTGTTTTTAGCATCGGTACAAAAACGCCTGCAAAATTTCAACTCGCTAGCTTACGAGGAAGTGGGTTAAAAATTGTTCCAAAGTTTTGGCGACAAGCAAGGGTGCAACCAGACACCACGAGTTAATATAAAGGATTTAAAAAAATTTTTAAAACCCGTAAAAAAACAAGTTTTGTCCTATAAATCCTTTATGTACGAGAAGTAACTAAAAGAATGTTCATTATAATACGCAGCGCAAGACCATCCAAAAATACAAAATTGTAGTATGTGTCGTAAAACATGTTTAATATAATGCGCACCGATCAGGAATATGTTTATAAAAAGTGTTGTCAATAAAATACGCACCTTATTGCGCGACAGAAAGGTTGTTCAATATAATGCGCACCCTTACACTCTATCTCAAAAAATAACACGATACATAGGAATAAATAAAATAATCTAAAAATCAATAATTTGATTACGGTATATGCAATCGATCTGAAATTGTGATACGTTGTTTTTATCATCGGCACGAAACCGCCTGCAAAATTTCAACTCGCTAGCTTACGAGGAAGTGGGTCAAAAATCGATCCAAAGTTTTGGCGACAATCAAGGGTGCAGATTTAAAAATTAAGAATAAAGAAAGCTGGACTACATCAGATCTGCCCACAAACCCTCCATACTCCTCCCTCCCCTCACCCACACCAAGTGTGTCCGCCACCGACTCCTACCCTTGCACTCTCCCCATCCCATAACCTCATACCGACCCCCCTCCCTCCCGCCACCCGCCATTATTTTTACAGACTACTAACAGGCAGAATTACCACGCTGCGCAGTTGGCGTGTGCCCGACCCCAATCACGTGACCTTACACGAGGTCAGGCCGGCCCTTGACCACCGTCTGGCTCCCCTCGTGTATGATGGACGTGTCAGTGTTAGTGGTCAGTGAAGTGGTAGCAGATTATCTTTAATCCTCGCCTTCAAGACCTCTTTCTGATCAATCTATTCTGTGCTGCAAAATGTTGAATGTTTACAGAAATGTCCAGCAGTCCAAAGTTTTCTGTACTCTCTGACTTTATCCAACTATCCCATGTCCAATGCTGTAAGTATATCCAACATAGCCCTTTAACTTTAATCCAGTTTCCTATTAATGCTTTTTTTAAATTTAAAAATTCAAGTTTTTACCAATATTCCCAGTGTTTACCAGCAGTACAAATATTATTCAGCAATTGTTTCCAAATTGTCCGGTTTTAACAACCAATGCAAGATCTTTGATGTATGTCCCGATACAAAAAGGGATTTAGCATAATTTTTGTTTTGTACCTTTTTTTTTAAAATTTAGATGTGTGTATGGATTGGGCTTTAATTAGATGATACATCAAGCTGACACACGAGCTGACACACGAGCTGACACACTAGCTGACACACTAGCCGACACACTAGCTGACACACTAGCCGACACACTAGCTGACACACTAGCCGACATACTAGCTGACACACCAGCCGACACACTAGCTGACACACCAGCCGACAAACTTATGTACAATAAGAAACATCCATCAAATTGCTTTCGGGATTCTGACAAACACGGGGGGGGGGAGGGGAGAGGGAGGGAGGGAATGCCAACGTACGAACGTTTATGAATATAATTAGATTTTGCTCCCCCCCCCCTTTTTCCAATAACCTTTTGTGTTTTGATGTCCAACCAGTAAGTTGCAGCAGCATCCAATTACTTGTAAGGAACATAGCCCCCCCCCACACACACACCATTTATTTCATTGCTCAGGCTGTAACAACACCTTCCTCTGACTTGTAACAAACTCAGCTCTTTCGACAAACACACACCATTTATTTCATTGCTCAGACTGTAACAACACCTTCCTCTGACTTGTAACAAACTCAACTCTTTCGACAAACACACACCATTCATTTCATTGATCAGGCTGTAACAACACCTTCCTCTGACTTGTAACGAAACTTTGCTCTTTCGACAAACACAAACCATTTATTTCATTGATCAGGCTGTAACAACACCATCCTCTGACTTGTAACGAACTTTGCTCTTTCGACAAACACACACCATTTCATTTCATTGATCAGGCTGTAACAACACCTTCCTCTGACTTGTAACAAACTCAGCTCTTTCGACAAACACACACCATTCATTTCATTGATCAGGCTGTAACAACACCTTCCTCTGACTTGTAACGAACTCAGCTCTTTCGACAAACACACAGCATTTATTTTCATTGATCAGGCTGTAACAACACCATCCTCTGACTTGTAACGAACTCAGCTCTTTCGACAAACACACACCATTTAGTTCATTGCTCAGTCAGACTGTAACAACACCTTCCTCTGACTTGTAACAAACTCAGCTCTTTCGACCCTTCTCTTCCAACCTTTACTTAAAGTTATGCGCTATGAAATGAGTTGTACACATATCAATGTAATATAATATCTCATTGCCTATAAACCATAAGTTCGTCATCAATACATTCATAAACAATTAAATTCCGCACCCACCATCCCGCCCCGTATGAGCCACGGGCGGGTCAATAACACCGAGGATCTGGACGGTGCGCCAAGTAGGTCAACGTCCTCTGGACGCCTGGAATGAAGTCTCTGAAGTTACGTTAACCTTAATAGCTTCTCTACCCCCCCACCCCCCCTCCCCCCACCAACACTCCCCAACACACCGGTTAACCCAGCCCGAGGAACGTCAGCGCCAATAGGTCAGTCAGCTCAGATCACGAGTAATTGGACACCGGGTGTAAAGGTCAGCTGGCAAACCTTTATTCCAGGGGCGTCGCTGGTGCATTATCATAGCGGTGAGTTCACAGCCAGATATAGATTTACGCTAGCTAGTCTGTGATATGAACCCAGATCCAAGTATAGATTTTTGCTAGTCTTTAGATTAGAATCCGCATCCAGATATAGATTTACGCTAGTCTTTATTTGAACAGATCTCAGTCCACATCCAGATAAAAATCTACGCACATATATTATAGACGCAGTCTACACCTCGATAGAATTCTATGTTCTATCTATATTAGCAGTCTTTCGCCTGTTATAGCAGCGAGCCAACATTTAGAGATATCGTATTTTCACCATATAAGACGCTTCGGAGTATAAGAATCACACAAGTTTAAATGAGGAAAAAATATAGGGAAAAAAACACAGATTCGGAACCAAATACTGTCTATTCGTCGCATAAGATGCACCCCCCCCCACCATAGTTTTGGGGGAAGAAAAAGCGCGTCTTTTAGGGCAAAAAAAACACACAACAAAACGGTAGATTAACAATGGATGTCCGTGGAGGGCAAAGGAAGCGCTACAAATATACGTTGAAGACCACATTGAAGTCTATGGCATAGGACAGTGATGGCGAACCTTTTCGGAGCCGCGTGCCCAAAATTCAACCCGAAACCCACAAAGGGCCAACACTCAAATGAAACCCGAAAATTGGGGGTTGGCTAAGCTGGTTTGATTAATTAAGGAAGACGAGGCTCTGCGTGCCAACCATGGCACGCGTGCCATAGGTTCGCCGTCATTGGCATAGGGTATGACTCCTGGGACGCAGCAGCCAGTGGCAGAGCCTCCTGGCGCCCTACGATACGGAACTGCGCAGCCGTCTGCGAGGCAAACAGACAACAGGGCCGCCAAGCCCAGACGCCAGGGACAGGATGGATCGTGTTCAATACCCTATTGGTGACATCCCGACCATCTCATGTCCGACAGGCGGACGCGCCTTTCAAGCAAGAATAGGGTTACTAAAACACCAAAGGACACACAAGGCCGCCAAAGGACACACAAGGCCGCCAAAGGACACACAAGGCCGCCAAAGGACACACAAGGCCGCCAAAGGACACACAAGGCCGCCAAAGGACGCACTAGGCCGCCAAAGGACACACAAGGCCCCCAAAGGACGCACACGGCCGCCAAAGGACACACAAGGCCACCAAAGGACACACAAGGCCGCCAAAGCAAATGGCTAATATGACGAGACTGGCCCCTCGTCGATCACAACAGACTAACAACAAAAGAGCCAATATCCGGGACTTTTGCCCTATCTCCCCATGACTCACGCCCTCCGCCTCTTCACAATCTGGCGCCTTTCTCACGCTTCAGTTCCCAGCCACCACGGTGTCATTAAGTCCTCCTTACTTGCTGAACCGTCTATACGAATTGAATTTTTTTTTCTGCCACCTGTCAACAACGTGTTTTCCCCAGCTGTCACGTGTCACGTGTTGTCACGTGCACCCAGTGCAAGCGAAGTCGTCTGGGTGTAACCCTTTCAACCCGTTACTATAACCCCTCCTCCGCCCCGGCCCACCACCCTAGCCACACTCTGGTACACCGAACGCCTTGATGGTAAAAAAAACAATGAAAATAATTCCGCTTGCCGCTCAAAGTTAATGGAATATTTCATGGAAAAGTTTGGAAGTACGTTCATTTGTCTTTTAAAAAAAAACAAAAATAATAAAAAAAAACAACAATACATTAAACAATTCATAAAATAGTTTTCCCACCGTTAGCTCGATGCCCCATTACGTCACTGAATGTTATTGACTCGCCTCTGACTTGTTCGGCTGCTGTAAGCCACGCGCATTGCCATCTCGTAGACACTTCCGTCGTGTAGATAGTGACGGCCTGTCGAGATTTCCATCTGGAAATACAATGTGTCATTCTATGAAGATTTCCTATGAAGAGTTTCATTCTGTAGGGATTCACGTTCTGTAGAGAGTGACATTAGTATAGAAATTTACTTTCTATAAAGTGTCGTTTAATAGAGATTAATAGCCGTACTATAGTGGGGGAGAGGGGAAAAAAAGACCCATTTTGCAGAATCTCTGATATAATTATCGTCGAGGCTGTGTCCTCCACCCATCCACCCCCATTGTCCACCCTTGCTGCGGTCACCAGTTGCGTGCTGAGAATGCTGAAGGGTGGAACACCCATAGGGTGCCCCGGGGTGCGACCCTTTTGGGGAGCCATCGGGAAACTCCACTAAAAGCCTGTGAAGAGTTTGGTCCGCGCTATATATAAGACATATGTGGACAGAATTAAGAGTTCGGAGGGGTGAGAGTGGGTATATTTTTTACATCCCCAAAGTTAAACTTTGTTTTCTATTGGCTATTACATGTATACGTATAAGATAGTTGGAAAACATCGTTTAAAAAGTTGTTTTGTTTTAACCCAGACAACCAAAAAAATATTTTAAAAATATCATTTTAAAAAAATATGAAGAAATCTTAATTACTTTAATTACATTTTGGTGATTTAATTGTTACAACTTGGGTATTCTTAACGATATTTGTCTCTATGTAATCGTTTATCCTTTCTATCCATTGATTTTAACACTTACGATGACGCAAACTCATTAAACAAAATTTCCCCACCTCTTTCTGGTCCTTTAAATTAGGTTGAAGGTTGCCATAAAAGATCTGTTCGGGATCGAGTGCCAACTTTGGCGCTGTAACAGATCTATTGAGAGGGACCGAGTGCCAACTTTGGCGCTGTAACAGATCTATTGAGAGGGATCGAGTGCTAACATTGGTACTATAACAGATCTATTGACAGGAATCGAGTGCCAACTTTGGCGTTATAACATATCTATCGAAAGGGATCGAGTGCTAACTTTCGTGACGCGCGTCAGTCTTGGGAGGGCCAGATGTTTGCCGCAAGTGATTTAAACGCTATATATATCAAAAAACATTGGTGTTATTTTTATAATTTAAACCGTGTTAAACTGTTATGGCTACCGCGCCGTGATGACCGGTGCCGCGAGCTCAAGCGCCCTCCACACTTAACATCGGTGTAACTTGTCGCATAGGTCAATGCGTGGGACGACTCCTTTCCGTTGACGTGACCAGGAAGGAACGTCTTGACCCAGACGACACAATGGGATTGGGGGGGGGGATGGGCAGCACCTGCTGCGCAGTCAGCACTTTTAGATCTAAAAATAGATCAAATCGTAGCACGAAACTTGGAACGTACTCTTGCCACCCAAAAGTTGAACTTTTGATAAGTTTAATTTTTAAAAACAATTGCTACACTCTTACCAACTGAAAGTTGAACTTTTGACAAGTTTTATTTTAACAGTTATTGGTCTGCACTATTGTTCTACGAAAGTTGAACTTTTGATAAGTTTTATTTTATTATTTCTACCCGGCCTCGGCAGGCGATTCACTTGTTTGTGTTGACGTTAATAGAAGATGAGATATCTTATTTTTTTGTTTCTTGGTTTTTTTTCGTTAATTTTTTTTCCCGTTTGTTTGTTTATTGGCTTGACTCCATTTTCGTTTTTAAAAAGTGTGCGTGTGTGTATGTGGGGGGGGCGGGGGGGAGGCTAATCAAGGTTTCATTCCCCAACCAGTGGTTCAGCTCTAGAGAAATCGTACGCAAAAACCGCACTAAACAAACCAACAGGCAAGCGGGCCAGACTACAGCTGTTCATTTATGCAAATATTCCAATGAAAACAAACATCATTATCTAGACACGCCATATTTATGGGTGGCCCGAATGTTTGACGCTCTTGATTGTATTGTTTTGGCTTCCAGACTTTGTTCAATTACCCAAGGAATTTGATTCACGCTTATTTTCAGTTAATATAAGCTACATTGATGGTTTAATTAAGAAGGATACACTTGAACCAGTGGTGTCCAAAGTCCGACCCGCGGGCAGCGTTTAATTTCCCCCCCCCCACCCCCCACCCCGCGGCCCCATCATAAACACTAAACTAACGTGGTTCATGTTTTCTGTAACGACAACATTATATATTATATATTTACGCTCATTTGTCACTGCCGCCTAACGTTGAGGGAAATCACTCTGCTTTTTTAAAATTTTGCGTTGTAAGCAGTGCTGATTGACGCAAATAGTTATTTTTTGGTGCAGTAATTTGGTGCGCTGCTTTCGAAAATTAGTTTAAAAATCGTGTGGTGATTAGCACTGTAAAAATTATTATATAATTTATGCACCTTATGCGCCCTACAACCTCAATTTAAAATTACTTTGTGTACATTTAAGGTAGTTTAATATTACGTAGCTATCATACAAGGACAAGTTTGTTGGGCTTTTGAAAAAAGTGGGCGCCGTAGGCGCCCATAAAAAAGGGGGCGCCGCAGCACAAACTAGTATTTATAATAAAAGCCGAAATTGTGCAACGTTTTAAGGAACAAAACGATGCCTTCAAAAGATGCAATTTTAGTGTTTACCAACGTGGTTGTCGATTATAAAAAGGCTATGAAGTAATGTGCTGTAATGTGCACGAAATTCGATGATGTCCGATGGCTAAAATCGATGTCGTCATATTGTTAAATTTGGCAAACTCGTAAAAGAAAAAGTTTGTGACGTCAGTATACTTAAAAAAAATGTATCTTTCTCATCACAATTTTTGACCCAACATTTTTGTCTCTAGTTAAATTTCAACATGCTTATAGGTAATCCTGCAGATTTTACACGTATATTATGATTTAATATTTCACAGCGAAATTTAATTTTCTCTTGAGAACTTTCGTCTTTAATCTATTAAATGCATAATTATATGTTGTATTTCAGCTATTACAGCGCTAATTTGTAAGTCTTTCTAATTTCTAAGCCATTTTTTCGGCTCTCAACAGCAAATAGTCTGATGATGATGCAACCATTTTTTAAATTATCAAACTACATGCCGGATTGTCCGATAAGATGCCAAATGGAAATTTCTCACTTACAAACAAAGAAAATAAGAATCAAACATCTAGTAACGAAAAAAAAAGAAATTGTCTTTAAAATATTTATTTATCTTCTAAGAACGCTAAAATAGATGAATAATACTTTTAAAAAAATATCTTCAGTCAGTAAATTTATTTTAGCATGGGTCGAGCCAGGTAAAAAACATCTGGCAGCAGTTCGCTAGGTAAACAAAATGGACGTATCGTGACCACATTATGTATTATATAGAGCCGAAAAAATGCATTTGAAATTAAAAAGACTCACAAATTAGCGCTGTAATAGCTGAAATACGACATATAATAATGCATTTAATAAATTAAAAATGTAAGTTCTCATGAGAAAATTAAATTTCGCTGTGAAATAATAAATTATAATATACGTGTAAAATCTGCAGGATTACCTGCTTATATGTATTGCAAGGTACCTAGTATAAAATAAGCATTTTCATTCCATAATTTGGAAATATATATCCAATTGTTTGTAATTTCAAATGATGGGATAAAACATTTATGAAGTCTCGAATTTCCCTATAGTATTGAGTTTTTGTATGTACGTCTCTGAAGATTATATTGTGGAGGACCTGGGTGGAAATTGTGGAGGGCCTGAGTGGAAATAATTGAGAACCTTGGTTGAAATATTTGAGAGGGGAGCTGACGGTAGGCCGTGCTTTTAGAACAATGACCGTAAACGAAAATATTCCGACACTACCCCCCAACCCCCCCCCCAGCTATGGTACGTTGGGTGGTAAGAAGGTAGAAAAATAACGGCATTGTTCAAACAGGAAACAAAATTTTAAGTGCCTGTGGACGGGACTATAGGATGGGAGATCATGAGGAACGACCTGGGAAACCTAAGCTGCTAATCATTGGACATGGGTTAGGGAATGAAAGACTGTGAGTTTTATTGTTCACACTAGGAGGGCATTCTCGAGTGTCAGCCACCAATATAAGGAAAGGACGGAAGGAGACAAGACAGAATAACCCACCCCAGGGTAAGAGGACAGACCTGGGGAGAGTCACCCACCAGAGACCTGGACAGAATAACCCACCCCAGGGGAAGAGGACAGACCTGGGGAGAGTCACCCACCAGAGACCTGGACAGAATAACCCACCCCAGGGGAAGAGGACAGACAGAGAAGAGAGAGACTTACCACATCACATGGGAACGACAGACAGGCAGTGAAAGAGAGCCGTAGAGAAAGAGCAAATGTAGTAACCAGAAGTTATGTCTAGTAAAGAGAAGATCTGTTAGCATTAAAGCTGCCTTTGCTTTAAGTATGCGAGGTGAAGAGTCAAGCAGTACGAAGGAGCTTTACAATATTTACTAGGAATGCTCATGGGGTTATCAGTGACTGGAAGTTTGGGGAAACAGAAGACAATGACACGAATGCGTCTTCTGTTGTGGCCTCAACTGATTCCTTTTGGGAACTTGTTGCTCCAGTCACCAAGTCACCAAAAGTCCAGGAATCCAATCCCTCATCCTTCCATTGATGAGTACGTCAAACTTGAGGGTAACTGCAATTTGTGTTTAAGTTAAGCCCGATACGTTCTCGGCTTAGTTCAAAACGGCTTTTGTGGCCATTGACTTGAATTATTCACGTGTGCTCATTATGTTTTGTGTTGTTGTTTTTTTTCTTCCAAACACGGCTGCCTCTTTCATGCTGTTGTGGTCGAGCACGTTTCCGAATGAACCTGCGAGTAACATCATTCCTGACAGAAACTGCGAATAGCACAACCCCACTTCTTGGAAATTTATAATTGCCTTTAATTGCAAAATCAATTATTTTCTACATTAAAGAGAGCCTTCGCTAGAAAGGAATTTTAAAGAACAGCATGATTTCCGTTTAAATTTTAATTTTATCCATCGCAAATGTTATGTTTACACAGGAGACCATCTCGCTCCATTCCTGCATCTCGGCCCATCAGAGATTACACTGTGCTACTTCTCCGGTCCAGATAGAGAGGGAGAGAGAGAGTGAGAGGGGGTAGAGAGTGATGGTGGGGGGGTGTAGGTGGTGAGTGATGAGGCAAGAACCGGGTATTTAAAGGGATTTAAAAGAACAAAAATACTTTAATAATTATTTTAATTTTTTTTAAAACTGTCCTAAAATTAAGATTGTGGGAAGGGAGTCATTAGAAGCCCCGAGACTCCACCGTATTTTATGTCGATTCTTCAGAAGACAGGAAGACCCGCCCCTGGTCAAAGGGGGTCGGGGTAGGATGTGGCGAGGCTGTTGTTGGAATATCAAGTAGTTCCCAAGCAGGAAATAGGACCCCCGACGGCCTTGTATCCCTAAACCCTTACGCCGCCGAGTTAATGAGGTAATCACAATGCGACCTTGTGGCAGGGGGCGGTAATAGCCTCGTGCCCGTGTCATCCCGATGGGTTACGCCCCACAGCCATTATGTGTCTTCATCTCTTCCTGGTGGCTTTCCGTCTTCGTGGCCTAGAAATTGTACACACACATTACGTAGACAGGTAATTATAGGGGACGTAAAGATGTGGCGAGGCTGATTTGTTTTTGTTTTTTTTCTTCAAGAGTAAATAAGATTGTGGGCGCGGTGACAGCAGTCCGATGGGTTTAGGGTTCGAGTCTCGACTAAGGCTGGGGCATGTTTTCTAGGTCCTAAGGGAATATTATTGAAACATCGTTTTCACAATAACTTTCTTGATATTTGTCACAGTTTCTTTTTTTTAATTTATCATTTCTCTCCTCATATTCTACCAGCTTCTTGAGTGAGAATTGTTGAGGTCATATCTGTTCATGGAGCAGGTTAGGGGCCGTCCATAAAGTACGTCATGCTATTTTTGACAATTTTAAACTCCCCCCTCCCCTGTCACAAACTGTCACAAATCTCGGAACAAAGTACGTCACACTTTCGAACAAAAATGTATTAACAAAATAATTAAAATTTAATATAAAATACCGTGACGTCACACATGGCCGGATCCCCCATCCCCCTGTCACAATCTGTCACACTTTCTTACACCCCCTCCCCCCTCTGGAGCGTGACGTACTTTATGGACGGCCCCTTATTTTATTGTATTATGTGCTCCATTGTTAAATGAATGTTTTGTATTGAATAAAGATACATATTTTAATCGTTTTTTTCTCTCTTAGATGCTAAACTTGATGGTGCCACATCCAGGCTGGGGTAGTTCAGCCTTCTCGTCCATGAGGGGGCATCCACCGATCATCGTCGGCGTCTGCGAATTCTTCCAAGGGCATAGGCCGCCTACGCGAGACCTCCAGGCATCCCTATCCTGGGCCAGCTTCTCCAGGATCTTTTATTCATGGCCAATTCTCTCGATGTCCGCCTCCAATTCTTGGCGCCAAGTGTTTCTTGGACGGCCTCTTTTCCGCTTACCCTGGGGGTTCCATATTTTAAGGCTTGCCTCGTTGTATTAGAAGCAGGTTTTCTTAATGTATGACCAATCCACCTCCACCACTTCTGGATAATCTCTTCCTCAGTTGGCTTCTGTTTTGTCCGCTGCCACAGTTTCCGGTTGCTGATTTTGTCCGGCCAGTGAATTCTGAGAATCCTTCTTAGGCAATTGTTGATAAAGGACTGGATTCTGGTCAGGTTTACGGCCGTTGTTCTCCACGTCCTGGCTGGGGTACCGCACTAAATATGTTCTTAAATTAGTATTATTAAATAGCGCCCCCTTAACATACAAATACCCCCCACACACACACCCCTCTCCCAACAGACCTCCCACATTATCTAAATACACATTCACCAGGATTCTCTTAAACGGAACGACCCCAGCTCCATATTTGTTTTTTGTTATCTTTTTTAAATATAACAATACGTCATTCCTACCCCCTCCCCCACACACAACAGGCCACGAACCCAAAACGTTCGCGGCACTCACGTCACGGCATTCATGTATTCCGTGGCGATCATAATGGCTCAAGTAACCCACGTGACAGGCGATGTACGCGTCCTAGACGACGACTTGACAGTTTTATGAGTTCCTGATAGATATCACCCGGTGCTTATCGCAGTATGTTTGTGTGTGTGTGTGTGTGTGTGTGTGTGTGTGTGTGTGTGTGAGTGTGTGTGAGTGTGTGTGTGAGTGAGTGTGTGTGTGTGTGAGAGAGTGTGTGTGTGTGTGAGAGAGTGTGTGTGTGTGAGTGTGTGTATGTGTGTGTGTGTGAGTTTGTGTGTGTGTGTGTATGAGTGGTGTGTGTGTGTGTGAGTGTGTGTGTGTGGTTTATTGGGGGGGGGCGGGGTCATCGAGTCCGCTGCCTTCGGCCGCGAAAGTTTTTTTATGAACTTCCTTTATTGTGTTTACACGCACCGCTCCGCGCCACGCCGGGTGTCAGCGTGGAACTCGGGTGACCTGGGCTGGGAGAAGTTGAAACAACAACCTACACGCATAGCCCCACTCCCCCTATCTTTTAATACAACGACCCACCAGAACCCAGCGCACGTATTTCCCCAATCAGAGTATCGCGCTGTGAGAACACGCCCCCTTTGTTGTTGGACAAACGAGTCATGTGCTTTCATTGTCCGGACTCGCTTACTAACGACTCCACACAATATTATCAGGTATCCCCATCCGCTCACGCACACACGTTCCCACCTTTTTGATGTCTTCTTAGCGATATAACCCTCATTGTACACATCCAAATATCAGTTCTACTGGGCTTATTTGTTCTTGTAAGTATATGATAAATGAATAAATAACTTGACATATCTGCCCTATAACATTGCATTTTGCCATATGATAACGCATATTCCAATATCATAACTAAGGCGTGCCGGGTTCAAATTTTTGAAATCCAGCCGGAGCCGAATTTAGCCGGATTTGTGAAGCGAAATACTGCCCAGAGCAGGAGCCCCATTCGTAAAAATGGCCGGATTCCGGATTTGTCGGAGCCGAAATCCGGTACACACTATATCATTGCAACACATTGCCACATAGCACAAATTGCCCAATGATAGCGCATATTGACATATCACAATGCATATTACCACATCATACCGAGTATTCCCATGTCATAACGCACATTGCAAGTCCTATCGCATATTGCCACATGATATTATTGCACATTAAATTTGGAGTTTGATGGAGTTTCTTTTCATTTCGAACATTGGTAACAAATAATATCGAAATGCAGGAACACAATTTTTTTCCACCGATCCTGAACAGTTTTTTTTCTCTCTTTCTCTCGCACCAACCGATCCCCCAGTGCGCACCGAAGAGCACCAAGCAATGCACCGACTGGCCTCCCCCTAGACAAAGACCACCCGAAATGACCGTGGTATATAACGCCAGAGGATTTTACCTTGTTGAGTTCATAATATTATCTTGTTTGTAAATAAAAATTGTGGTGTCTTTGGGGTGTGGGGGTGGGGGCGTGGCTATCGTTGGATATGTTGACAGTTGTGACGCAAGGGCGGTGGGGGTGGAGTTAATTGGTGCGTTGATGTCCTGGGGTGCACGAATTTCTTACGCCTGACAAGGGATTCAGCTTGAGATTACTCTATATGAAAGCTAGTGGCCAACACCGTATAACAAGGTCTATCACTATCTGCTGGGCAGTGTCGCATAGCGACATAGCGAGATATTATTACATTGTCGGAGCGCTGGACTCGCTCGCTCGCCGCCCTTACCCATACACCAATGTTCCCTCGAAGGTTCCTTGGTCCGTGTGCAAAGTAAAAAAAACCCGTGTGCAAATTTGCACAGAATGTATATTTTGTGCAATATTTTACATTTGCTGTGCGGTAATCCCAAGCTGCTGTGCGGTGTCGGTCAGATATCTGCGCTGCCACGCAGCTTAAAAGGAACATTGCGACACATCTCCGGCTATTTCCAGCAAAGGAGGCGCGGATTTAACACGTTCACGACTGCTTTAGAGGATAGGCTGCAACGCCGGCAGGTCGTGTCCCTGTTGTGGTCTACACTGTTGAAGTTTGAGTTGGTAGGGCGATGTTCCTTTTTTCAACTCCTGATGAGGGATACCGTATATACTCGAGTATAAGTCGATCTTAAGTATAAGTCGACACCATGATTTGTCACTTGAAAATAGAATTTTACATTTATTCAATGATGGTTACGATAAACTGATTTCTTTATAAAATGAGTCATGCGAGTATAAGTCGACCCCCTGATATTGGCCTCGAAATTTTAAAAAAAATAAAAAAATTCTTGACTTATACTCGAATATATACGGTAAATATTTGGATTAAATATTGATTTCAGTTTTTGACCTTTTGTTGTTTCTCTTAAGTACGATGCCGTGTTTTTCTACGTTTATTTTATAGGCACACCCCCCCCTTACACACACGCAAAAACACCGTCCCCACAATCTCTTGTTTCCTTTCAATGCAATGATCCAGATTCGATCGTCTTCAAACTCTGTTTCGTGAGATTTTACATGATGTAGATTTCAATTAATGATGACGTTTTTACGCTTTTCTTACTCTCTTTACTATTATTGTTTTTTTTTCTCCACCCAGTCATTACTATTTAATTCAAAAATTAATTTCAGTGTTGCAATTTTTATTAAATTTCTATGTTGAAATATTGCCTCTTAAAATTTTATATTTCGTTTCTTAAATAAAATTATTAAATAAGGTAAGTGTGGATGTTTAATAATATTTTATAGCTTCTGGTCGAATCTTTTTGAAAAGGACCTTGATGATCTACAATCAATTATTCAATAACAACACTGATATTAAATGTACATGCAGAAATAACCTATGACTCACTCGTAAGCCGACCCCCAGCCTTTTCCCCCTAGATTTTGTCAAAAAAAGGTCGCTTTAGAAAGAGTATATGTGTAACGTACTGTAATTTATGTGGTTATTATGATAAGAATGTTTATTTAATTATTATATGTATGTTATTATCTCCATGTAACACGCTGTGAGGCCTGCTCCTTGCTGGGATACAGCGCTATAGAAAATTATCAATCTATTATTATTATTATTATATACGGTACCTTAACGAATGTTATAGCAAGGAGATTGAAGGTACGATTCAGTGGCCTAGGTACTGGACTTCGTCAGGGAAAGCACGCAGAAACAATTTGTGCGGTCCGAGATTAGTTGCATCATTAGGATAGATCGAAGTAAGGGAATCACGGAATGACCATTTACAGTATAATGTTTACCGGGGAAACGCCTTTAAAAACAAGGAAGGTAATGTAAATAGTCGTTAAAAAGTTTTGTCCCGTGGTGGGTAGGACTCGGGCTTGAGTTATTTATTGGTTTCGGTTGGAACAGAACCAACGGGAAAACCCGTGTGGACGACATTCAAACAGCAAATCCGGTGGCAGTCTCTTTGACACGAACGTGACTGGATTACTGCCAGCAGTTAATTTATGGGGATCGCCTCAAAAACAACTGCAGAGGCTCCAGAAGGTAACGACCGCAACTCGCACTGTATTGAGTAAATTATACCACGTAACTGATCTCCACCAGCTTCATGTATAGTTAAGTACAGTTCACTTTTCAGACCACGCTGGCTTATGGTGCAAGTGAATCAGCGTTCACAAGTTTCTCTTGCCACGGCACACGAGGGTATTGTGCGTGGCTAGCACAATGCTCAGCCGCCTTTACTTTACCCCAGCTAATGTCAGGGCTGGGTGGACTCAGGGACGCCCTTAGCCACGCAAACAAGCACCTGCCTTCACAGAGTTTCGAAGCCACTACTCTCGGTACGCCAGCCGAACGCGCATGCCCCGCCGCCACCGTGTCACTGGATAAAAGAAAATATTAAAGTATCAACAGTTAATCGTATATAAAATTTAATATACCCGTTTTAGGAATTCAAATAAACGTTTTCATTATTGTCAAGTCAGCACCCCTTCCAGTTCTATATTAAAAGCAAATATTTTTTTATTCAAAACTAGTCTAAGACGCATTAAAATATTACATGTAAATAACAATCAAACAAAAACTATTGTGGGGAGGAGTCCGATTTTTAAATATGTTATTTTTTTAAACATACAAATATGCAATCTCAAAGTGTATAAAAGAAAAACAAAAGCTAAACTGAATCATAAGCTGACAAATTTCATTTGCAGTAATAAAAAATGGCTTTGTAGTTCAAAACGCATCGAAACTTGACAACCAAACGACAACCAATTGTAAATTTCATAAACCGAAAAACGAATTGATATCGAAAATAAAATTTATAATTACGTACATAAATATTGACATGGACACAAAAACGGACATTTAATTTTAAAAAAATAAAAATATTAATCACATCAAATAAACATGGCTATTTTTGCTTCGTTCCCTTCACACATTAATAAAAGCTCAACTAATGACGTCACGTCACAATATTTTATGGCGAGGCACACATTGTGTTAATCTCGAAAGCAACCTTTTTACTTCTATATTTTCATTTTTTTATCGGGAGTTACCTCGCATAGCGTCATGGACAGACAGACGGGACGTGACATACATTGCAAATTATTTATATAAACACCCTCAATTATCACTGACTGACTCACTCATTCCGTAACGCTAAGGGACATCACTCTGCTTTTTTTAAAAAAAACTTAAAATATAGACGTAAAAATCATAATCATTTTGCTTTGGAGATTAACATTACCCAAACAACGCACGAACCTTTGACTTTGACGTCAGCATTTGTGTTGTAAATTTTGTGTCTGCAACTGCGAATGTTGGATAGTTTTGTTATCTATTTCATTTGTACTTTTATTTTAGCGTTGCTATTTAGGACGGACAGTAATCAGTTTGTGAGAAGTTTTTGAGAAATGTATCGTAAGTTTAAAAATAAATTTCATTGACAAATATAATTATGTGAAGAAAAAAAATGAACTAAAATTTAATTATTCAGATCTTTTAATTGAACTCATTTACATACCAATTTTTGATTGTCGGACACACTGATTCGAACGCATGCAATAACATTCACGTAACATATTATATGTCGTCAAATACCCAAACAATTAAACAATTAAATTTGCAATGTCTGTCCGTGACGCTACTAATTTTAGAAAGCAGGGAAAACCAAATTACTGCAACAATGCATCAAAAGGTGTGCAAATTAAAGATGCGCTGTAAAAAAATATTATATGACGTCATTGTTTTCGCTCATACATGTATTTTAATTTTGGAAAAGGGATCAATGTAAAAAGAGGATTTGATGATGGTTAATTATAAAATAAAAAAAACAAAGGGGATGCCGTAGGCGCCCTACAACCCCTATTATAAAATACTTTGTGTACATTTCAGAAAGTTTAATATTTCATATTTATCAAACAAGGACAAGTTAGTTGGGCTTTTGAAAAGGTCGGCGCCATAGGCGCCCCAAAAAGTGCATTTTTTAATAAAATAAATAGATTTCAGCTGAAAACTTCCGCCATTTTTGACGGGTGATACGCTAGTTATAAAATTCTTTGTGTACATTTCACGAAGTTTAATATTTCATATTTATGAAACAAGGATAAGTTACTTGGGCTTTTGAAAAAGGTGGGTGCCGTAGGTGCCCTAAAAAAGTGGGCGCCGCAGGCGCCACGGCGCAACAGCACAATCTGTGTGTCATCTGTTGTGCCAGTACTAGAGTGAGCAAGTGTTTCCACTCACGTGTCTTCTACAGGATGTTTACACTCACCAATAAATGACAATGTTCACTACAATATTTTAACTTTATCGTTCTCCAGTAGTTGCCCATATTGAGTTAATTTCAAATAATCTTTAACCCATCATGTTGCATGTTAAAAATAGGAAAATAACATTTAAAATTGTACATGTTTTATTAATTTTTTTAAAATCAAGTCTTTACTTTTTTATTTTTTAAAAAGAATTTTCCCATGGGAAAAAATGCGTTTGTATATTTGAAATGTCTGTAGAACCATACCAGATAGAGGGTTCGGGTATTTTACAAATATGCTAAGGAGGTCCCAAGGATGTGCAACGGCCAAAAAAATATCGAAAAAAAATTATTGGAATTCCTGGAAAATCAACAACAACAACAACAAACAAAAAAAAATAAAAAAAATAAAAATAAAAAAAATCAGTATTTAGTCAATTTCTCGCCAACCATGACAACTGTCTGGTTAAAACAACCGCAAAACAATAGGTAATATTTTTAAAAAATGTTGGAGAATGAATCTTTGAAAAACCCGTTTTCGTTCAACTCCCGTAATTTTAGCAGCAATTTGAAGTTAGCAATTATTATTGTTTTGTTTTGTTTCAATTTTTTAAATTTGAAATAACTTTTAATGTAATCTAGAATGATAGTTAATGGGGTTTTCCCGCTTTGTGAATGTTTATGTTACATTGTTGCGTTGTGCGCATTAAAATGGACACATTCTTATGGTAGCGTGAGGGGAATTAATGTCATATTGTGTTTAGTTTCAGAATTACTTATTTGAATCGACTTTTAATGTAATCTAGAATGATTTCCCTTGAATTAAAAAAAAATCGGAAAATCCTTGGAAATTGTATTTAAATACTCATTCGAGTTTTGGTCGTCGCAATGAATTATGGTGGCGGTTCACTTAGTGTAACCGGTTGTTATGTACGAAAGTTTAGCTACAATAAACGGTAAACATTTCTATACAGAATATTTAATAGAATCACCGGGCATCTAATTCAAATTACCCGTCCTAAGCTTTTTGATTCACCTTTTGGATACAGTGTTAACATCGATGCACATGAAGAAACTGTAACAAAATATAATAGAGATACAAAACTAAAATGCTACCTCACTTTGGTGAGACCTGAATTATATTAGAATATGCATCTTCTGTATGGACCCCATCCACCAAAGAAAACATTAATAAACTAGAACAAATTCAAAAAAGAGCTGCCAGATTCATTACTGGAGAATATTCGAAACTTACAAGAATAACACTATTAGTTAAATCATTAAACCTTGAAACATTAGAGCAGAGGTCGGGAAACCATGGCTCGCGAGCCAGATGTGGCTCTTTTGATGGCTGCATCTGGCTCTCAGACAAATAGTTGTTTATTAAAAAAAAACTTTTATTCAGACTCGTTTGATCTACATATTAATTTCATATTAACAAAAACAGCATAATAATGTTATTTAAAAGAATTCACTAACATAATAATTGTACTTTTAGTGTTGAAATTACACAAAATGATCACATTTACTTGAATTTTTAGTTTTAAACATAATATATGGAACTTACGGAATTACTTTTCAAAATATGTGGTGTTTATGGCTTTCTCAGACAAAAAGTTTCCCGACCATTGCATTAGAGGATAGAAGAACCAAGAGTAAAGTAGTAATCATACATAAAGCAATTAACTCTAATTTAGAAATACAACGCAAAGTTAACTTAATACAACCCTCAGATAGACATAAGGATAAAAACACCTTTCTTATTCCGTATGCAAGAAAAAACTCATACAAATGTTCGTTCTTCCCGTCCGGAATTCGGGCGTGGAATGGGTTGCCTGTAGAAACCAGGAAAACCAACACTTTACCATCATTTAAATCTCTAATAATAACGCAGGACTAAGCACAAACCATAGATAAGCGTAGGACTAAATAATCTTCTGTATAGAAGGAGCGTCTGTAACAGATAAGATAAGATAAGACTCTCTGTCTCCCTTTCCTTTTTCTCTCTCCCACCTCCTTCTCTATGTTACCTTTTTGTCTATATTCCACATATCTATCCCCCACCATACTTCCCCAGTAAACTCCCCTGGGGACGCGGTGGTCGAGTGGCAGCGCACTCGGCTGGCGTACCAAAGGTCACGGGTTTGTTCCCGGGGCCTAGGGTGTCCCTGAGTCACCCAGCTCCGAATGGGTACCTAACACTAGTTAGGCGGCTGGGTAATGCGTGGAACCCACAAAGCCGTAGCCTGTGAGCGCTGCATCACTCGCCAAACAGATCATCTGTGGACGCAATTATCTTCTGTAAAGAAGGAGCGTCTGTATAGATAAGATAGAGCTCGCGCCCCTACCGTACCTCCCTTGCAAACTCCCGTCAATTCTAAGCACCGCGGCCTCATGTCCAAGCTCACCCGAACCATACCTTGACTGTGACGAGAAGCCAGTTGATCCGGGTAACTAGGTCCACGTGACTAGACAGTGGCACGTGGTGGGGGCGAGGTCACTACTAGACTTCTGTCTGGCACCGGGAAAATCCAAGAGTAAAGGGTTTGGGGGCGAGAGGGGATTCAAGGTCAGGGTCGCAGAAACGCTACACTCCAGGGGACAATCGGTAGTTAAAACAATCGGTTGAGATTTATGCTTTGTTATTTTCGGCGTCAATTGTTTGTTGGTGTTTGAACTTAAAGGCTACGCTTAAGGAAAGAGTTCTGGCATTCGGGGGAGATTTATGTTTTGATATTTGCGGCGCCAATTATTTTTTGGTGTTTGAATTTAAAGGCTACGCTTAAGGAAAGAGTTATGGCAAATCGGCAGAGATTTATGTTTTGATTTTTGCGGCCTCCTTTGTTTGTTGGTTTTCGAAATTTTGTTTATTTAAATGAGGTTAAAATACAGAAGAAAAAAAAACGCCAAACTCTTGAAAAGTCTTTTAAGTAAAGGAAGGGGCGTTTTCCGACGCCTGGGGCGTGCCGAGATCATGGCGCGCCCCCACACACACACAACTCCCCCCCCCACACACACAACTAAACAGTAATATCTGAAATTTCCTTAACATATCACCTTTTAAATAACGGCAATCTCATAACAATAATGAGTATTCGTTTAAAGTTTACGTGGGGGTGGGGGGTCCCAATGACGCACGTTCTATCAAATTACCTTATCTATTTTTCAGACGCTCATTCTATACAGAGGATTATTGCGTCCAACGTAGTTACGTAGTATATATGTCGTCATTTGGTGTGATTAAATCAGGGTACAATGTACAAACATAAAGTGTTTCAATCTACATGTTTTTACGCATAGCCCAATAGTTTTTTAAAAACTATTTATGTATTTAATTTAGCTTAGGTGCTTAGGGGTCGTCCATAAATAAGGATAAAAACACCTTTCTTATTCCGTATGCAAGAACAAACACATACCCATTTTCGTCCTTCCCGTCCGGAATTCGGGTGTGGAAGGGGTTGCCTGAAGAAACCAGGAAAACCAACAGCTCATCAACATTTAAATCTCTAATAAAAATGCAGGACAAAACGCAAACAATAGATAAGCGTAGGGCGCAATAATCTTCTGTATATAAAGGAGCGTCTGTAACAGATAAGATAAAATAGATAAGTTAAGATAAATGACGTCACGAACCTAGGGGGGAGGGGGGGGGGTTACACATTTGTGACGATCTGTGACGAGGCGGAGGGTGTTTTAGCAATGTGTCGTCACATCAAAAACGAGCAACTTAAATTAAAAGGTCAACTTAAATTTTTGATCTCTTACAAGTTATTTTTTTGACTTTTTAAATTGCTTCACGCTTGTTAAGATATTAGAGTGCAGCTTTACACCAAATACATACATGACAAAATAGGGAGTTCAAATATGCTCATTTTCAAAAAGACAATACTGCTTTTATGCGCAAAGCTTAGTGACGTCATATTGAGGGAGAAGATTTTTGTGACGAGCGGGGGAGGGGTGTGAAAAAAAGCGTGACGTCATTTATGGATGACCCTTTAATTAAGGAGACGAAATAGAATCCCCTCCCTCCCACCCATTTCTCACAAAGGAGTAGTTAGGTCTAAGCCCACCAATTAATGCAGAAACGTAAGCATAGCAATAAAAATATTTATAATTTAAAAAAAACACACACAGAGCTGTGTCTAAACAAATGATATATTGTGCATTGTTTACACGTGACTACCTTTCTGCGACTTTTTTTTTCTTTGACTTTATCATGTGACTTTTTTTTCTTTTTCTTTTTCACTGTTTTCCTACATCACCCCTTTCCGAACGAAGTTGGGGTTTTATCAGCTCCACATCACCCGCCTTGTTACGCCCTTGCAGGAATGTGTACACGTGTACATGAATGCCCTTGTAGGAATGTGTACGAATGTACATGAATGCATTTGCAGGAATGTTTACAATTTACGAGTGTACATGAATGCCCTTGCAGGAATGTTTACAATTTACGAGTGTACATGAATTCCCTTGCAGGAATGTGTACGAGTGTACATGAATTCCCTTGCAGGAATGTGTACGAGTGTACATGAATTCCCTTGCAGGAATGTGTACGAGTGTACATGAATGCCCTTGCAGGAATGTGCACGAGTGTGCATGAATGCCCTTGCAGGAATGTGCACGAGTGTACATGAATGCCCTTGCATGAATGTGTACGAGTGTACATGAATGCCCTTGCATGAATGTGCACGAGTGTGCATGAATACCCTTGCAGGAATGTGTACGAGTGTACATGAATGCCCTTGCAGGAATGTGTACGAGTGTACATGAATGCCCTTGCAGGAATGTGCACGAGTGTGCATGAATGCCCTTGCATGAATGTGCACGAGTGTGCATGAATGCCCTTGCAGGAATGTGTACGAGTGTGCATGAATGCCCTTGCATGAATGTGTACGAGTGTGCATGAATGCCCTTGCAGGAATGTGTAATAGTGTGCATGAATGCCCTTGCATGAATGTGTACGAGTGTACATGAATGCCCTTGCAGGAATGTGTACGAGTGTACATGAATGCCCTTGCATGAATGTGTACGAGTGTACATGAATGCCCTTGCAGGAATGTGTACGAGTGTGCATGAATGCCCTTGCAGAAATGTGCACGAGTGTGCATGAATGCCCTTGCAGGAATGTGCACGAGTGTACATGAATGCAGACGGCAAACATTACGAAAACGAGATTGTTTACAACTCTAGGAGCCCGTGACTCTTACGTCCTGCCCCGAATTAAGTAAAGCAATAATTTTGCCGCCCCTGTAACAATGCACTGTGTAATGGCTTTTTAAAAAAGAAATATGCTTCGAGACTGTTACGGCGTAGGCGGATGTCCGACACTGGGTCAAGATAGTTCAAATGGATACGTTTGGGTCACGATGCCATGAAAAAGGACACTGGACAGAACATTAAATAATTAAAATAGGAAGTTCTTCAATGCGTGGGGCGTGTGGAAATTCCCGTTTCTCTAAGGGTAAACAAGCGACAAAAAGAAAACTAAAGATCTTATTGCATGCTTTTTAGCAGTGTTGTTATTATTACGACGCAAACATTTTAATCGGTACAGGAATCCAGCACGTGTCTGCTTCCTTCCGTCCGTGATTAAAACTTGTGATTGCCTGAGATTTAATGCCCCGTGTTTTTGGTTCGATAAACATCAATGTTTCTTGGGGACAGGACATAGGGTGCCTATTTTTATTTAAAAGTGCCGTAAACGACCAAGCACACAACTTTTTCTTTTTAAAAGTATGGCATTTTCTAACAAGGTGGAGTGGAGGTTGGGGTGGGGGTATCTGACCATAACGGTCCCGAAGGTTTTAATGTGCATAGGCAATATTCCAGAGCCCAAAATCCAATTGTATGAAAAAAAGAACATTGAAAGTCCAATTGTATGTCCAGAGAACATACATGGCCAAAAGTCCAATAGTACATCCTGAGAGCATCCATGTCCTAAGTCCAATAGTACATCCTGAGAACATCCATGTCTAAAGTTTAATAGTACATCCTGAGAACATCCATGTCCTAAGTCCAATAGTACATCCTGAGAACATCCATGTCCTAAGTCCAATAGTACATCCTGAGAACATCCATGTCCTAAGTCCAATAGTACATCCTGAGAACATCCATGCCTAAAGTTTAATAGTACATCCTGAGAACATCCATGTCCTAAGTCCAATAGTACATCCTGAGAACATCCATGTCCTAAGTCCAATAGTACATCCTGAGAACATCCATGTCTAAAGTTTAATAGTACATCCTGAGAACATCCAATGTCTAAAGTTTAATAGTACATCCTGAGAACATCCATGTCTAAAGTTTAATAGTACATCCTGAGAACATCCATGTCTAAAGTTTAATAGTACATCCTGAGAACATCCATGTCTAAAGTTTAATAGTACATCCTGAGAACATCCATGTCTAAAGTTTAATAGTATATCTTGAGAACATCCATGTCTAAAGTTTAATAGTACATCCTGAGAACATCCATGTCCTAAGTCCAATAGTACATCCTGAGAACATCCATGTCCTAAGTCCAATAGTACATCCTGAGAACATCCATGTCCTAAGTCCAATAGTACATCCTGAGAACATCCATGTCTTAAGTTTAATAGTACATCCTGAGAACATCCATGTCTAAAGTTTAATAGTACATCCTGAGAACATACATGTCTAAAGTTTAATAGTACATCCTGAGAACATCCATGTCTAAAGTTTAATAGTACGTACATCCTGAGAATATCCATGTCTAAAGTTTAATAGTACATCCTGAGAACATCCATGTCTAAAGTTTAATAGTACATCCTGAGAACATCCATGTCCTAAGTCCAATAGTACATCCTGAGAACATCCATGGTCCTTAGTCCAGTTGTACGGCCAAAGAACCGAAAGTCCAATAATATATCCAGAGACTATCCAAGGCCCAAAGTTCAATAGTACATCCTGAGAACATCCATGTCCTAAGTCCAATAGTATAAAGTCCACGTAATTCTTCAGGGCCAGAAATCCAAAATTATATCAAGAAAACATTGACTCTTACTTCCCTTGGTTTCTAAATAGGTAACTCTGATCTGAACTAAGTCCAACCCTTTCTATGATGGCCACATCTGATCTGAACAAAGTCCAACCCTTTCTATGACGGCCAAATAGGATCTGAACACAGTCCAACCCTTTCTATGACCGCAACATCTGATCTGAACAAAGTCCATGCCACTTTCTATGACGGCCACATCTGATCTGAACAAAGTCCAACCCTTTCTATGACGGCCAAATATGATCTGAACACAGTCCAACCCTTTTATTGACCGCCACATCTGATCTGAACAAAGTCCATGACACTTTCTATGACGGCCACATCTGATCTGAACAAAGTCCAACCCTTTCTATGACGGCCACATCTGATCTGAACAAAGTCCAACACTTTCTATGACGGCCACATCTGATCTGAACAAAGTCCAACCCTTTCTATGACGGCCACATCTGATCTGAACAAAGTCCAACCCTTTCTATGACGGCCACATCTGATCTGAACAAAGTCCAACTTTCTGCCCATATAGGCTTTGTCATTTCTAAAACCGGAAAACGTCATAGCTCAATGAGTAATGTTCTATTTTTAGATTACATTTTAGCGGAACAATGTTTTGTTTAAAGTTTAAAGCATAAATACAGTCGAATCACTATGTTCTCAAAATTATTAGCATTGTAAAATTATGAAACTTTTTTTCATTTTTCAATTCCAATAAGCTGTCTTAAATTAAAGAAGAATTAACAAATAGCTGATAAGATACATCATTATCAAATGCCTACATTTACATATTGACTCGTATCTTTTATTAACTTTTTATGAAATTTGTCCTTAAAAAGATATATAGATATATATATATATATAGCCCCAATATTTCTATTATTAGACTTCCGGTTAATTATGACAAAGCCTATATCTATCGTGCAATCAAATGTCAAAAACATACTTCTCTCTCTCTCTCTCTCCTCCCTCTCTCCTCCCCTCTCTCTCCCCTCTCCCCCTCTCTCTCCCCTCTCTCCCCCCCTGTCCCCTCTCTCTCTATCGAATCCTTCAAACCCTAAATATATCATTTACCCATCTTCTAAACAACTTCTCTCTGTGTTCTAAGGTTTATTCCCGACTATAGGCCACAAATTGTCACTGATGTAAAGTTAAAAACCCCTCTATATTTTGACCTGGATAATGATGCATGTTTGTGTATAGTTTGTCGAGATCCATCAGTCCGATCAATCCGTGTAAAAACGTATGAGTCACAATTAAAAACCGACACACCGTATGCAAACAAACAAACTTTGATTTATATATATATAAGATAAATGTTTTCTTAACTTCCCCGGCCCTCTACCCCACCTCCCGTCGCCACACACAAACACACACTTTGTAATAAAAACGACCAGAAGCTGTTCCTCCCTCACACTACCCCCCCCCCGCCCCGCCACCATACTCCCCAGCCATACATTTTTAACCTCAACCATCCGCAATCAGATAGACTTCCCAAAACCTACCTGACCTTTTCACCTCGAGGGGTCACTCGCGGCCAGGTCACCCCCGGCCGACGGTCGAGTGTTGCAGACTTGAAATCTTGGCTCTACAGATAAGCAGGGCCGAATGTCCAGCTGCGGCGTATCAAATATCACTTATGATTCTTAAAGAACGATATAGAAATTATTATGAAAAGAATCCATTTACTATTATTATTGTTCGTGGTTATCTATAATTATTTACTAGTATAAATATTACTTTACATATGAGCTTACATTTATTTATTTTTTAAATTTATCATAAACAAAAATTGAACAATGGCCCTACCAGCCGTAAGACCGATCTTATAAAAAAAAATGGGCTCACTCAATAAAAAATAAAAAATTGTATTATTTCCATTTGAAGGCAATTTTTGAGTTAACAGTTAGTTGTGTGTGTGCACAAAACAGCAAATAACTTGACAGCCGACTAAACAAATTAAATGATATTTTGGGATATTGTATTGTCACTGGAGATACAGGTGTCTGTCGAATTTCAAGTCAGTCAAGCAATGAAAAGTGCGTCAAAATGACGTTGGAAGATTTGACGCTAACAGACAGACTGGCAGACTGACACGCAGAATAGCAAGTTAAATAAAAGCGTGTACAAAAATATAAAAATAAAACGGGATTGGTCACGACCTAAAAACAAGGCAATAGCGTTGTCAGCTATATTTATCAATTATCCAGCAATGCGTTTCATTGGCTTTACAGCCCTAAATTTATTCTTCATTCATTACCCTAGGATCCGTTTAAATACACAGGATAGCTAACTATTCCAGAACATTTTCTATCCCGTTTTAAAGATATTTCACAATGTGAGAGCAGGTATTTTAACATTAACAACATCCTACACATAAACAACATCCTACACATTGACAACATCCTACACATTGACAACATCCTACACATTGACAACATCTTACATATTAACAACCTCCTACGCATTAACAACCTGCCACACATTAACAACCTCCTACACATTAACAACCTCCTACACATCAACAACCTCCCACACATTAATAACATCCTACATATTAACAACCTCCTACACATTAACAACCTCCTACACATTAACAACCTGCCACACATTAACAACCTCCTACACATTAACAACCTCCTACACATTAAAAACCTCCTACATATTAACAACCTCCTACACATTAACAACCTCCTACGCATTAACAACCTCCCACACATTAACAACCTCCTACACATTAACAACATCCTACACATTAACAACCTCCTACACATTAACAACCTGCCACACATTAACAACCTCCTACGCATTAACAACCTCCCACACATTAACAACCTCCTACACATTAACAACCTCCTACACATTAACAACCTCCTACGCATTAACAACCTCCCACACATTAACAACCTCCTACACATTAACAACCTCCTACACATTAACAACCTGCCACACATTAACAACCTCCTACACATTAACAACCTGCCACACATTAACAACCTCCTACGCATTAACAACCTCCCACACATTAACAACCTCCTACACATTAAAAACCTCCTACACATTAACAACCTCCTACACATTAACAAACTCCCACACATTAATAACCTCCTACACATTAACAACCTCCTACACATTAACAACCTCCTACACATTAACAACATTCTACACATTAATAACCTCCTACACATTAATAAACTCCTACACATTAACAACCTCTTCACATTAACAACCTCCTACACATTAATAACCTCCTACAAATTAACAACCTCCTACACATTAACAACCTCCTACACATTAACAACCTCCTACACATTAACAACCTCCCACACATTAATAACCTCCCACACATTAATAACCTCCCACAGATTAACAACCTCCTACACATTAACAACCTCCTACACATTAACAACCTCCCACACATTAATAACCTCCTACACATTAACAACCTCCTACACATTAACAACCTCCTACACATTAACAACCTCCTACACATTAACAACCTCCTACACATTAACAACCTCCTACACATTAACAACCTCCTACACATTAACAACATCCTACACAAGAGGTTTATGTAAATTCATCACTGTACCATCACAGCTATAGCACGCATTAATCAATTGTTCCGGTGATCTTGAAAACAAAACAAAAAATTCAACTTTTAAAATTCTACTGTTGTTGTCCTGAGTTAAAATTGTTTCCCTTTGACCTGGCCAAGTAGGTCATGACCCAAACGCTCCCGATTCCAAACAACCAATCACACTTAAGTGGGAGGGCATGAACCAATCGCTGGCGTTGTTTGAGGTCAGCATCCTCCAACTGACCACTTGAAGGATGTGATTGAGTGCCTCAATTTCAATCCGTATTTCCAGCCACTAAAATTCCCCACCTCCTCCCACACGACAACTTCTCAGCCATCAACCCTTAGGAACTAAACTATAATTTTAAAAATGATGTTTAAAATAAAAATCGTTTGTTTTCTTATTAAAAGAAGAAGCAACGCTAAATCGGTGTGTTCAAAAATTTTAACAAATCGGTATGATCAAATGGTTGCCTAAGAAAATAACCCCGTAGCAGCTTCATTTAAGAACTTTAAGAATGCGTTGCTAAAAAAAGTGATTCATGACTACTGAAAAGCTACGACAGATTCTGACTCCGTCGTATTGCGGCTGTTTATTTAGACACAGGGTCTGAGGAAAAGGGTAAGTGGTGACCGGACGTGCTGGTCACAAGACTGAGATGACCACATCGGATGCACTGATTGTTATGATTATTGGCTTTGATTACTTGTTATGATTATTGGCTTTGATTATTTGTTATGATTATTGGCTTTGATTATTTGTTATGATTATTGGCTTTGATTACTTGTTATGATTATTGGCTTTGATTACTTGTTATGATTATTGGCTTTGATTATTTGTTATGATTATTGGCATTGATTACTTGTTATGATTATTGGCTTTGATTACTTGTTATGATTATTGGCTTTGATTACTTGTTATGATTATTGGCATTGATTACTTGTTATGATTATTGGCTTTGATTACTTGTTATGATTATTGGCTTTGATTACTTGTTATGATTATTGGCTTTGATTACTTGTTATTATTATTGGCATTGATTACTTGTTATGATTATTGGCTTTGATTACTTGTTATGATTATTGGCTTTGATTACTTGTTATGATTATTGGCATTGATTACTTGTTATGATTATTGGCATTGATTACTTGTTATGATTATTGGCTTTGATTACTTGTTATGATTATTGGCTTTGATTACTTGTTATGATTATTGGCTTTGATTACTTGTTATGATTATTGGCATTGATTACTTGTTATGATTATTGGCATTGATTACTTGTTATGATTATTGGCTTTGATTACTTGTTATGATTATTGGCTTTGATTACTTGTTATGATTATTGGCTTTGATTATTTGTTATGATTATTGGCATTGATTACTTGTTATGATTATTGGCATTGATTACTTGTTATGATTATTGGCATTGATTACTTGTTATGATTATTGGCATTGATTACTTGTTATGATTATTGGCTTTGATTACTTGTTATGATTATTGGCTTTGATTACTTGTTATGATTATTGGCATTGATTACTTGTTATGATTATTGGCTTTGATTACTTGTTATGATTATTGGCTTTGATTACTTGTTATGATTATTGGCATTGATTACTTGTTATGATTATTGGCATTGATTACTTGTTATGATTATTGGCATTGATTACTTGTTATGATTATTGGCATTGATTACTTGTTATGATTATTGGCATTGATTGCTTGTTATGATTATTGGCATTGATTACTTGTTATGATTATTGGCATTTATTACTTGTTATGATTATTGGCATTGATTACTTATTATGCTTAACATATCTTCGGACGCCTTTATCTTTATCGTTGCCAACAACTAAGGCCATACCTTATCGAGGTCCGGTGTAGGTGAAGTAGAATACTAATTTGAGGATCACTTGGCACAGTGGTTTAACCAGTCATGTCATTTTTCCCATCCCCTGACTGAAACGTAAGAACCCCTTGAATAAAATGTGAGACCTTTAATTTTAGCTAAAATATTTAATATTGAAATAATAATAATAACAACAACAATAATAATAATAATAATAATAATAATAACAATAATAATAATTAAACAATATAATTTGCAATGTCACGTCTGTAGTGTCTGTCCGTGACGCAACTAATTTTAGAAAGCAGCGCACCAAATTACTGCACCAATGCATCAAAATGTGTGCAAATTAAAGATTTGCTGTAAAAAATAGTATATGACGTAATTGTTTTAGCTCATATTTTAATTTTGGAAAAGGGAACAATGTGAAAAGAGGATTTGATGATGGTTAATTATAAAATCAAAAAACAAAGGGGGCGCCGTAGGCGCCCTACAACCCCTATTATAAAATACTTTGTGTACATTTCAGAAAGTTTAATATTTCGTATTTATCAAACAATGACAAGTTAGTTGGGATTTTGTAAAAGGTCGGCGCCGTAGGCGCCCTAAAAAAGTGCATTTTTTATAAAATAAATAGATTTCAGCTGAAAACTTCCGTCATTTTTGACGGGTGATACGCTAGTTAAATATATATCATTTGCAATGTCACGTCTGTAGTTTCTGTCCGTGACGCTACTAATTTTAGAAAGCAGCGCACCAAATTACTGCTCCAATGCATCAAAAGGTGTGCAAATTAAAGATAAGCTGTAAAAAATAGTATATGACGTAATTTTTTTAGCTCATATTTTAATTTTGGAAAAGGGAACAATGTGAAAAGAGGATTTGATGATGGTTAATTAAAAAATAAAAAAATTAAACCCCTATTATAAAATACTTTGTGTGCATTTCAGAAAGTTTAATATTTCGTATTTATCAAACAAGGACAAGTTAGTAAGGCTTTTGAAAAAAGGTGGAAACACTAGGCGCCCGAAAAAAAGTGCGTTTTTTTTCAAAATAAATAGATTTCAGCTGAAAACGTCCGTCATTTTTGACGGGTGATACGCCAGTAATAGTAATAAAATTGTAATTTTTAAAAAAGATATTTATCAGCGAGATGCATTACAGTAGTTTAGAATGTCACAGTTATAAAAGTGCACAGCTATTTCTTTAGAGGAAAGCTTCAATTTGAAAAATCCTCCAGTGGTTACAGTAATTACAGACATTTCCCGGCCCTGTCAACAGATGTCCGCGATCTAATACAGGACGTTTCAGATGACTTGCGTGAGCTGACAGGCGAGGTTAGAACTTAAACCACCGTGACTGATTGGACGGCCGGGGTGGAAAACCGTGCTGATCATGGGTCGGTGACAGGGTGGTAAGGCGTCGTTAAGTGTATCTGTCATGTGTCATTTGGATGACAATTCATCAGTTAAATATTTATATCTTTCCTTTGAAATTGCAAAGCAACATCTGTACGCATGGCGAAACCTTTCTAGATCCCCCCCCCCAACGCGATCATAGTAGTACATCTATTCTCAAATTATCTGATGAGGTATCCACAAGTCTGCCATCTTTTTATAACAATGAGAATTGGAAGATTTCGCTCTACACAAAAAAATGGACCCAAATAATCTGACCCGAAAATTGAACCCCAGAATGTGGCCGGCCGAAATTAAAGACACATCATAGCGACAACAGAAAAGGCCCCATTATCGGGGTTCGCTGGCTGGACAGATTCGGCACCATGCAACTGACAAGACAAACCCTCAGCTGGATCATCGGGGAAAGGGGAAAAGAGTCCGTCCGATAACCACTGACTTGTCGCCGTGATGTGTTAGAGTTAGGGCTGCGGAAATTAACTATTTAATATTCGATTAATCGTTAAAAATTCGATTGAAGATAAAATATTTCTAACTAGTTTGTGCTGCGGCGACGTGGCGCCTGCGGCGCACCCTTTTTTAAGGGCGCCTACGGAGCCCACCTTTTTCAAAAGCCCAACTAACTTGTCCTTGTATGATAATACGTAATATTAAAATTTCTTAAATGTACACAAAGTATAATAGTTTTAATGTCAAAATCCCAAGTAACTTATCCTTGTATGATAAATACGAAATATTCCTGAAAATTAAACAAAGCATTTATATAATAATTTTTACAGTGCTAATCACCACACGATTTTTTAAACTAATTTTAGAAAACAGCGCACCAAATTACTGCACCAAAAAATAACTATTTGAGTCAATCAGCACTGCTCACAACACAAAATTTAAAAAAAGAAGAGTGATGTCCCTTAGCGTTAGGCTACATAATTGAGCGTAAATATATATATGATGATTAGTTTGTGCTGCGGCGCCCCCCCCTTTTTTTAAGGGCGCCTACGGCGCTCACCTTTTTCAAAAGCCCAACTAACTTGTCCTTGTATGATAAATACGAAATATTAAAGTTTCTTAAATGTACACTAAGTATTTTATAATAGTTTTTTTTAAATTGTATTTTTGATGTCAAAAGCCGAAGTAACTTATCCTTGTATGATAAATACGAAATACAATGTATTCCTGAAATGTACACAAAGTATATATATAATATAGGTTGTGCTGCGGCGCCCACTCTTATTTAGGGCGCCTAAGGCGCCCACTTTTTTCAAAAGCCCAACAAACTTGTCCTTGTATGATATGTATGTATGTATGGCAACCGCCCATCCTCATGAGACGATGGCGTGTACTCCTGCTCCTCTGCCATGCCCCTCCTGCCCTTTCTCCTGGCCCTTCTCTCTTCACTCAAAGCTATGAGGGATGCTTCCGCGACATGAATGCCCTCACGCACTTTTTCCCGCCAGGAGGTGCGCTCCTCGGCAATGGTCTCCCACGTTTTATAGTCTATCTGTGCCAATGACATGTCTTTCTTGCAGACGTCCTTGGAGCGCAAGCAGGGGCGACCTCTTTTTCTCTTACCGGTTGCAAGCTCACCGTAAAGCATGGCTCTAGGAAAGCGCTCCGAGCTCATCCTGTGGACATGACCTAACCACCGCAGGCGCCTCTCACTCAGAATTGAGTACATACTCAGCATATGGCTTCTTCTGAGTACCTCAACATTGGTGATCTTGTCCTACCACTTGATGCGTAGAATCCTACGCAAGCATCGTAAGTGGAAGCTATTGAGCTGCTTTGTTTGCTTGGCGTAGGTAGTCCAGCACTCACTGCTATAGAGGAGTGTGCTGAGCACGCAGGCCTGGTACACAGTAATTTTCGTCCTATCTGTGAGCTGCGCATTGTTCCACACTCTTTGATTCAGCCTAGTTATTAATGATGCGGCCTTGCCGATTATGGTTCCTATTTCCTTATCCAGGGAGAGTGTGCTTGTGATGTTACGTCCAAGGTGTTTCCCTCAATGGAGATTGCTGGAAGGCGGTCAGTGCCTTGTCTCATAATGTTGGTCTTTTTTAGGCTAATCGTTAAACCAAAATCATTGCATGCCTCTGAGAACTTATTGACCAACTGTTGGAGTCCTGCCTCTGTATGTGAGGTAAGGGCTGCGTCATCCGCGAAGAGCAACTCTCTGATTAATACATTTTCCAATTTGCTCTTCGCACGGAGCCGGCTGATATTATATAGGTTTCCATCCGCCCTGGTATGAATGTTCACACCCTGGGAGCATACCTCAAAAGCATGTCGCAATAGCATTGAGAAAAAGATACCAAAGAGTGTTGGAGCCAGTACACAGCCCTGTTTGACTCCGCTACAAACTGGGAAGGGTTCTGAGGTGGCACCATCGAAGAGCACTGTGTTGTGCATATTGGTGTGGAAGGACTCGATGATGGAGAGAAGCCGCGGCGGACATCCTATTTTTTCCAATATACGTAGCAGACCCTTGCGGCTGACCAGGTCAAATGCCTTCGTTAAATCTATGTAGGCAATGAAGAGGGGTTTCTGTTGCTCCCGACATTTCTCTTGTAGCTGACGGAGTGAGAAAATCATGTCCATGGTTGATCCTTGTATGATAGATACGTAATATTAAACTACCTTAAATGTACACAAAGTAGATTTAAATTGAGGTTGTAGGGCGCCTACCGAGCCCACTTTTTTTTTGTGGTCAAAAGCCCAAGTAACTTATCCTTGTATGATAAATACGAAATATTCCTGAAAATTAAACAAAGTATTTATATAATAATTTTTACAGTGCTAATCACCACACGATTTTTTAACTAATTTTAGAAAGCAGCGCACCAAATTACTGCACCAAAAAATAACTATTTGAGTCAATCAGCACTGCTTAAAACACAAAATTAAAAAACAATGCAGAGTGATGTCCCTTAGCGTTAGGCTACATAATTGAGCGTAAATATATATATGATTTTTTTTTCTCCAATTTATTAATAATTTTTTTTTACTTACATACTTTCCCCTCGTATTATTATCATTTATTTAGACGTGAATACGTAAAACAAAGGTTTTTCTGCCTTATTTCTTGCATAGCAGAACGAATTTGCAGTGTTACGTCACAAAATTTGGGAGCCATGGAATTACCGCGACTTAACCGATTTCACGAAATTATGAATCGCAACTTAACGTGATCTATATATGCGTTATAAAATATAATTAATCGATTTTTAAATAATTTTTCCAATTAATGGAACAATTTTTTTTGTAATTAGTATCAGCCGTATTTAAAGTACATGAAGAAACTTACCTATAGGTGGGGTATGCTGGATAGAGATGTCTGGAGAGACTAAAGGCCCAGGATAGAGATGTCTGGAGAGACTAAAGGCCCAGAATAGAGATGACTGGAGGAACTAAAGTTCCATGATAGAGATGTCTGGAGAGACTAAAGGCCCAGAATAGATATGTCTGGAGAGACTAAAGGCCCAGAATAGATATGTCTGGAGAGACTAAAGGCCCAGGATAGAGATGTCTGGAGAGACTAAAGGCCCAGGATAGATATGTCTGAAGAGACTAAAGGCCCAGGATAGAGATGTCTGGAGAGACTAAAGGCCCAGAATAGAGATGACTGGAGGGACTAAAGTTCCATGATAGAGATGTCTGGAGAGACTAAAGGCCCAGGATAGAGATGTCTGGAGAGACTAAAGGCCCAGAATAGAGATGACTGGAGGAACTAAAGTTCCATGATAGAGATGTCTGGAGAGACTAAAGGCCCAGGATAGAGATGTCTGTAGAGACTAAAGGCCCAGAATAGAGATGACTGGAGGGACTAAAGTTCCATGATAGAGATGTCTGGAGAGACTAAAGGCCCAGGATAGAGATGTCTGTAGAGACTAAAGGCCCAGGATAGAGATGTCTGGAGAGACTAAAGGCCCAGGATAGAGATGTCTGGAGAGACTAAAGGCTCAGGATAGAGATGTCTGGAGAGACTAAAGGCCCAGGATAGAGATGTCTGGAGAGACTAAAGGCCCAGGACAGAGATGTCTGGAGAGGCCATAGGCCCAGGATAGAGATGTCTGGAGAGATAAAGGCCCAGGATAGAGATGTCTGGAGAGACTAAAGGCCCAGGATAGAGATGTCTGGAGAGACTAAAGGCCCAGGACAGAGATGTCTGGAGAGGCCATTGGCCCAGGATAGAGATGTCTGGAGACACTATGGCCCAGGATAGAGATGTCTGGAGAGACTGGCCAGCGTATAATTTGGAGGACTCTAGTTACTGGCCTGTGTCCTCGGATGGACTGCAGACGTCAACGATGGTCGTCTGCTGCTCCGCGAGTACGAGACTGCAGAAGAAGAGGAACACTATCTTTGTAAGAACTTCGCTTCTTGTGACGATTAATGATTTTTGTGATCGTTAATTTTATATGTTTGTTTAGAACAGTGGTTCCCAAAATGGTCCGTACGGACCCCCAGGGGTCCGCGGAACCCTTTAGGGGGTCCGTGAAAAATTAAAATTGATTTGGGGGTCCCTGAACAACGTCAGGGGGTCCGCGGAAGATTTAATATAAAATAATAAAACTGATAAATTTTTATTATTATTGAAATTAAAATAAATAATAATAAATAAAATAGTTTGTGAATGCCTGTTGTACTAATTAAATACCATCTTAGATACTATCCTTCATAGATACAATGTTGTTTTACGTAGAAAAAGTAGTATAACTACTGTAATTCCACATCTATAACAAATTAAAATACTTGGTTTGTTGAAAGGCCAAGCTTGATGCAGAAGAAATGCCTAATTCCTATAACTATAAGTAGAAAAATACAAGTTTATAACTTGAATCTACGAGGGTTGCAAGGTTGTGTATTTTCGATGTGTCGGGAAGTTATATTTATCTAAATTGTATCCTATCATCAAAAAATGTTTTCAATAGGGCTTTACTGTAACATTCCATTGAAAACGTTAATAATTCTTAACAGTGGTCTGTTACAACAGATAAGAGAATGAGTGAGCCCAAGGCTGGATTTAGACTTGATGGGGCCCTAAGCTATTTAAGGCCCTTTTGAAATCTAGAAGGCAGGGGCCCTAAGTTATAGCTTGTTTAGCTAATAGGTAAATCCAGCCCTGAGTGAGCCGAAGAAACAATTCCGTCAATATGGTGTTAATGAATATTTGAAGTATGGCTAAATGTTTGGAAACTGATAAGAACGGTGAAATGTTATTAACTGAATTTTTAAAAGAATGTTTGAAGTTAAAGTAATACTCTTGGCTTTCTGGCATACAAGCTGTACCAAATGTATTTTCAGTAAATTGACTCATTCATCAACATCAAATATTCAAAATAATCTTAGTGAAAGTTTGCACGGATCACTACATTATGTCATTAGAGCAGTTAATAAAATCATAAGGAATGCCTTGATGACAGATTATTTGCGCACTATGGTTTGGATATTGAAGAAGCCTATAATTGATTATTTATTCACACAGAAGTACGCTGGTTATCATCACGTACATACTTAAATCGATTTAATGCTCTCTTTGATTCAGTGTTCGAATTCCTGGAAAACAAAGACAATTAGCATTACAATTAACTTTAAAAAATGACATATCCTTTATGAATGAATTATTTACCCAACTTTAACGAAACTAATTTGAAACTACAACTACTACAAGGTAACCGATTAAATTTATTCAAAACTAAAAGCGTTATGTCTGAGTTTGTTGCAAACCTTTTTCTGTGCAAACAAAACGTAGGAACAGGAGAATGTTCTCAGTTTTCAAATCTTTTGAAATTGCAAAATAGAGATAAAGATTTGCGTGCTTACTCTCAAAACTGAACGGCTCTTCATGCAGACCTCAGACCTGAACCAAAGATTTGTAGGTATTCGTCACTATAGGATATTTCCGAATGGCAGTTGGATTCTTTAGCGCATGGACAATCTCAGGTCCAAAACACAGATGAATACATACTAATACAGGAGCAGCTTATTGAAATATCCACAGATGAGGAACTTTAACCAAAGTTTGGACTAGGATAGCACAAATTATGATTACAAAGTCAGATCCCATTTTTATATCATGCATTATAGGTTATTGTGCAGAGTTTTTTTGACTGTTTTCCTGTCTTCCTATTTGGTAGAACAAATATTCAGTGGCGTTATGAACCTCATCATAAAAAACAAGAACAAAATAATAAAAAAAATAAAAACTACTAGAAATTGGTGATCGTGAGGATTTGCGGTTCCTACACACAAACATTGAGTCGGTCATAAAACCTATATATTAAAAGGCTATGTTCCGTGCGGTCATCGATAGCGATTGGTTCCTCAAACACATATGACTCCTACAGCCAATCATATTGAACACGTTATGCGGACGTTCAAAACGAGTTATTTTTTGTGCAGTATTTCTTCCAAGACTTTATTTTGAGTTATGCGCGTTGGGATTTATAGTCAAAAGCTCTGTTTTTAAGAGTTATTTATTTTAACTATAATGAATAGTATTTTTGACGTGATGCACATCTATGCCGGTCGAGACGGCTATTGGAGGGGAGTTACAACATGCCACCGAACGGTGACGGAACGTCCTTGGAATGGCTTTGTTGCTCGTACACTCATAAAATCTCATCACGTTAATCCAAGTTGTTAATTGTTTTCAATTTAATCTTAAATAAAAGTGATAATTTCAAAAAATACCGTACTTTTCATCAAAATGTTGCTTTTGTAAATTTTTGAACTATGAATTTATAAAGTTTGTTTCACTTGGGGGTCCGTGGGGAAGTTTTGAATATAAAAGGGGTCCGTGGGTCAAAAAATTTTGGGAACCACTGGTTTAGAAGATGAAAACAATGATGTATAATGCCAGATGGATCTAGAAAGGAAATATTAAGGCTTCAAATCGTCATTTCTCCGGTGTGCACTACATTTGAAATGGTGAAGGCAGAACATAAACTACAGGAACCTTATGACAGACTGATGACAGACGGATGGCATACTGATGACAGACTAATGACAGACTGATGACAGACGAATGGCATACTGATGACAGACTAATGACAGACTGATGGCAGACTGATGACAGACTTATGACAGGCAGATGACAGACGGATGACATACTGAAGACAGACAGATGACAGACGGATGGCAGACTGATGACAGACTAATGACAGACTGATGACAGATGGATGGCATACTGATGAAAGACTGGTGACAGACTGATGACACACTGATGACAGACGATGACAGACGGATGACAGACGGATGACATACTGAAGACAGACAGATGACAGACGGATGGCAGACTGATGACAATCTTTTTGGTTGAGCTGTGAACACTAATGACAGGGGTTAGCCGGAAGTTCTCGCAAGAAAATGGCATAGATTCATTGATGACCTCAGTGTTTCATGTTGTTGTCCGGCAAACGGCACACATATGTGCTCCCCCCACCCCCACACACACATACACCATGACTTGACATTAAACAATAGCTTGTTCCTTGACCTCGCTTAGACGGTAATTACAACAAAAAAAAGTCGTTAAAAACCACGTTTCTTCTCTAAGTAATTGCGGGTTCACCTTGCAGGTGTATTTTTAAAAACAAACAAAAACTATTTTTTATGTAGGTCATTCTCAGGGGAAGTAAGGCGGACGGAAAGGCTAGTGGATTGTCCTTGGCCAAAGGACTTGGTTTGGCTAACGAATGACTCGCGTACAATTACACTTACACACTTAAAATATATTCTGTTATTTAAACAGGGTATGTGTAGCCGTGGCAATCACTACGTTCTGTGACGTCTTGCCGGGCCTATACATACCCTGTTTACATAACACAGACACACACACACACACACACACACACATATATATATATATATATATATATATATATATATATATATATATATATATATATATATATATATACTAGTGGCAAAGCCTGCTTTATTGCCATGAACAGAATACGATATGAACAGAAATAACAAAGAAATGTATGAAATACTGCAATAGAAAAGAATGGCAATAAATTAGCACAATACGATATGAACATCTAAATATCATAGATTTCCTTGAACACCACATTTTTTAGTGTAGCAGGCGGACGAAATATTAAACTTCCTGAAATGAACGCAAATTATTTTAGAATAGGGGCTGAAGTGCACCTGGGAAATATTCCTCAAATGCACACTAAGTATTTTATAATTAATAGGGCTGCGGAAATTAACGATTAATTTCTCGATAAATAGTTTAAAAAATTTAACGATTAAATTTTTTAACGATTAATCGACCCATCACTTACAAATTATTGTAAGTCAAAAAGTAAAAAAAAATAATAATAATAAATAGCGTCAGATAAATAATAACAAATTTCCTGACGATTACACGAAAATTTTGGTTTTAAACTATTGACTGACAGGAATGTTCAAAATGTTGATAAAGTTTGCCTACCATGGTTCTAACACTTCGCCTACTTATCAAACCAAATGAAAGGCGTATTAAGCTAATAATGGCAGTAATGGAGTCTACCTCAGAGAGAGTTACATAATGGATATGAAAGTTACTGAATCCATTAACCCTCTACAATGGTGGAAACTTAATGAACACCGATATCCGATAATGTCATTCCTTGCCGCCAAGACCGTTTTGTGCATACCAGTTACCTCAGTTCCATGGGAATGATTATTTAGCTCGGCTGGTTATATTGTCAATTAGACCCGCTAATCACATGAAACAAATAATGTCAACATACTTGCCTTTTTGCTTAGTTGGTTAAAAGATGACATATAAAGGAGACATTCCAGTGTTATTTAGATTTTCAACGAGAACGTTTAATAAGTGTTATTTATGATATCATACATTTAATTTTTGGCTTTAATAGAAATTAATCATTAATAAATTGTTATTTTTTCAAAAGTTAACGATTAAATTTAAATTAATCGTTAACAGCCCTAATAATTAACAATCCTCATAAAACAAAGACGTTATTGTTAATGTTAATCTGGAAAACCAAAATGATTATAATTTTTAAGTCTATATTTTTCAATTTAAAAAAAAAGCAATGAACACAATACGATATGAACAGCTAAATATCATAGATTTCATTGTACACCGCATTTTTTAGTGTAGCAGGCGGACGAAATATTAAACTTCCTGAAATGTACAAAAAGTATTTTAAAATAGGGGTTGTAGTGCGCCTGCGAAATATTCCTGAAATGCACACAAAGTATTTTATAATTAAAAATCCTCATAAAACAATGACGTCATTGTTAATGTTTCTCATAAAACAATGACGTCATTGTTAATGTTAAACTGAAAACCAAAATAGATTTTTGAGTCTATATTTTCAAAAAAATTTTAATGCAGAGTAATGTCCCTTTGGGGAGACACACGCATAGGAAGGGCGATTATGTATTAGACTAGTGCAAAAGCCTGCTAAGGCTAAGGCTAAGGCTAAGGCTCACACACACGCATAGTTCGTGCTTTGTTTCGGTAATTGACGCTCTGTGTTAAAACAATGATGTCACATATTTTTTACAGCAAATTTTTAAAATTTATTTATAATAATTTTGCGCACCTTTCAAGTGCCTTTTTGCGCGCCTTTCGATGGGGAGACACACGCATAGGAAGGGCGATTATGTATTAGACTAGTTCAAAAGCCTGCTGAAGCTGGCAGAACGAAATCCCACAGAAGGGATAACAAAGAAATATACCAAATACTGCAATAGAAAAAACCACGTGGCCTTTATTGCCATGAAGAGAATACGATATATGAACAGAAATAACAAAGAAATGTATGAAATACTGTAATAGAAAATAACATTTGGCCTATATTGCCATGAACACAATACGATATGAAAATAAATAACAAAGAGATGTACGAAATACTCAAATAGAAAAGAACTTTTATCTTTTATTGCCATGAACACAATACGATATGAACAGCTAAATATGAAAGATCTCCTTGTACACCACATTTTTAGTGTAGCAGGTGGAGCTGTCGTGGAGCAGTTTCCCTTGTTTAGGACCATCTGCCACATGGACCTTGACATCTGCTGATCTGCGTACACGGGAGAAAGCAACGTATAATTGCCTATGGCTAAACACAGGTTGTGGTAGGTAGATACCGACCTTATCCAGTGTCTGGCCCTGCGATTTGTTTATGGTCATTGCGAAAGCTAACTTCACAGGGAATTGCCTTCTCCGTAGAATGAAAGGCAAGTCTGTGGTTGTCGGGGCAATGTCCACGCGTGGAATGAATAGAGTGCGACCTTTGTCACTTCCGGACAGAAGTTCAGCGATGATGAGGTTGGGTTTGAGGTCCCTAACCACCAATCTGGTGCCGTTGCATAGACCTCGTTTGGTGTTCAAATTGCGAAGAAGAATTATAATTGCTCCGACTTTTAATGTTAATTGATGAAGCGGCATTACCGAAGGTGCCAATTGATGTAGAAATTCCACGGGATAATTGTTTTCATCATCTGGCGTGCAGTCGTCGATGGAGTCGGAACTTAAGTATGTCCTGGGTTCTCCTTCAAGTAAATGCAGAACCTGACTATTGATAAGGTCCACATCGGCATTTGTAGGGCAGAGAATAGCCTTATTTGCAAATTCTTCCGCATCTCTGGCTAGAAGTCGTTCACCGAATATTTCAGAAACAATAGATCCTGTGCAGACCATATGGGCTGGAACTTCAAACATATTCTCGTTCAATCCATGTTCATTGGTTAATGTTCCATTGCCTAGCTCAATTAACCAAGACGTAAATTCTGGATCAATAGATCGCACATTACTTGTCAATGTGAGAATTGTAAATTTAGACCAAAGATCGGTAAACTTAATACTCGCTTCGACAATGGCGGACCTGGTTCCATGAGCAACAACGGGCAAGGTTTGTCTGAAGTCCCCACCCAAGAGAATGGTTTTTCCTCCGAAAGGTTTGTCATTTTGCATGATATCTTGTAAGAGTTTATTCACGCATTTCAATGCATCCTTAGAGGCCATCGTGGATTCATCCCAAATGATTATTGTGGCTCTTCGGAGAATGTCAGCATCGGAGGAGGTCATTCTCATTCTGGAGGTTGAGGTGTCGATAATTGGGACGGGAAGTTGAAATTGGGAATGATACGTTCGACCACCTTCCAGTAAATTGGCCGCGATTCCAGTTGATGCAGTAGCTAAAGCAATCTTCTGTTCCCACTCTAAAGGATGCAAGCAAGGTTGTGTACAAATATGTTTTACCACTGCCACCAGGTCCGTCAATAAAGTAACACCTATGAGGAAGATGATAATTGGCTGCGGCTGTGATAATTTCATCAAATGCGTGTCTCTGCTGTTCCTTGAGACTCCGTACCATGTCTGTTGCTTTGCTGAGCTGTTGGACCGGATCAAAAAACGCTGTCATGTATGTCTTCCACGTGACTTGGTGGAACTGGTAAACCTAAATTCTCGCAGGTTTTCCTATTAGCAATAAAGATCAATTGAATATCAGTAAGGGCAAAATTGAGGCAGTGTTTGCAATTCACTTCGTGATGAAACTGCAACGTAAAATCTTCATAAAAGTATTCTTTATATTTCTGGAACAATTGTGGAATATTTGAAGGAGATGCGAGCAGGCACATATGTGCAAATAATTCCCGTAGGAGAGCGGGTCTCTTTTCGGCAACTGCATCATGTAACGTCACATCCCAGACCTGCATGTCATTGAAGAGGCATCGGTGTTGTGTAGCTTCCTTGAATGTTGGATATGTAATACCATGGACGGTCCGAAGGTCCTCAAAGGAAGTTGCACCTGGCACATGAAGGAGAAGTAAGCGCAAGCAGAAGCGCTGAATGTCTGACACTAAACTGACAGAGTACATACGACCAATTATTCTGTCAGCATCCCTTTGCCTTCTCTGCCATGTTCTTGTCCTCTCGTGAAAAACATAATGTTCAGGTATGTCAGTGTGTATAGTATAGTATACCTGTAGCCATCTGGTATTGTTGATTTAGTTTGAACCATGCCGTTAAAGTAGTGTCTCTCGAAGCTGCGTTCTGTGCTGCAGCCTCAACGTTATCAGTAATAAAAACTACTGATTGCTCGCCAAGGAGATGAACTTGGAGTCTGATAATTGCATGAGACTGCTTGTGCATGTGGAACCCAAAAAGGCTGTCGCGTTGGTTTCGCGTTACTCGTCGCCGGGATGCCTCCTCGTGTGTTTCTGTTCTTCTTCGATTCCTGTTATGTTCGTTTCTGCGACGTTTTCTATCGGCAATTTCGGCTTCATCGAATGTTCTTTTTTCGAGGCATATTTGTCTCGTGGCAACACGCGAAGGTTTGTAAATTTGTGGAGTTGAAGAAGAAATAATAAAGCAATGCGAACGTGACATTGACGATGGGTACAGGCGTAGGAGAACGGTGTCGTACCTTGAATGCGGCGCAGCAATGCAGTTGGCAGTGGGTCAAGAACCGAAGACCGACACACCGACATCAACCGGTTGGTGGTGACTAACATCATGATTTATAACGGAGACACACACACGCATAGGCTGGTGGCCGATGTTAGACTCAACACAAATGTGTGTTTGTGTGTACACAAATGCTGACGTCACAGGTTCGTGCGTTGTTTCGGTAATTGACGTTCTAGCTAAAACAATGCCGTCATATAATATTTTTTTACGGCGAACATTTTTAAATTTATTTATAATAATTTTGCGCGCCTTTTTTGCGCACCTTTTTTGCGCGCCTTTCGAGCACCTTTTCGCGCGCCTTTGAACGGGGAGACACACGCATACTTAGGGCGATTATGTATTAGATTTGTATATATATAATATATATGCATATATATATATATATTTAAATCTAAAAAGCCTGATTGTACTTTCTCCAACATTTCGTGCACACTTTACAGGACAGCTCTCGTTGCTTATAGCTCCTACTGATGGACTGATGGAGATACGAGGAGATACTGATTAGAGCAGAGATGGCGAACCTATGGCACGCGTGCCACAGTCGGCACGCAGAGCCTGATCAACCGGCAAGCGACTAAAATATTACTTCAATAATCAAACCAGCTAAGCCAAACACCCATTTTCGGGTTTCATTGCAGTGTTGGCACTCTGCTATAACTAAGTGGGTCTTCCGTTGTATTTAGGGCTCGCGGCCCAAAAAAAGGTTCGCGCACTAGGTTAGAGCAAAAAGCTACTTATATAATGATTCGTATTACATTAAAAATATTAATAAAGCTTTTAATTTTTTCGCCCTAATTACTTCGAATTGTGGGTTATTTGACCGATTAATCCGGAAATTTTAATAAAAATTAGTGGGATATTTCCAAAGCCATACCTAGAATTTTTTTAATTTTTTTTATTAAATTTATTATTATTATTATTATTTTCTTCAAAAAAACTGTTTTAGTCAAACTTGATATTTTTATATGTTTTTTTGGCAAATGGCATTTCATTTAACGGCGAAAATCTGTTGCTAGAACATCCGGGCTTTACAATTTGACCAGTGTCATTAATTCCTAATGAGTTGCCAGGGATCAAGTTAGTTAAATCTAGTATTCTCTTTAAGGTTCGTTGTTCTGTCTTTAAAAAAAAATTATAAAAAAAATATTTAAAAAAAACTCGAGGTCAAGTTACTTTTTATTCAATTTTTTTACAAAATTGTCCGTGCATTAATTCTAAACTACTGCGCGGCGTCGGTCAGATATCTGCGCAGGCGCGTAGCTTATAGGGAACGCTGGTCGCATCAGGAAGAAAATTTGATGACTCTGGACATTTCAAATAGCTAACGTTGTGGTTAGGGTTAGGGTTAGGGTTGTGGCAAATGTTATGGCAAATAATGATCCCTTGATGCTATTTGGACATGGCTGAGTCAATGATCTAATTATGTAATCATAGATTTATGTATTTTTCATCCGATTGGGTAACAACAAGAAATGGTTGACCAATCACAAGGTCTGACGTCGTCTCGACCTCTTCCGTGGGTGTGTAACGGGGGACTTGTCAAACTCGCGTGTAGCAGCTCATGTGTTTGTCTGTTTTTAACAATAGATATCACCGTGTTCCGCTGACAATTGTAGAACTGATGACCTCTGCCAAGACTGTTTGGGACTTTTCTTTCACTTCTGAGTTCCAACATGACGGATGATGTTCGGTGACCTGTCAGGCAGAGAACGTTCTTGGGGAAAGAAATGGCTAAAAACATAACTAACGTTATAATTATCATACTGACACCTGTGGGTGAAGGACTTGTGCCGTGGGGAAGCGTATGTGTGGAAGAACGTTTTGTGAGGTGGGTAAGTGTGTGTGTGTGTGCGTGTGAACGACATGCGCCGTGGGGAAGCGTGTGAGTGGGTGGGTGAATGACTTGTGAGGTGAGGGAGCGTGTGTGTGTGGGTGGGTGAACGACTTGTGAGGTGAGGGAGCGTGTGTGTGTGGGTGGGTGAACGACTTGTGAGGTGAGGAAGCGTGTGTGTGGGTGGGTGAGAGGAACAAAGAAGAAGAAGTTTGGACAATTATCTGTTTCCTAGAAGCAGATGACAGGTGAGAATTTCATTTCTATCTCTTTGAACTCGCAATGATCAAATTTAGCTCTCGTACTGTAGAGTTGCAATCATCAATTACGGTTCTCTTTGGAGCCAGAGGGAGCTACTTTAGTTATATTTCTTTTGAGTAGCAATGAGCAATTTTTAATTTCGTAATTTAGAGCCACGATGAGCAATTTTAGCTCTCTATCTTTGGAGTCGCAATGAGCAATTTTAGCTATCTTTGGAGTATCAATGAGCACTTCCAGTAATAAAGGCTTAATTGTACTTCTAGATCAGAGGTCGGGAAACTACGGCTCGCCTCTCAGACAAATGTTCGATTATTTAAATTTAAAAAAAAACGTTTATTCATACTCATTTGATCTACATATTAATTGCACAAAAAACAGCGTAAAAATGCCATTTAAAAAGAATTCATATGCATAATTATTGTACTTTTAGTGTTGAAATTACACAAAATGCTCACATTTACTTGAATTTTTAGTTTTAAACATAATGTATGGCTCTCACAGAATTACTTTTCAAAATATGTGGTGTATATGGCTCTCTCAGACAAAAAAGTTTCCCGACCCCCGTTCTAGACTGTTAGATGTCTATCTTTAAAATGACCCAAATTGTGTACACCCCCCCCCCATAAAACATCACATTTGTTATTTCCTTTTTCTTTAGTCATCACCCAACGTGCGATGAAGCCGTCGGAGATATAGAACAAGCCAGTAAAAACAAAGTTTTTGACTATAAATCCCTTATATATGAGAGATAACTAACAGTATTGAATATTTTCAAACGCTACAAACATTTACTGACTGAATCTGTCTTAACTCAACATTGCTTCATAACCCTGGGTGGGGGCCGGGGTGGGGGTGGGTGGGGGGAGACGGTAAAAGTCTGGTCTTCGATCGCTTGACCGAGCTTAGCGTGACACGTAAAATGTAAACAAAAGCACGCCGGTGCTTCGATGGGTCGCCTCAACGCGCCAACTCAAACTTTCACGTGGACAAAAAACAATAACAAACCGTGAGTTTGAATTACATACGTTATATAAGGATAAACTAAAAATGCATTAATTTAATTACCGTACGTTCAATCGATATGAAATTTTCGAGACAATGCATTGTTAGGTTAGACGGGTCCGTGTGCCAAATTTCAGCTCGATCGGATCACGGGAAGTGGGTCATTTTTGACTTTTGTTTTTCCGCCCGCCCATGAGATGACGACAGAGACGGCCGCGAAGTTAATATAAGGGATTTAATAAAACACGTACACAGATTCGGTCAGCTGTGGCGGATATTTGAACACGTCGCGTCACGTCATCTCTCCGCGGTGTCCAGAATTTCCCAGAACACTGGAATAATTTTTCACTGTCTCTATAAAGGTTGCACCGTGCAGAAAAGGACTTGACCCGGAGTTTTGTGTCAGTGCCACACCGACACGCGGACCCCCCCCCCTGAAAGGTAATATCTGCTCCAGGTTTAGAACACAAGAGTGCAAAAGTGAATAAATGGGTTTTTGTGACGTCACCGGGGGGAGATTTAAAAGCAATGTGCAAGGGATTTGGGAAGCGGTTGCGCCCGCCCGACAGAGCGAAACGATTCAAATTTTAATTTCAGATTCTGCACTTTATTTAAAGGTTGTTACATTTTCCCTTGTCCTTTAAAACACACACACCTTGTTATGAAGAAATGATTATAAAAGTAAATAATTAAAACTTGTATCAAAGTCACCCATAGATTTCATCTCTGCTGGGGTTTTTAAATATTTTTTTCACCTTTTCAATACAAATACAAGTGCAGTAGATCGCAACGATTCTTTTTTCTGTTTTAAATTGAGTTTAGAAAATTTTAAGATTATGTCACGGGACTATACTAAAACTCCTCTACCACCCCACCCACCTCTTTTCCCCAATCTTTTACCCCCAAATTCTGCACCATAAAATTGATAAAAATCGCAGAACTTTAAAAAAAAACAACAGAATAATGAAAAATAATAAAAACATCATAAAATTAATTTTATTCTCGCGTGGATAGTTAGTTATCTTTCGCAAGAAAAATTTTTCTACATGTATAATTCGCAAGAAATTAGGACAAGCTCAAGACGCGAGCAAACAAGGATGACGAATGACCCTCGCTAGGAATGACAACTCACATTTTATGGTTGGCAAGCGAGGGCGCTGCAGGATCGGGGTGCATGTAGCTCAACCGCAGTGCGCATGTCTCGAGACCAACGATGCTTGCTTGGTTCGTCGGTCCGCGCGACGTTCACTCGCGCTGTTCTCATTTCTTCGTGCTGCTGATTATGTCGGTTCTCTCCCCACTTTCATTTGCAGTATATATGATCAAGTCTGCGACGCATGCTACGACGCGGGTCGCATCTAATTTAAAATATTTTCGTTATTTTTTATTTTATTTTATGTTTTCCACAACCAATGATCAGCTGTTTAGTGCAATCAAATTCTTACACGCCAAATGTACGTGCGTTTTTAACCACGTTGGATGAGGTCTGGTAATAAACTACCGTAAATAGAAGTGTTGCTAGAGGCCGTGTCAATATGACACGGTTGTCATTCAAAGCTCTTCTCTTCTGCAACAGTACAACTGTCAATCAACAGTAACAACTGTCAATCAACAGTACAACTGTCAATCATATCATTCAATGCTCTTCTCTTCTGTAACAGTACAGCTGTCAAACAACAATACAACTGTCAATCAACAGTACAACTGTCAATCGTATCATTCAATGCTCTTCTCTTCTGTAACAGGACAACTGTCAATCAACACTTCAACTGAAAACACCGCTCAGTGGTCTGTGTAACAAACGACTTGATTTGCATTCGAATTACATTGAGAGCCACTCCAGTTCTCCTCACAACTCAAGCGTGCAGCTTTCAAATTCGGTCATCCAAATCGCTTGCTCAAACTACGTAATCACACCCAAAAAAATAATATATTATTAATAATAATATTAATAATTTCAAAAATAAAAATAAATAAACATGCCTGTTACAAATTCCTCATTAGTTTCTAGATTTTAAAACCATCAACGAAATCTTTACTCAAACTATACATTTAGCTCCCTTTGATATTGACAACCAATCAGAAACCCAATCAACAAAGCCACCTTTACCCCAGTCAACAAAACTACCAAGGAGCCACCCTTAACCAAGTCAACAAACCAACCAAAAAGCCACCCTTACCCAGTCAAACAAACCAACAAAAAGCCACCCTTACCCCAGTCAAACAAACCAACCAAAAAGCCACCCTTACCCTAGTCAACAAAACCCCTAAATAAGCTACCCTTACCCCAGTCAACAAACCCACCAAAAGCGACCCTTATCCCAGCCAACAAACCCAACCAAAAAGCCACCTTACCTCAGTCATGCCACCGAAAAGCCACCCTTACCCCAGACAAAGAAAGCCTCCCTTACCCCAGTCAACAAACTCCCCCAAAAGCCACCCTTTGTTCCCCAAGTCATCTGAAACATCCCAAAACATCTCCTCGCATCTCATTGGTTGCGCAGTAGATCACGTGACAAGCGTTGGGAACCTCAAGGACTGTTGACGTCAATCCTCGACCTTGAAGATTTGTACACAAACCGTCAATGCCATATTGCATTGAATTCTTTATTCTGCGTTTAAATTTTTAAAAAATAGAGAAAAACAAAACAAAAAACACTAATAATACATTGCAAATTGAAATAAATGAAAACTATATTTTTAAAAACTGCTGATAAACCGAAGTTTCAACCTTGAGACGATGATCCGAAACATGTTTCACATTTCCCGTCGTTGGTAACCATAATCCGAGAGTGAAGCCGATATAGTTGCCTCCCCTGGATGTTCAAATGCCATTGTCGTGTTTCAAATTTCCTTGGCTGTAGAATTGTTAGAGAAAATATATTATTATAAATAACAAAATATAACAACACTCGTATGTTTTTAATTGATTGTCTGTTAATTTTAACCGCGCACAAATATGGTTTCTCAGAAAGGTGATTGGGTGCGGGGGTGGGGGGGGGGATGATATTGCGTGATGTTGAGAGGGCCTGTTGTTAAAGAAGTTTACTATAAGGGGCCGTCCATAAAGTACGTCACGCTCCAGAGGGGGTGGGGGAGTGAGTGTAAGAAAGTGTGACAGTTTGTGACAGGGGGAGGGGGTGTCCGGCCATGTGTGACGTCACGGTGTTTTATATTAAATTTTAATTATTTTGTTAATAAAAATCAATCTTTTTGTTCGAAAGTGTGACGTACTTTAGGGGGGAGGGTCCGAGATTTGTGACAGTTTGCGACAGGGGGGAGGGGGAGTTAAAAAGGGTCAAAAATAGCGTGACGTACTTTATACATTTTTTATGCCTCTATATTTTACGATTTATATTTAGGGTTTATAAGCAATGTGTATAATTTCAAAAAGGAATCTTTTTTTTTGTTCCCTATTTCGGATAAGGCATCATATTTTGTAAATTATATTCAATGCACACACAATTTATAATTTGTTATTATTTATAACTAGATTGTGTCGGGGCACCGTGGCGCCTGCGGCGCCCACTTTTTTAAGGCGCCTACGCCGCCAATCTTTTTCAAAAGCCCAACTAACTTGTCCTTTTTTGATAAATACGAAATATTAAACTTTCTGAAATGTACGCAAAGTATTTAATAATAGGGGTTGTAGGGCGCCTACGGCGCCCACTTTGTTTTTTGTCAAAACCCCAAGTAACTTATCCTTTTTTGATAAATACGAAATATTAAACTTCCTGGAATGTACACAAAGTATTTTACAATTAACCATATCAAATCCTCTTTTTACATTGCTCCCTTTTCCAAAATTAAAATATGAGCTAAAACAATCACGTCATATAATATTTTTTTACAGCGCATCTTTAATTTATAATCATCTTGCGCACCGATGCACACCTGGTCTTTTAAAATATAAGATCAAACAATGACGTCATATTAAATATTTGTACAGTGCTAATCACCACACGATTTTTCAACTGCTATAGACTGTTGTACATCGTTCCTCAGCGTTCCACATCCGTACATCCAACAGTGAGTGAGTGACTTGGTCTTTTATATTATTTGTTATTATGAAATACTTTGTGTACATTTCATCAAGTTTAATATTTCGTATTTATCAAACACGGATAATATACTTATGTTAATTATGTATATTGATTCCAGTGGTCTGTATGGATTGTATAGAAATATTAAACTACGTCATTGTTTTATGCTTATATTTTATTTTTTGAAAAGAAGCGTACACGAAAATGTGCGCACCGTAATTAGACAATATAATATTTTTTAATGCGCACCGCTGAAAATAAAGTATTGAATGGAACCTTCAGGAATAGCCACACTAAAAGGCTCAAATAATAAAACCTATAATGATAATGAAACTAAAGCTAATATCCTTAACACATATTTTGCATCATCTTTTTCTGCCTCAGGCGACAAGGAAGTTTTAATAAATTTAAATAAAATGGCGGAAATAGGTAATATAATTGTAGATGAGATACGTATACATTCACTCCTACAAAACTTAAAAATAAACAAAGCTACTGGCCCAGATGATTTGCCTGCAAGGTTATTAAAAGAACTAAGCAATGAACTGTCCCCAATCCTTGTAGTTCTCTTTCAAGCCTCTCTAAACCAGGGTAAAGAGCCCCAGGATTGGAAATTAGCTAACGTAACTCCACTCTTTAAGAAAGGGGATAAATCTTAACTACTTTGGAATCTCAGGTTCCTTACATCACTGGATCCAAGACTTCCTTTTGGGCAGGGAGCAAACTGTAATAATTAATGGATCTAAATCAGCACCAATAAAGGTTAACTCAGGAGTTCCACAAGGAACTGTGCTAGGTCCCTTACTCTTTTTAATTTATATAAATGATTTACCCAACAACATCTCAACAGGTACAAAAGTTAGGTTATTTGCTGATGATTGTATAATCTATAGAACAATTAAATCAGAACAAGACAGCAAAATTTTACAAAAAGACTTAGATGAATTGATAAAATGGGAAACTAACTGGAGTATGTCTTTCCACCCAGAAAAGTGTCAACTGTTAAGAGTAACAAAGAAAAAGAAACAAATAAATTCAAAATATTACATTCATGGAAAAGAACTGACCCAAACTAAAGATGCAAAATACTTAGGAGTCTTAATAAATGAGAAACTATCATGGAATCCCCATGTCAATGAAGTTATTAAAAAATCAAACAAAACCTTAGGCTTTATAAAAAGAAAATTTAACAAATGTAATAGAGATATAAAACTAAAATGCTACCTCACTTTGGTGAGACCTGTACTAGAATATGCATCTTCTGTATGGGACCCATCCACCAAAGAAAGCATTGATAAACTAGAACAAATTCAAAAAAGAGCTGCCAGATTCATTACTGGAGAATATTCGAAACTGACAAGAATAACACCATTAGTTAAATCATTAAACCTTGAAACACTAGAGGATAGAAGAACCAAAAGCAAAGTAGTAATCATACATAAAGCAATTAATTCTAATTTAGAAATACAACACAAAGATAACTTAATACAACCCTCAGATAGACATAAGGATAAAAACACCTTTCTTATTCCGTATGCAAGAACAAACACATACAAGTTTTCCTTCTTCCCGTCCGGAATTCGGGCGTGGAATGGGTTGCCTGAAGAATCCAGGAAAACCAACACTTTATCAGCATTTAAATCTCTAATAAAAATGCAGGACTAAACACAAACCATAGATAAGCGTAGGACGCAATAATCTTCTGTATAGAAGGAGCGTCTGTAAACAGGTAAGATAAGATAAGATAAGATAACTCTCTTTGAACGGAATTTGAACGTCCGCGTAAAGTTGTTCAATATAGAAATTATGTTAAATTATTCATTCTTTGTCCCTGCATTTTCTGATTATATAATTTACGCCATTCGGGCAAAAGGGACAATTACAAAAAATAACTTAAACCATCTACGGGGTAAAAGGAACCGTCCTGCCAAATTTGGTCCCCGTCTGTCATTTGGTTTTTCCGTGGCTGTGTATGTTCTTGTTTTGTTGGTTTTCCATTTGAAAAGTAGATTATAATTTGAGACGAACTGATATTAGAAATGGCGAAATTAATCAAAATATGGGCCAGAAAAAACATTAGCCTTTGCAACAAAGCTCAGGCTATACAGAGCTATCGTTAAAACCATTGTCCTTTATGGATGTGAGACCTTGACACTAATGGCAACCACTGAAAGCAAGCTGCTTGCATTTGAAAACAAAAGAATCATAAAAATTCTCCAGATCTCGTATCTAGAACACAAGACCAATGAGAATGTCAGGGACAGAAAGCCTCCATTGTGGGCCGTCAAGAAACCATTATAGCGACAATTAACCGTGCAGGCATGGTTCGACCATGAGCTATGAGATAATAGCCTGACAAAAAATCATCCTTCAAGGCACTGCAGAAGGAAGCAGGCGAAGAGGCCGACAGCGGAATAGTTGGCTTGACAACATAAAAGAATGGACAGGGCTGAGGTTGAATGAATTACTGACCGCCGCTCAAGACAGGCATATGTGGAGATCTTTGTCTGTTGATGTGTTCATGCGTCGTCGTCGCAAACGGTCAGGGGACTGATGATTATGATGTTATCACCGGCATAGACGTTTGTAAGTACCATACCATCCATTTAAAGTATGTAAAACACGGATTCATCATGTAAGACCTACATAGAAGTTTGTTTGACAATGATGCATCCTAAAACACCAACATTAACATTAAACAACCCCGTAAAAACAAAGTTTTTGACTATAAATCCCTTATGTATGAGACAGAACTTTAAGTATTGATTATGTTCCAACGCGACAAACATTTACAGCCTGAAACTGGGTGAATTTCCCTGGTTAAAACACGAGATGTGGTCACCGATGGCTAGTGTGAAGTAAAGTGACCCGTAAAATGTAAACAATAGCGACTGCTACAAATGGTTTTATATAGATAAACTAAAAATGCATTAATTTAATTATGGTACGTTCAATCGATCTGAAATTTTGATACGATGCATTGTTAGGTGACACGGGTCCATGTGCCAAATTTCAGCTCGATGGCTTTACGGAAAGTGGGTCAATTTTGACTTTTATTTTTCCGCCCGCCCGACTACGGACGACAGACAGACAGAGAGAGAGAGAGAGACAGAGAGAGACGGCCGTGAAGTTAATATAAGGGCTTTAAAAAAAAACCGGCCTGACATGGATGTTTTAGCTGAGCTTGGACTCACTCTGAAGTTTGGGACCCTGACATCGCGTGGGCATGAACGCCGTGTTCTCTTTCACATGTTGACTCGTTTCTCCAACGCGCATCAACGTTGACTCATTTCTTCATTCGTCTACCCCCCATCCCCACAAATCCCATATCCTTTACTAACATATTATCAGAGGCGTCACTAAGGGGGTGCGGGAGGTGCGGACACCAAAATGTAAAAAATTGTGTATGATCCCGTTATTTTTGGAACTGGCAGAGTTGGAGGAGGTATATGGGGTACGTTGTGAGTGGTTGACGCCATGAGCTACCCCACCGGATGACACCAACCCTAGTGACGCCTCTGTCAGGTTTCATTCTTGTTATAATTTAATGATCTCGTGAATTCCACTATGAAGTTTGCTTCAATTCTACATCGCGGCAAGGTTGTTTGTTTGTTTGTTTGGTTTTTTTTCGTTTTTTTTTCGGGTTTTTTTAATTCGCTTTTGTTGTTTGCTTTTTAAATTTTAAATCTCTCAACCTTGCGTGTGTGAGTGTGTTTGCTTGTATGTTTCGTTTTGTATTTTTGCGGAAGAAGAATTCTTATTGACACATTATTGTTATTCTTTTTTTGGGTGTGCGGGGTTGGAGGAGATGGTGGTTTACCATCACTTTTTAAAGCCAGCCGTATGTTCTAATTGAAATGGTCGAGTGGCAGCGCACTGGACTGTCGTACCGATGGTCACGGGTTCGAATCCGTGTGAATGCAAGGGTTTGTTCCCGGGGCCTAGGGCGTCCCTGAGTCACCCCGCTCCGAATGGGTACCTAACCACATGTAGTTAGGCGGCTGGGTAATGCGTGGAACCCACAAAGCCGTGGCCTGTGAATGCTGCATCACTTGCCAACAGATCATCTGTCATGGTCTGTGGACGCAATTATCTTCTGCATAGAAGGAGCGTCTGTATAGATAAGATAAGATAAGATAAAATTAACATTTTTACATATTTTTTTTGTTTTTTAGGGACCTTTAAGTATGTATTTAGTGTAAGTCTGCACTCTGATATAATATCGTAACACGTGTGAAGCCATTGAAAACGCCATTAAATAATTTATAAACAATCAAATATTTAAGTGAAACTTTTATTTAAAGTTGCGCGTTTTTGATGTGACGTCACATTTCTTATACACCCTCCTCCCCCCTCCTCACACAACGTCACAAATGTGTGACCCCCCACCCCCTATTTTTTTGGTGATTGACGTCGTTTATGGACGGCCCCTTAAGGGAAAAAAGCATATCTTTATTGAAGTCTAAACCGTTATTACCACCAGGGCTAGAATTAGGTATAGCCCCACCCTGCCAATTAGGGTTAAGGTCAATGTTCCCTATAAGGTTCGTTGGTCCGTGTGCAAAATAGCAAACAGCATACATCGTTTTGTGCAAAATTTTACACCCCACTAACATAAATTTTATATTACAGTTATCTAAATTTTCTGTGCGTTAATTCTAAACTCCAACGCGGCGTCGGTCAGATATCTGCGCTGCAGCGCAGCTTAAAGGGAACATTGGTTAGGGGTTAAGCTATGCAGTGGCGTCACTAGGGGGGTGCGGAGGGGGCGGGCCGCCCCGGGTGACACCCATCAGGGGGTGACACCCAAGCCTAAAATTTACTGTGTACGATTTTATTTCAGAAAAAAAAGACACATTTTTTTTCATCTAGAAAGAAATTGAGAAATACAATGAAATACAGTACGTTTAACCCGAAAACTTATTATTAAAATAAAATTTTAGATAACAGGCAATAATAAAACGTCTCCACAAACTATCATAAAACTAATTATAAAAAAAAGGAAAGAAAAAGCCGCACAATTAAAAAAAGGCTGTACATAAAAGAAGTGGTGTCTTTTGCTTTAGAAGAAAATCCAACATACTGGGCTTTGACATACCGACACACGGAGTCAGCCTGTGAGAACAATCCCAACTCACTACTTCCTCAACGACAGTTTAGGGGGGGGGGATACGATTTTTCTTCCAAAAAAATAGATAGGTTTTCTTTGTTTTTTTATTTTATTTATAGGAAAATAAGGTATTTAACGTGTTTGAGTTATTATTTTTTTAAATATATAATTATTAAACTTGCATATCTATGTTAATGTCACAAACGGAGTCAAGCAGGGCTGCGTCCTGGCACCAACACTGTTTAGCCTCATGTTTTCCGCCATGCTGACAGAGGCCTTCAGAGACGAGTATGTTGGTGTCAACCTGAAATACCGCACAGATGGCAAGCTGTTCAACCTTCGGAGGCTCCAGGCAAAAACCAAGGTTATGACAGACATCATCAGAGACCTGCTGTTCGCTGATGACTGTGCCCTCAACGCTGTCTCAGAAACCGACATGCAACGCAGTGTAAACCTGTTCTCCAGTGCCTGCACAAACTTTGGTCTGTCAATCAACACCAAGAAGACTGAGGTCCTCCATCAGCCTGCTCCTGGAAGACCCTACGTAGAGCCCAACATCACTGTCAACGGCCAGAGACTCAATACAGTGCACCTGGTTCACATACCTAGGCAGCACACTGTCTCAAAATGTCACCATCGATGACGAAGTGAACGTCAGAATTGCCAGAGCCAGCTCCATTTTGGCAGGTTGTACCCTAATGTCTGGAACAGAAGAGGCATTACCATCCAGACCAAGCTGAAAGTGTACAGGGCAGTGGTGCTCCCCACACTGCTTTATGCTTGTGAAACTTGGACTGTTTATCAGCGCCATGCAAGAAAGCTGAACCACTTTCATATAACAAGCCTCAGGAAGATTCTCGGCATAAAGTGGCAGAACAAAATTCCAGACACAGTGGTACTGACCAAGGCAGGTCTCCCCAGCATCTTCACCCTCCTGATGCAGTCCCAGCTTCGCTGGGCAGGGCACGTTGTCCGAATGCCAGACGAGAGACTGCCAAAGAGAATCTTCTATGGTGAGCTCCAGTATGGCCAGCGGTCCCACGGTGGGCAAAAGAAACGCTTCAAAGACACACTGAAAGCCTCAATGAAAGCGTTTGCCATAAATCCAGACACGTGGGAACGAGCTGCAATGGACCGATCCACCTGGCGCTCTTCCATCCACGAAGGTGCCAGGTCATGCGAGGCAAACCGGATTACCGCCGCAGAAAAGAAGAGGCAAGCCCGAAAGGCCCATGCTGTCAACCCTCCAGGAGATGTCGCACTCGCCCCCTGTCCCTTCTGTTCCCGAACCTTTCGTGCAAGGATCGGCCTAATCAGCCATCTGCGCACGCACAGAAAACCCTCGGATGACTAGAGTGGTCCTCGTCGTATCGACGGACGAACGAACAATGTACTCTAAGAAACATGATTTTCGTATTTTTCTTGAGTATAGGTACTTTTTAAAATAACCTTTAACACTAAATTAACTTCACATAAAAACATTTCAGTCTTTTCGATTTCGTATGAAACGATTTTCACTGATAGATCGCGTGATGCGTACGTTCGGCAGCCGAAGTAAAGTTGATTTTGAACGACGCGATCAGAACCGCACCTGCAGCGACGAATTTTTAACGTTGAAAACCGTCTGGTCTGAACATTATAAAGCATATTACTGAATATATAATCTATTAAATTCAAGTATTTTGTCTACAATTCATGATTCCACATTCTTGGAGCAGCAAAGGTAAGCCAGTTGAATCCTTTATTTAATATTTGTTAAAACAGGGAAAGATAGTGAGAATTTTCTCGAATTATTTTTGAGTCTAAATGCCACATTATAGTATACCTTTTCCTGGTTAAATAATTCATTTAATAATGATTGACTAATTTTGAAAGAAAGTTACAAAAGTAAGCCAAATGACACTTAAATTTTGGACACGTTCAAAAGTTAGACGAATTTTAGAAAATTTAATGTTCTTTTAAAGTATGACAGACAAGACTTAAACTTTAAAAAATGGCATTCAATTAATTAATTAACTTTTTTCAATTTAAGGCTTGTTTGACATTCGCCCCCTAGAATAACAATGTTCTAAGTTGAGTTTTTTGACAAAAATGAGTTATTGCCGCTGTGATATTGTCCATGTTTCAATCTATCATAGCACAAATTGTGAAAGGTGTATCGTGAGACAATTTTGTAGGTAGTACAAAATAACAAGGTCCTAACTCAATATAGGTCTATCAAACATCACATAGAACATTATTCTAGGGGAGCGAATGTTGGGAACATTGTCCTTCTTTAAAAATAAATTTTGGCACATGTATGTCATTAAAGAGCGCACGATGAAAGTGAATGAAATTTTTTTAAAAACACAAACGAATCGTGTAATGAAAACAATAGATTTGAGCTTTATTATTAAACAAATACAAAGCTCAACGTTGCACCTGTTCAAGCCAAAAGCTTGATATCTGCCACTGAAGAAGAATTACTAAAGTCCATTCCAAGGTTGTCCACTTTCTATGATGAGTTGTCAGAGGAAGAGCTTTTTATTAGAAATACCAAGGCTGAGAAGGTACCTGAAGGCAGCAGAGATCGATCTCAAAGAGGCTGAAGACTGGTCCGTACTTGACGTTTTGAAATTTGTAGCTGAATGGGACTTCATAGAATCCCTCCCCTATCTCACATTGAGTTTAGGATTATTTGTTACAATCTGTGTGTCTGTGGCTTCATGTGAAAGGAGTTTTTCAAAGCTAAAAGTTATAAAGAATTATTGGCGATCTACAATGGGGCAGTCAAGGCTTTCTAATCTTGACATGTTATCCATTGAGAGTGATTCGGCACAAGAAATAGATTTCGATGGCGTAATTAACAAGTTTTCAGTTTTAAAGGCCAGAAAATCTAAATTCTGATTTTTAAATATATTTAATGACATTGTATTTTGAATTATTGCATATTATTCTGATAGTTGCTGATTTTGCAAACCCCAAACAGAACGGTTACAACCTTACCTGATTTGAAGTTGTACTGTAATGGTTGGTAATATAATCTAATTTTGGTAATGTAATGTAATTGTTGTAAATTTTAATGGAACGCAATGTAGATGCAAGTTTGTGAAATTTGAAAATATTACAGTTATTTAACCGTATTACTTAAAATTAATAATTTTATGTTAAAATAAAAATTTTAAAATTAACATTTTTTCTATTTAGTTCTTCGTTTTTAAATGTTACAATATTTTACCTATCGACTTTAAATTCAACTTTTCTCCTAATGCCTTTGTAACAAACATTTGATCTATATTTTCAAACATTTCTGAAGAATCTGTGTGTTCCCGGTATTTGGCAGACTCGAGGAGTTTTATGGGGCAAGTAGGGGGGGGGTGACACCAAGAGCTACCGCCCCGGGTGACACCAACCCTAGTTACGCCTCTGAAGCTATGTTCAGGTTTAGAACTAGGGCTAGGCTTAGCGCCATCTGTAGTTTTTTTTTGTTTATTTTTAAATTAAAATAAAGAGGAAAATAAAAAGAAATTTACAGATGGCTCAAAATGAAACCCTTCAATATTCACAATGAAGAGAAAAATTGCCAGGTATGCAGGACCTCTCTCTCTCTCTCTCCGCATCCCTCTTTCCGCGCCTCTAAATATACGTTAAAACTGAACACCTTTAAGGGTCATCTTAGAAGTGAGGCAAAGCAATTATTGTCATCAAAGTTTCTATCTGACTCCTTGTATCATTTTGTGGGTCACGTGAATAGCCAGTGGATTAAAAAAAAAGGGCGGGGGTCGGGGACGATGATGAACATAATACCCAGTGATCCGATTGCCAGCTCTTGTTTGACTTGTTTATTTTCGGTCAGCGGATCTAAATCAGTTACTATCGGGTTCCAATTTCAAGACTTGTTTAAACCAGACACGTCCACGGGGCGTGACACTCACGTACAGTGAAGCGTCAGTTGAGGGTGCGGTGATACGTGGTAACGGGTGTCACACATCTCTTTTCATGTGTGTTTGTAGGCGTTATCAAATAATACCATCTCTCGTACAATGATTCCTTGAAATACTTCATGTTAAGAAAAAGAACTTTAATAATGATCTAAAACTTCATTAATTTAATTACGGTACATTCGATCGAAGGTGGAGTTAATATAAGGTATTTTAAAAAGCCATTGTCGCTCTCTGTCGGCCTGGCATCGTGTTTCTAGAACAGTTTTAAGTTTAAGTAAGCTAGTGGGCTTTTTAAAAAAATGCATAAATGACGTTGTATTGTGTTAGTAGGACACCACGTAGATGGCGCGTGATCAGAAAGATGTCCTCGAGTTTGAGTGGACTTAGGAGGTCAGTACTCGTCCTTGTAGGCTTCCGAATGGTTGGCGTTCAATTTTTGTTCTTTGAAACTTGTTCAACCGGACCGGCAGGGAGACCATGGGAGTGGCCAGTCGGAATAACGCGCTGATAGAAAGATATTTCCAACTTTTAAGGTTTGATTTGAAGAAGAAAAGCAAGAGAGAAAGGGGGCTCCTGGGTGAAGAAGATAAGAGGGGAAAATATTGGTGGGACTGCAATAAGGAAAATAAGGGGGGGGAAAAGATATTTTAACAGGGTATTAGTTGTATTGACAGGCAGAGGTGTCACTAAGTTTTACGGGGGTGCAGAGCGCACCGGATGACACCATTACAAGGAGTGACAAAAACATGTAAAATTTTGTAATTTTCCCGTTATTTGGCACTGGCAGACGTGGAGGAGGTCCATGTGATAAATTTTGAGCGGCTGACACCATGAGGTGCCGCACTGGATGAAACCATGAGGTGCCGCACTGGATGACACCATAAGGTGCCGCACTGGATGACACCATGAGGTGCCGCACTGGATGACACCATGAGTTGCCGCACTGGATGACACCATGAGTTGCCGCACTGGATGACACCATGAGGTGCCGCACTGGATGACACCATGAGGTGCCGCACTGGATGACACCATGAGGTGCCACACTGGATGACACCATGAGCTATCGCACTGGATGACACCATGAGCTATCGCACTGGATGACACCATGAGGTGCTGCACTGGATGACACCATGAGGTGCCGTAACTGGATGACACCATGAGGTGCCGCACTGGATGACACCATGAGGTGCCACACTGGATGACACCATGAGCTATCGCACTGGATGACACCATGAGGTGCCGCACTGGATGACACCATGAGGTGCCGCACTGGATGACACCATGAGGTGCCGCACTGGATGACACCATGAGGTGCCGCACTGGATGACACCATGAGGTGCCGCACTGGATGACACCATGAGGTGCCGCACTGGATGACACCATGAGGTGCCACACTGGATGACACCATGAGCTATCGCACTGGATGACACCATGAGGTGCCGCACTGGATGACACCAACCCTATTGACGCCTTTTGACAGGTCCTTACTAAAAAGCAACAACAGCAACACAAAAAAAAACGTTTCGGCAAAAATCCTTACTCAACGAACCCACTTGAGATGTCTTTGTTTTTAAATCCCTGAATTAACTTCACCGTCTTGTCGTTCTCTCTGTCTTTCTGTCGGATGAACAAAAGTAAAATAAAACAAACCCGTAAAAACAAAGTTTTTGACTATAAATCCCTTATATATGAGACATAACTAAAAGAATTGATTAAGTTCAAAAGCGACAAATATTTACAGACTAAATATGTCTTAATTCCCCTTTGCTTTTAACCCGGAATGTCTTGTCACCGATCGTTAGAACGAGCTCAGAGTGACACGCAAAATGTAAACAAAAGCACGCCAGTACACCTGGTTAAAACACGAGATGTGTTCACCTGTGGCTGGGGTGAAGTCAAGTGACCCGTAAAATGTAAACGATAGCGACCGCTACATATAGTTTATATAGATAAACTAAAAATTCATTTATTTAATAACTGTATTTTCGATAGATCTGAATTTTTGATACGATGCATTGTTAGGTGACACGGGTCCATGGGCCACATTTCAGCTCGATGGCATGACGGGAAGTGGGTCATTTTTTACTTCTGTTTTTCCGGGGTGCCCGCCCAAGACAGAGAGAAAGAGAGACAGAGTGAGACGGCGGTGAAGTTAATATAAGGGATTTAATAAAACAACCCCGTAAAACCATAGTTTTAAACTATAAATCCCTTATATATGAGACATAACTTAAAGTATTGATTATATGGAAAAGCGACAAACATTTACAGACTGAAACCGAAATTATCTCCCCTGGCTTTAAAACTGGGGAAGGGGGGACGTGGTGTGGACATGGACGGGTGGCGTCAACGCGTTAAGTCAACGCCAGGTGATTTACCTGGTTAAAACACGAAATGTGTTCGCCGAAGGCTGGGGTGAAGTCAAGTGACCCGTAAAATGTCAACAATAGCGACCGCTACATATTTTATATAGATAAACTAAAAATGCATTATTTAATAACTATTTCGATGATCTGAAATTTTGATACGATGCATGTATGACACGGGTCCGTGGGCCAATTTCAGCTCGATGGCATGACGGGAAGTGGGTCATTTTTTACTTCTGTTTTTCCGGGGTGCCCGCCCAAGACAGAGAGAAAGAGAGACAGAGTGAGACGGCGGTGAAGTTAATATAAGGGATTTAATAAAACAACCCCGTAAAACCATAGTTTTAAACTATAAATCCCTTATATATGAGACATAACTTAAAGTATTGATTATATGGAAAAGCGACAAACATTTACAGACTGAAACCGAAATTATCTCCCCTGGCTTTAAAACTGGGGAAGGGGGGGACGTGGTGTGGACATGGACGGGTGGCGTCAACGCGTTAAGTCAACGCCAGGTGATTTACCTGGTTAAAACACGAAATGTGTTCGCCGAAGGCTGGGGTGAAGTCAAGTGACCCGTAAAATGTCAACAATAGCGACCGCTACATATTTTATATAGATAAACTAAAAATGCATTACTTTAATAACTCTATGTTCGATCGATCTGAAATTTTGATACGATGCATTGTTACATGACACGGGCCCGTGTGCCAAATTTCAGCTCGTTGGCATGACGGGAAGTGGGTCATTTTTTACTTCGGTTTTTCCGCGGTGCCCACGACAGAAAGACAGAGACGGCGGTGAAGTTAATATAAGGGATTTAATAAAAACAACCCCGTAAAAAAAGTTTTTGACTATAAATCCCTTATATCTGAGACATATCTAAAAGCATTGATTATGTTCAAATGCGACAAATATTTACAGACTGAATCTGTCTCAACTCCCCTTTGCTTTTAACCTGTGAGAGGGGAAAGATCTTGTCACCGATCGCTGGACCGAGCTCAGCGTGACACGCAAAATGTAAACAAAAGCACGCCAGTACACCTGGTTAAAACACGAGATGTGTTCACCTGTGGCTGGGGCGAAGTCAAGTGACCCGTAAAATGTAAACGATGGCGACCGCTACATATAGCTTATATAGAAAACTAAAAATGCAATAATTTAATAACTGTACTTTCGATCTATCTGAAATTTTAATACGATGCATTGTTAGGTGACACGGGTCCGTGTGCCAAATTGCAGCTCGATTGCATCTCGGGAAGTGGGTCATTTTTTACTTTTGTTTTTCCGCGGTGCCCGCCCAAGACAGAGAGACAGAGACGGCGGTCAAGTTAATATAAGGGATTTAATAAAACAAACCGTAAAAACAAAGTTTTTGACTATAAATCCCTTATATATGAGCCTTAACTAAAAGTATTGATTATGTTCAAACGCGAACAAATATTTACAGACTGAATCTGTCCAAACTCCCCTTTGCTTTTAACCCGCGGGGTGGGAGAGGGGTTAAGGTCACCGATCGCTGGACCGAGCTGAGCGTAACACGTAAAATGTAAACAAAACCACGCCAGTACACCTGGTTAAAACACGAGATGTCTTCACCGCCGGCTGGCGTGAAGTCAAGTGACCCGTAAAATGTAAAAAATAGCGACCGCTACATATAGTTTATATAGATAAACTAAAAATGCATTAATTTAATAACTTTACGTTCGATCGAACTGAAATTTTGATACGATGCATTGTTAGGTGACACGAGCCTATGTGTCAAATTTCAGCTCGATGGCATCACGGTAAGTTGGTAATTTTTGACTTTTGTTTTTCCGCCCGACGACGAACGACAGAGAGAGACGCCGGTGAAGTTAATATAAGGGATTTAAAAATAACCCACTTCCCATGATCCTTTCGAGCAAAACTTTTGCGCATAGACTTGTGTCACCTAACAATGCATAGTGTCAAAATTCAGATCGATCTAATGTACAGAAATTAAATTAATGAATTTTTAGTTTATCTTATTGTATCTCTATGTAGCATGTATAGCAATCTGCTATAGTTGACCGCCACAGGTCACTGGGGGTTCACTCCAGCCCTCGATGTCACACAGTGCGTATTATATTGAACTTAATCAATACTTTTAGTTATGTTTCATATATAAGGGATTTATAGTCAAAAAGTTTGTTTTTACGGGTTGTTTATTTCATGTCGAAATGAATTGTGGGATTCAATCGGAACCAGAGGCGTGGAACTATTCTTTAGGAAGATGAGCTGGATCCCTAAGACTTCTCTCCACTCCCCCTGGGTAACCCAAAGTGAACACTATGCCCTGGGTCAGCGCTACAGTATGGCACCAGGGGCGCTTGGAATAAACTGTCGGAATGTTCTTTGCGTCTCCGTTATTCCGCCCGAGGAATGGCATCACCAGATTTTTTGCCTTCGCGTAGACCAGTTGCTCTCTTAAGGTTAACGGAATCCGCCCATCCACATCTAGGGATACGCGGCTGGTGAACATGGCGAGTCACGCAACGTCTCAAGACTTAACAAAGACTAGCCCATGTCTTTTCAGTACTTCGCATGACGTTCATTGCAATTGATTCTTTTTCGTTGACGGGTGACATTTATAACTATTTCTTTTAACTTTGGCAGAGCAGAAAGGGGGGGGGATGGCGGAAAGAATGGTCAAGGCGTCTGCCTGCTCACCGTAAAAGTTGACGGCATTGTCCATTTCCATATAAAAATGTTTATATTTTCTCGAGGGTACACTTTTTTTTACCCCGCCCTTCCCTTTTTGAGTTTTTAAATGTTAGATGATTAGAAGATTCCGTGTTATTTTTGGAAGTTGCGCGTCGTAAACTTTCCTATAAGTCACGCCCCTGCATGCTGTGCTCAGAGACTCTTGCCCTTCCCCGCGTTTAGAGCGGTGGGTACGACGCCGACGACAGATGACCGAACCTTTTTTGTCCGCCCTTGACGCCACCGATGCTCTGCACCGCGGACACCAACCGTGGCGACGCACTGATGAATGGGAGTTTCCAGATCTTAAAGTGCAGCAGTGCGCAAGAGGACGTGCTCTTTCTCTGACGGCTGCAGACTTGAGAAAGATGTGGACCCCGGGGTTGTTGACTCGACTTTTGGGGGTGGTGGGGGTGGGTAGGTGGGGCGGCGACCTTCTCAGAGTTATGTAACCTGATCCGCTTGGGATTCATCTCATGTGGAGTGAGACGCCCTCTTAAGTGCACGGGATCAGACAACGACTTTTATTTGCTATGTTTGGGAGATAATAAGATGGTATGAGATAAGACGGAGAAATAAGTCTTTCCAGACGAGATTACCAGTAGGACAGTGGCGTAGTGAAGGGGGGTGGGGCAAAGGTGGGCTAATGCCCGTGGCGTACTTTATTAGCGGCGGCTAATTCCTCGTCCTTCATTAGTTTCTAAGAATTAAAAAAAATAAAAGTAAGTATGCTTTTTATCGAAATGAAAGAAAAAAAAACCAAATAAGAAGCAAATAAATTATTTAAAGTAACTCTCCTAAAATAGTCTCTACCACGAAAACTTCAAACTCCATATTGGATGTAACTTCTTCTGATACTTATGCTAATGAACTTTCGTATAAAAGTTGGAAAACAGATACGATTTTCGTACACCAGCTAATTTGATGATCTTTGCAGATTTTGCCTTCAGATAAGAGCTAGTATCTCCCAAGACGATATTTTGCCTTCAGATAAGAGCTAGTATCTCCCAAGACGATATTTTGCCTTCAGATAAGAGCTAGTATCTCCCAAGACGATATTTTGCCTTCAGATAAGAGCTAGTATCTCCCAAGACGATATTTTGCCTTCAGATAAGAGCTAGTATCTCCCAAGACGATATTTTGCCTTCAGATAAGAGCTAGTATCTCCCAAGACGATATTTTGCCTTCAGATAAGAGCTAGTATCTCCCAAGACGATATTTTGCCTTCAGATAAGAGCTAGTATCTCCCAAGACGTATTTTGCCTCAGAAAGAGCTATCTCCCAAGACGATATTTTGCCTTCAGATAAGAGCTAGTATCTCCCAAGACGATGTTAAGCTAGTAATATTTTAACCCCCGGAGAAACAAAGTGAATGTATGAATTCAAGCGCACTTGAATTATTCAAGTTTATCAAGATATGTAGACTTTAAGTTACCATATGCCTTACTCTAAGTGTACCCTTCTGTCATGTATGTGGTCGTCATGATATGAATCTCTATTGAATGCATTAATACTTTTATGTATATGTATGTTATTATCTTTCATGTAAAGAGCTGTGAGCCCGGTTCCTTACTATGGGGTAAAGCGGTATATAAATTATCAATTTATTATTATTATTATTATTATTATTATTATTATTATAACACTAGGGGTTGTAGAGCGCCTACGGCGCCCACTTTTTTGTCAAAACCCCAAGTAACTTATCCTTGTTTGATAAATACGAAATATTAAACTTCCTGAAATATAAATATAAATCCCAAAATCCTATTTTTACATCGTTCCCTTTTCCAAAATTAAAATATAAGCTAAAACAATAGCGACATATAATATTTTTTTACAGTGCGTCTTTAATTTGTGATTAATTTGCACACCTTTTGATGCACACATTGCATTAAATATAAGATCAAAAATGACGTTATATAATATTTTTAAATCCCTTATATTAACTTCGCGGCCGTCTCTGTCGTCATCTCATCATCTCTGTCTTGGGCTGGGCGGGCGGAAAAAGAAAAGTCGAAAATGACCCACTTGCAGTGATCCGATCGAGCTGAAATTTGGCACACGGACCCGACTGACCTAACAATGCATCGTATCAAAATTTCAGATCGATCGATCGTACCATAATTAAATTAATGCATTTTTAGTTTATCTATATAAACTATATGTAGAGGTCACTATCGTTTACATTTTACGGGTCACTTGACTTCAGGCCAGCCACCGGTGTGAACACGTCTCGTGCTTAAACCAGGTAAAGCGGCGTGCTTTTGTTTACATATGGCGTTTCACGGTGAACTTTCCCCAGTGATCGGTGACAAGACCTTTCCCCTCTCCCACCCCCACCCCACCCTTTTTGGGTTAAAAGCAAAGGGGAGTAAAGACAGATTCAGTCTGTAGATATTTGTAAATAATTTAAGTTCTGTCTCATATATAAGGGATTTATAGTCAAAAACTTTGTTTTTACGGGTTTGTTTTATTAAATCCTTATATTAACTTCGCGGCCGTCTCTGTCGTCATCTCATGGGCTGGGCGGGCGGGCGGAAAAACAAAAGTCGAAAATGACCCAGTTCCCGTGATCGGATCGAGATGAAATTAGGCACACGGACCCGTCTAACCTAACAATGCATCGTATCAAAATTTCAGATCGATCGAACGTACCGTAATTAAATTAATGCATTTTTAGTTTATCCTTATATGAGGTATGTAATTCAAATTCACGGTTTGTTATTGTTTTTTTCTTCCACTTCCACGTGAGTTTGAGTTGACGCCGACCGTCGTGCCAACACCCCCTCACGTCCAACCCCCATTTATTAAAGACAAGGGACATCACTCGGTGTCAGTCTGTCAATGTTTGTAGCGTTTGAAAATAAACAATACTGTTAGTTATGTCTCATATATAAGGGATTTATAGTCAAAAACTTTGTTTTTACGGGTTTGTTTTATTTTACATTGCTTATCACCACACGATTTTTTAAACTGCTATAGACTGTTGTACATCGTTCATCAGCGTTCCACGTGTATCCAGTGAGCCAGTGAGTGACTTGGACCATTATGTTAGACGAGCAACAAAGCCAGTCAAGGACGTTCCGCCACCGTTCGGTGGCAAGTTGTTGTAACCCTCCCCCCCCCCAACAGCCGTGTCGACCGGCATACATGTGCATCACGTCAAAAATACTATTCATTATAGTTTTAAAAAATAACTCGTAAAAACAGAGCTTTTGACTATAAATCCCAACTCGCATAACTCAAAATAAAGTCTTGGAAGAAATACTGCACTAAAAATAACTCGTTTTGAACGTCCGCGTAAACATGTTCAATATGATTGGCTGTAGGAGTCATATTATGTGTTTGAGGGACGAATCGCTATAGATAACCGGACAGAACGGACAGAAACTTGCCTTTTATTATATAGGATATACATGTATTACTTTCGAATATGCCTTACAGCTGCCATTAATATTGCCAGCTGTGAGAGAAATTTCTCTTTAATTAAGTGATTGAAAAAGTAATCTGCGATCAACAAATCAATACACCAAGATCTATGGCGGATTAAGGGGGGTGCTGATTGGGATAAATCCAGGGGCCCCCAGTGATTTTAGGGCCCTAAACTTATTATATTGTACAATAAAGGTGGCTGGACCGGGTCCTAGAGATAATTGCAGCCATGGGCCCCGGGCCATCTTGATCCGCCCCTGACCAAGATTGACTAATCTATAGCTATTTTGTGGATTGAGCATGGCATGGCTGACAACTTGTATATATCTTATCTTATCTGTTACAGGCGCTCCTTCTATACAGAAGATTATTGCGTCCTACGCTTATCCATGGTTTGTGTCTAGTCCTGCATTATTATTAGAGTGAGTTTTAAAAGTTGATAAAGTGTTGGTTTTCCTGGTTTCTTCGGGAAACCCATTGCACGTCCGAATTCTTTTTCTGGCATACGGAATAAGAAACGTGTTTGTTATCCCTATGTCTATCTGAGGGTTTTATTGAGTTATCTTTATGTTGTATTTCCAAGTTAGAATTAATTGCCGTATGTATTATTTGGGGTCTACCGATATATAGGCACCGATATCAGGATATCGGCAATATCGGTATCGGTAGCATGTGCAGGTCCCGAATTTTGACGTCACCGGTATTATTTAAATAACATAATTTGCAATCTGTCACGCAAGTAGTGTCTGTCAGTCCTGATGCTATGCGAGGTAACTCCCGATAAAAAAAATAAAAAATGTTGCTTTCGAGATTAAAAAATGTGTTGCTCACCATAAAATATTGTGACGTGACGTAAAAATTTTGAGCTTTTATTAATGTGTGACGGGAACGAAGTAAAAAGAGCAATGTTTTATTTGATGTGATTAATATTATTATTATTTTTTTGTATTAAATGTCGTTTTTGTGTATGTGTCCATGTCAATATTACGTACGTAATTATAAATTTAATTTTCTATATTAATAAATAACATTCGTTTTTCGGTTTATGAAATTTACAATTGGTTGTCGTTCGGTTGTCAAGTTTCGATGCGTTTTGAACTACAAAGCCTTTATTTATTACTGCAAATGAAATTTGTCAACTTATGCTTCAGTTTAGCATTTGTTTTTCTTTTATACACTTTGAGATTGCATAATATTTGTATGTTTAAAAAAATAACATATTTAAACATCGGACTCCTCCCCACAATAGTTTTTTTCGTATTGTTATTTACATGTAATATTTTAAATGCGTCTTAGACTAATTTTGAATAAAAAATCTTTGCTTTTAATATAGAACTCGAAGGGTGCTGACTTGACAATAATGAAAACGTTTATTAGAATTCCTAAAACGTGTATATTAAAGTTGATACTTTAATATTTTCTTTTATCCAGTGCTTAACTTTACTTCAAAGTTTCATGCAAAATAAATAGTTCGTTGTTATTCATATTTGTAAATAGTTACAATTTTTTATTTACATGTTTTTGATAATGTAAAGGTAATAATGTATGGACCAAATGGGCGCATAAACTGACAAGTCATAATAGATCTTGAAAAGGTGCTGACTTGACAACAATAAAAACGTTTATGTGAATTACTAACACGTGTATATTAAATTGTAAATATGATTAACAGTTGATAAGTTAATCTTTTCTGTTATCCTGTGACAAACTTTGCTTACTACGTTTCATGCAAAATAAATAGTTATTAACATGTGTAAAATTACAGTTTATTTTTTTACATGTTTTGATAATGTTGTGGTAATAATGTATGGACAAATGGGCGAATAAACTGACAAGTCATAATCATCGATGAAGCTTAGACGGCTTCAAATAACAGATATGCGTGATGTGGATCACATTACAGTCACATAATTTATTTTTAACGCACTGTGCTGTATTATTGGTGCACTCATAATTGGTGCGCCCTATTCAATGCCGCAAGTTAACGTCCGGCTGACTCCTCAGCAATATTTGTTAATACGTCGAACTTCAAACTTCTTTGCCGCAGTATCACCTTATGCTGTGTGTAATTCAATATGCATTTACTATTATCATGATTATATCATTATTATTCATGCAAACTTATATAACGCGAAGCCTAAGCTTGGAGGTTTTCTCATAACACATATATTCGTATATATAATCAAAATATATACTCTGCTATGTCCGTTCGTAACCGAGATTTTAGAAAGCCCACCGCTAAAAAAAATAACCTTGAAAAATATATTGCAAACGCCCGCAAAAAATTGTTCAATATGGAAAAGAGATTTAATTTTTCTCTCTTGGTCTCTACATTTTCTGATTATTTACTATGTGGCTTTCAGGCAAAAGGGACAATTACAAAAAGTGAAATATATCCATTTTGAAAACTCCCGTCATTTTTGACGGGTAATACACTAGTATATATATATCTCCGCTCAATTATTGCCGACTGCCTCACGCCTAACGCTAAGGGACATCACTCTGTTTTTTTTTATAATAATATATATAGACTTCAAAATCATAATCATTTTGGTTTCCAGCTTAACATTAAACACCCTCTACACTATTATTAATAATTTAACAATTTCATGCGGACGTTCGAAAAGAGTTATTTTTTGGTGCAGTAATTTGGTGCGCTGCTTTCTAAAATTTCTCGCCGTAAAAAGATATTATATGATGTCACTGTTTTAGCTCATATTTTAATTTTGGAAAAGGAAGCAGCAGTTGATAAAGATTTGAGGATTGTTAATTATAAAATTATAAAATACTTTGTGTACATTTCAGGAATATTACGTATTTAGCATACAAGGACAAGTTAGTTGGGCTTTTGAAAAAGGCGAGCGCCGTAGGCGACCTAAAAAAGTGGGCGCCGCAGGCGCCACGGCGCCGCAGCACCACCTAGTAATAATAATATTTATAAAATAACAAATCATAACGGGTTTTAATACTGTTTTATAAATGAGAGTTGTTGTTTTTTTCAATTCCATCTCACCAGAAAAAGTGTACAAGCAAAATGTAAATATCTCAAATTCTTGCCTAAAACCCGTCCATTTAATAAGACACTGACAATTATCTTATGGACGGCCAAAGTAGCGAAGAGCGCGGACGCAATTTTCGCTTAATTTGTCGCGGCTGCACTGTAGAAAAACTATCACATGCTTCTACTTAGGGGCCGTCCATAAAGTACGTCACGCTATTTTTGATCATTTTTACCACCCCCTCCCCCCCCTCTCGCAAACTGTCACACTTTCTTACACCCCCTCCCTACCCATCTGGAGCGTGACGTACTTTATGGACGGCCCCTGATCGTTTCTATTAAGCCAAGGGTAAAAGGGTTAGGTAATCTACCCCTACCCCCAAGCCCAACCTTCCCCGACCAACGCCCCATCCCTACGCCCGACCAACGCCCCAACCCTACCCCGACCAACGCCCCAACCCTACCCCGACCAACGCCCCAACCCTACCCCGACCAACGCCCCAACCCTAAACCGAACCTACCACCCTCACCCTCACCCCTAATCCACCCCAGCCAACCTCCCTCCACCATCCCCATCCCAACCAAATTAGAAGAACTGTCATCATAATATAATAACCGCCTTTCCAGTCCATGACGGTCTATGGGGCAAGTGAAGTAGCGTTCACAAGTATTATAATACTTAGCCACCACTGACGAGCAAGGGATTGTGGGGCTAGCACAATGCCCCGGGGGGCCTTGAACAGGTCTTGTTTATGACCGTAATGTACATGAAGTGAAATTTAAAAGAAACACAACTGGAACTCGGGCTTGCAGACCTGCAAATATGGGGTCATAATGCGGGGATCGTCGGGGTCCTTGAATTATGGTTGTACCGGATTAAATTTTTGAAATCTGGCCGGAGGCGGATGTGTAAAAATGGCCGCATTCCGGATTAGCCGGAGCCGGAGCCGAAATTCGGTACACCCCTACCTTGAATTTGAAAACATGTCCAGGGAACTTTGGACCTAGATAGTTTCATATTACAATTCAACCAAGAAAAAATGAGAAGCATGAAATGTATTATAATGGGGATGAAAACGATAACATCGCAATTCCAAAAGAACTCATTATTTGAAGGGGGGGGGAATAGTTTGAGACTCCTTGTTTAAATGTCATGCACTGATAATACTCGCGCGCACATAGACTGTTATGGTAATTGGTCGGTGCGTAAACAATGTTTTAGTGAATATTGCACGTACGCCCGTCAAGCTGTCAGGCGTTAGGCACGGAGTAGTCCAACTGTTGTTATACGGAGACGGACGTGTTAGAGTACAGGGGTCGGTGAACGTTCTTTCCCACTACCCCGAAATATAAACTTTTATGTTGACGTTACCCCCCGAAGGCGCAAGGTCCTGCCCACACGACTTGCTTTTTTTTTAGTTTGTTTTTATTTGAGCGGGGTGGGGTGAGGGAGTGTCGTAAGCGCACCCCCCCCCCGCCCCGCCCTTATAGAATCTGGGGCTAAACCCCAGCCGAAAATGGATCTGGTGAGTTTTTTAAAGCATGAAAAGCTATGGCGGATTAAGGGGGGTGCTGATTGGGCTAAAGCCAGGGGCCCCCAATGATTTAAGGGCCCCAAACTTATTATTTTTCTATAATAAAGGTGGCTGGACCGGGCCCCATGTGGAATTGCAGCCAGGGGCCCCCTGCAGTCTTGATCCGCCCCTGATGAAAAGTGTTTAATAATGTATCCGAAAAGGATTATGGTTAGATATTTTAACTCAATACCACGCTTATGTTTCATATTTCAGGGGGAATTTATTTGATACAATTATAAAAGTTTACAGTCGAACATAATGGTTATAACGGTTATAGGCATAACCGCACTGGCCATTCTATTACAATGATAAATCGGGCCTAACGCGATAAAGTCGGGATAAAAACAAAGTTAATTTTTTATAAAAACTAACTGAAATTATAATTTTAATATCAATAAATTTATGAATATAAAACGCAGATGTTTCTTCTTTAAATCTCTTTGTTGTTCTGTTCTGTGACAAGAGATGTTGCTTCATTTTTTGACACAATTACATCTAAATTGAGTCCTTTGATGTCAGGGCAAGTTGGATGCTGTCTTCAGGGTCCAATCGATTCGACGGCTTTTTTTATGCTCACTAGAGTGGAAAATCCTTGTTAACAAAGGTACGTTGTTGCAAAAGGCATTAAAAAATGAATGTGTCACATCTGCTTTGTTCGCCAATTCAATACGCTCCTCATTATTGGATTTAAGATCAAGAAGTGCCTCTGCCAACACTTGGGGCTCATTTTCGTACACCCACAATGTCACATCGAAAAGATTCTATAATCCAACTGACATTTTAGAGAATCAATAACTGGAAAGTAAACAGTGAACCGCTGTCTGATGAAATTATATCCTTGATGTCGACAAAAGTTATCTTTCCACAAACTTCCAGTTACAAGGGCAACTTTGACAAGGACGCTAACTTGTTGCATTCTGCTTTTTGTTTCCAATATGAAAGCTTTAATCCAACTGCTGCAATCTTTTCACTGGCTGAGATTATACTGATATTTTTTAATCCCTTATATCAACTTCGAAATCTTGTCTGTCTTGGTCTCTGTCGTTCGCGGTCGGGCGGAAAAACAAAAGTTAAAAAATGACACACTTCCCGTGATGGTATCGAGCTGAAATTTTGCACATAGACTCGTGTCACCTAACAATGCATCGTATCAAAGTTTCAGATCGATAGAATGTACCGTAATTAAATTTATGCCCTTTTAGTTTATCTCTATTTAACTATATGTAGTGGCCTGCTTTGTTTAATTCACGTGTCACGCTGAGTTCAGTCCAGCCATCCGTGACCAAACTGTTTTTTTCTGCAAGGGGAGATCAGTTGGTTTCAGTCTGTAAATGTTTGTCGCGTTTGAACATAATCAATACTTTAAGTTATCTCTCATATATAAAGGGATTTATAGTCAAACACTTTTTTTTTACGGGGTTGTCAAATTTCTCTGCAATTCTTTGTCCAACGCATTCACAAATTTCATGTAGATATGAGAGATGTGCTACAGCATGCGTTTGACCAGCCAGATATCATTGAAGTTCCACTTTTAGAGCCCACACTCTGTTCAGCGCATTGTCGCGTGAAAGCCACCGTACCTCAGTGTGATAGAGTATAGGTCTGTATATTCACCATCTTTACATAAATCGGGAAGCAGTCGCGTTTGCAGTGCATGTCGTTTTATGAAATGTACAATCTGGATGGCATCATGCATGACGACCTCAAGTTCAGGTTCCAAATTGTTCACAACCAGAGCTTGACGGTGGCTCGTACGGTGGTTAATTTCAATTTTGGGATTACTGGATTACTATCTCTCTCTCTTGCGAAAGCCGAAAAGCCACGTACTCGACCCAACATTGCTGGAGCTCCCTCAACAGACACAGCAACACAGTTTTCCAAATTGTAAATTGACCTTATCAAAGTATTCATTAACTTTATTGAATACATCAATTCCTTGACATCGTAATTAGTTGTTAGACTGGTCAAGGAATTGTTAGACTGACCAAGGGAGTGTTAGACTGAGGAAGGAATTGTTAGACTGAGCAAGGGAGTGTTAGACTGAGGAAGGAATTGTTAGACTGAGCAAGGAATTGTTAGACTGGCCAAGGAATTGTTAGACTGACCAAGGGAGTGTTAGACTGAGGAAGGAGTTGTTAGACTGAGCAAGGAATTGTCAGACTGACCAAGGAATTGTTAGACTGACCAAGGGAGTGTTAGACTGAGGAAGGAATTGTTAGACTGAGCAAGGAATTGTTAGACCGACCAAAGCATTGTTAGACTGACCAAGGAACTGTTAGACTGACCAAGGAATTGTTAGACTGACCAAGGGATTGTTAGACTTACCAAGGTATCTAAATCTAAGCAATTGTTAGACTTAAGACAGAAATTGGAGGCGGGAAATTTCAGTGGAAAAAATCACAGGGAAAAAAGTCATAAGTTTCGTTATTTAAATAATTCACGAAAAAATGTATACCTGAATTCTAAATAAAAAAAAATAACTATAGGCTATTAAGTTCATTTAAGTTTAGGTAGGGGCCCCGAAGTTGGCCACTCTATCAAGTTACATTGCAGTTTTGCCTTAAAGGTCCGTCTGTAAATGACATCACGCGATTTTGGCCGAATTTTATCCCTTCTCCCCCCTCGTCACACTTCGTCACAAAAGCTTAGACCCCCCCCCTAACTCCAATGTGACGTCACAAAGCTGTGACACCCCCTAAAAGCCGTATTTTCTTATCTAAAATTAGCATGTAGCAAAATTCCTTTTTTTGTCATTTAAAAATAAATGTATTTAATGTAAGTCTACACTATTATATCGTAATACGCGTAAAAACTAGGGCTATACCGATTAATTTTTTTTTAAAAATACGTCGGAGCCGGATTTGGCCGGATTTATGAAGTGAAATCCGGCTGGAGCCGGATTTTTTCAAATGGTCGGATCCGGAATAGCCGGAGCCGAAGTCCCGTACACCCCTATTGTAAATGTCATTAAAATATTTAAGTGGAACTTTTATTTAAAGTAGCACGTTTTGATGTGACGTCACATTTCTTAAACTCCCCCCCTCCCCCTCGTCACACATCGTTACCAATCCGTGACCCCCTCCCTCCCCCCAGGCGCGTGACGTCATTTATGGACGGCTCCTAAATTATTCAGGGATTTTTTTTTCCCGGGCCCAATGGTGTCCCTGAGTCCACCTAATCCCAACTGGGTACCTAACACTATTCACGGAAACAAAGAACCTTGGGCATTGCGTGGAACCCTTATAGCCGTGGCCTGTGAACGCTGTTGTTGTTGTTTTTTTTTCTTTTTTTTTACTAGTCTTATATTAACTTGATTTGTAAGTTTAATCCGAACCATCCCACTATCTGTTTATATTTTTTTCACGTGCCCAGTTCACGCGTTGACGCCGACCGTCACTGTTCACACCCCCAACCGTCCCGGCGCCCAGTTTTAAAACCAGGGGAGATAATTGTGTTTCAGTCTGTAGATGTCGCGTTTAAACATAATCACTACTTTTAGTTATGTCTCATATATAAGGGATTTATAGTCAAAAGGTACGCTGGCTTTGCACTTATTGTAAAATGCGTAGACTGAAAAGTAGAAAATTTGTGCATTTTTAATATAAGACTAGTTTTAAAAAAAGTGTTTTTAATGTTGATTATTTCTTTCTGCATCACTTGCCAACAGACCGGCATGATCTGTGGGCGCAAAGAATCTTCTGCATGGAAGGAACGTCTGTAAAGATAAGACAAGTCTAATTCACGTATTGGTCCATAGCCATATATTTTTGTTCTATTTTATTTCTATTGTTATGCTGCTTGTGCTAGAGAAATGCAATAGGCGCCTCTGGTACCTTAAAGAGGGGATATGATGCGCTCAAGTCCCTTCCATATTTTATTCTTGATAATAAAGCGTGTATATTAATTTTTTTAATTTTCTTATTCTTTCTTTTTTCCCCCTCGAAATTCAACCTCCCTGCAATAACTAAATTTGCCCATAGCTCTTACAGCTACAGCAAAAATCATCAACAACAACAACAACAACAAAAAACACATAAAAAAACAAAGTTTACTTTGTGAATTCAAACACGTTAAACAAAAAACTATTGCGTTTTTCGTGAATCTCTTCCTTTATGGCTGATATACACTGTTATAGAAAAGTAAACAACTTTTATGCTTGTTTGTTTGTTTGTTGGGTGGGTAACCAATTTTCCTGGGGACAAATTGAAAGTTGTATCACATAATTACTAGAATCATTCAAGTAAAATGAAAGCAAAAAAAGTTACTTAATAGAATGGGCCCCCTTCGGCGTCCCTACTTAAACTTTAATCAAATAATGGTTAGGGCTTTTGCACTGCTCTTAATTCAGTTTCTTTTTTTTTCCCCGGACAAATTCTTGTTTATTTCACTAAAACAAGTATTTACGAGATGACCTTCGACATAAATAAACCAACAAAACACCCACTCAGGTCACGCCCATGCCCATATTTAGAAAGGTCATGCCAGGGGCAACACCTCACAGCACCGCTGATGTAAACCTGGGTCTCAGGTCTCGGGTCGCATCTAATTATCTTCTAAATTTGAACATCTTTTTTTCTTCTTTTTTTTTCTCTTCTTCCTCTAGTGTCAGCGATTCTAACTAGGTCAGACTGGCCTATTTCTCCTTGCCACCTTATATCCCGATCGTCCTAGTGACCCCCAGGTTTAAAATCTCCCCGACCCCCCCCACCTCCCCCATCCCTGGATTTTTGTTGTTTTTGTTTTGTTTTATTTCAACGCTTCTGTATCTGACACTCGTGTTGACGTCGTTTGGATTTCCTCCTCCAGGATTTTCTTTGTCAATGCTTCGTTACACCACCACGTGCCCTTCGCTAATCACACCTCGGGGGCGCAGCAAGGGAGGCGCCCACAGGGTCGGGGGGGGGCAGTTATTCCCCAACTCTGTTGGCGGAAAGTCCTCCACACCCCCGCCTCCCGCGTCAAGACAGTGGGCGTATCTTTCTTTCCATGTTGGCACCGCTTTGCCAAACGCCATTTTAATTGGCTATCGCTTGCGCCCATCAAAATCACCCCCACCCCCAACGCACACACACACACACACACACATACACACACACACACACACACACACACACACATTCTTGTTGTAGTTCCTAGAACAGCAAACATAATCTTAGGATTCTCATATAAACTTCAAGTGTTAAAATATATTAATGACATGACGCCTCTGATAAAGCTAACGGATGCCGACTCTGTGTGAGACGACGCCTCAGATAAAGTTAATACATACCGACTATGTTTGAGATGACGCCTCTGATAGAGTCAACGGATGCCGACTCTGTGTGAGACGACGCCTCAGATAAAGTTAATACATACCGACCATGTTTGAGATGACGCCCCTGAAAGAGCTAACGGATGCCGACTCTGTATAAGACGACGCCTCTAATAAAGTTAATACATACCGATTATGTTTGAGATGACGCCTCTGACAAAGTGGATAGACGCCGACTCTGAAGGACACCATGTCTCTAATAGAGTTGAGAGGTTCCAAATCTGTACGAGGTGACTCCTCTGGTGAGTACATCTAGTTACCGACTTTGTGAGAGATGAGTCGGGAGATGACGACGCTGCACGAGATGACGCCTCTGATAACGCAGTTAGCTGCCGATTCTGTATGCCAGGGGTTCTAAACTTTTTGTAAAGGGGGCGATATTCCATGAAGTAAAAGTATTTGAGGGGCCGGTGAGATTTTAAAAAGAAAAGCAAAAAAAAAGAAAAAAGCTAAATGTCGATACTAAGTTGCGTGATATTTTTGTTATATCTTAGATTTTTAATTTTTTTTTGAAATTTAAATATAATTAAGTTATTTTTGTTTAACTTGTAGGAGTGATACTATGTGTGTATAAAGACAAAAAATAGTACATCGATTTCAAAATATCTTAAAAGTCCCTTATTAGTAATAACTTTAGAAAATTGATAAATAATTGCAAAGTAAAAATAATAAAATTAGTTGAAATTAGGGCTGGTACTGATTTTAAAAAAAATTGTTTGATTAATCGGGGTACAAAATAACTAATCGATTAATTTCAATTAATTATATTTTTAAAACTCATTTATAGTTCCCGTTAAGTTGCGATTCATTGCGATTCATTGTTTCGTGAAATCGGTTAAGTCGCGGTAATGCCATGGCTCCCACATTTTGTGACGCAACGCAGCAAATTCATTCTGCTACGCAAGAGATAAGGAAGAAAAACCTTTTTGTTTACGTAAGCACGTCTAAATAAATAATAATAATACGAGGGGAAAGTATTGTAAGTAACTCAAAATATAAATTAATAATAAATTAGATCAAAAATATTTGAAATATTTTCTTAACTTTTAATGGAATTTAATCAATCAAATTAATTTTAATCGATTAAAATTTTTAATGATTAATCATTTAATTAATCGTTAATTACCGCAGCTCTAGTTGAAATACAAATTTTGTTATAAAAACTGTCTTAATATTTTAAGTACAACGACACCACATTCATTTCCTTTTCCAAGTTGGAAAAAAATTAAGTCAACGAAGTAGTCATCAAATTTCATACACTTGACAGATCTTAACATTCTCGGCTTTATTAAATCAATATCCACGTTGGTAAACAATAAAAAGTAATCCATGTTTGACGTCTTTGATGTCATCGGGTTTCATAATTTTAAAAAATGCACGTAAATATAAATTCGATATTATCGCTAATTTAAAAAACCCGCCAGTCAATTCATCTTCTAAGATGGAGACCGCGGGCCAGTTAAAATTTTAACGCGGTTCGTATTTGGCCCGCGGGCCGGACTTTGGACATCCTTGCTGTATGCGATGACTCCTCCGACATAGCAGATAGACGTCAATTACTGTTAAGGAAAATGAACAAAGCCATTGTTAGAGGCGGGTTCGTCTGTCCTTGAGAACAAAGTGTATCGGCTTTCATAGGGATGAATCTTTGCTTTCAAATATCATTTGCCGTCATGTGAGTCCGATTGACGTCACACATTTTAACATCGTTTCACAACTTTGTACAGATTGAATATCTATCTAAATGTGTGTGTTTTATATGTATATTTATAGATGTGTTTTTAGAGGTTTCATGTCGGGGTGGTAAACTTATTTGATTTCAAAGTGAGGTGGGGTCGGGGAGGGGGGGAAGGGGGCAAGAAGCCACTAAAGACGGGTGGGTGTGGTGAGAAAACCCATTTAGAGAGAGCAACAGAGGGAGCGATGGAAAGAAGAAGAAGAGAGCGAGAGAGAAAGAGTTAAAAGAGAAAATTGGAGAGACGGAGAGAGAGAGAGNNNAATAGAGAGAGAGAGAGAGAGAGAGAGAGAGAGAGAATAGAGAGAGAGAGAATAGAGAGAGAGAGAGAGAAGAGAGAGAGAAGATAGAGAGAGAAAAGAGAGAGAGAGAGAGAGAGAATAGAGAGAGAGAGAGAATAGAGAGAGAGAGGGCGAGAGAGAGAGAATAGAGAGAGAGAGAAGAGAGAGAGAAGAGAGAGAGAAGATAGAGAGAGAGAGAAGAGAGAGAGAGAGAATAGAGAGATAGAGAATAGAGAGAGAGAATAGAGAGAGAGAATAGAGAGAGAGAGAATAGAGAGAGAGAGAATAGAGAGAGAGAGAGGGCGAGAGAGAGAGAGAATAGAGAGAGAGAGAGAGAGAGAAGATAGAGAAAGAGAAGAGAGAGAGAAGAGCGAGAGAGAGAGACGAAAGAGAGAGAGATAGAAGAAGATACATGGAGGGGGTCTTATCTTCTTATCGTCTCTGTTAAAGACGCTCATTCTATACAGAAGATTATTGCGTCTTTCGATTATCCATGGTTTATGTCTAGTCTTGCATTTTTACTAGAGTTTTAAATGTTGATAGAGTGTTGGTTTTCCTTGTTTCCACAGGCAACCCAGTCCACGCGCGAATTCCGGACGGGAAGAACGAGAAAAGTGTTTTTATCCTTATGTCTATCTGAGGGTTGTATTAGGTTTTCTTTGTGTTGTATTTCCTAGTTATAATTAATTGCCTTATGTATTAATACTACTTTACTCTTGGTTCTTCTATGCTCAAGTGTTTCAAGGTTTTATGATTTAACTAATGGTGTTACTCTTGTCAGTTTTGAATATTCTCCAGTAATGAGTCTGGCAGCTCTTTTTTTTTATATCTTGTTGGTTCTAATGTATCAATGTTTTCTTTGGTGTACAGTAAATCGAATCGGTCAAATTAAACGCGGGTTGTTTTCTGGTGTTTTTTAAAATTTCTTCTTCTTTTTACTTACAAATAGGACTGTTATCGATTAATTTAAATTTAATCGTGAAATTTTAAAAAGTATTGATTAATTAATCGATAATTTCGATTAAAGCCAAAAATAGAAATTTATGACGTCATTAAACTGAACATTTCTCACGGACATTGAAAATTAAGAATATTTTGAAATAAATTGTATGACAATGTGTTGATACTTGATCGGATGTTTGTACTGAAGGTGGTACGGCAGCGATGTATGTGAATCTTTAAAAAAGAATTGTTTATGGCAGTGAACACAGTAAACTTTTTCACCATCTTCGACTTTGCCATCCGCAGTTAGCTTAAAAACAAAATTTTTGCTCAACTTTCTAGTTATATGTTTAAATTTAACTGCGCTGATGTTGTCAGCCATTTTTTAGTTGACGTCTGCCGGTCCACATAAAATAATAAAATAAATTATATTACGCGGGAGAAGTTTGTATGTAAAAAATATATAAATTATTATTAATTATTATTAATTAATTATTTATTAATATATTTTTTAAACATATTATAAATATTTTCTTTAATTTTAATCGAATTTTTATCGATTAAAATAATTTTAATCGATAAAAATTTATAACGATTAATCGAGAAATTAATCGTTAATTTCCGCAGCCCTACTTACAACATAAAGTCTTAAATTAAAGTACCCAGCCCATCATCCACCAAACCCCCACCGACCCAGCCCCTCATCCACCCAGCCTCTCATCCACCCAGCCCCTCATCCACCCAGCCCCTCATCCACCCAGCCCCTCATGCACCCAGCCCCTCATCCACCCAGCCCCTCATCCACCCAGCCCCTCATCCACCAAACGCCCACCGACCCAGCCCCTCATCCACCCAGCCCCTAATGCACCCAGCCCCTCTCCCACCGAGCCCCTCATCCACCAAACCCCCTCCGACCCAGCCCCTCATCCACCCAGCCCCTCATGCACCATCCCCTCATCCACCCAGCCCCTCATGCACCCAGCCCCTCATCCACCCAGCCCCTCATCCACCCAGCCCCTCATCCACCCAGCCCCTCATCCACCCAGCCCCTCATCCACCCAGCCCCCTCATCCACCCAGCCCCTCATCCACCCACCCCCTCATCCACCCAGCCCCTTATCCACCCAGCCCCTCATCCACCCAGCCCCCTCATCCACCCAGCCCCTCATCCACCCAGCCCCTCATCCACCCAGCCCCTCATTCACCCAGCCCCTCATCCACCCAGCCCCTCATCCACCCAGCCCCTCATCCACCAAACCCCCACCGACCCAGCCCCTCATCCACCCAGCCGCTCATGCACCCAGCCCCTCATCCACCCAGCCCATCATCCACCCAGCCCCTCATCCACCCAGCCCCTCATCCACCCAGCCCCTCATTCACCCAGCCCCTCATCCACCCAGCCCCCTCATCCACCCAGCCCCTCATTCACCCAGCCCCTCATCCACCCAGCCCCCTCATCCACCCAGCCCCTCATCCACCCAGCCCCTCATCCACCCAGCCCCTCATCCACCCAGCCCCTCATCCACCCAGCCCCTCATTCACCCAGCCCCTCATCCACCCAGCCCCCTCATCCACCCAGCCCCTCATCCACCCAGCCCCCTCATCCACCCAGCCCCTCATCCACCCAGCCCCTCATCCACCCAGCCCCCTCATCCACCCAGCCCCTCATCCACCCAGCCCCCCATCCACCCAGCCCCTCATCCACCCAGCCCCTCATCCACCCAGCCCCCCATCCACCCAGCCCCTCATCCAGCCAGCCCCCCATCCACCCAGCCCCTCATCCACCCAGCCCCCCATCCACCCAGCCCCTCATCCACCCAGCCCCCCATCCACCCAGCCCCTCATCCAGCCAGCCCCCCATCCACCCAGCCCCTCATCCACCCAGCCCCCCATCCACCCAGCCCCTCATCCACCCAAACCACCAAACAAACAAACATAAACATTCTCTGTATATCGAACTTCCATGGAAAATAAAAGGTTCTCTCTAAACAAACAAACGAATGTACACACAAACATTACCCAGATATCTCGTTACTATGGAGTGAATGGTTTTCGGGTATTACTTAAGTGAATTTTGTTTCATTTTTTTCTTCTTCCCAGCAATCAACATTTGGGGCCGTCTATAAAGTACGTCACGCTCCAGAGGGGGTGGGGGGGTTGTAAGAAAGTTTTGACAGTTTGTGACAGGGGGAGGTGGGGTCCGGCCATGTGTGACGTCACGGTGTTTTACGTTAAATTATTTTTTTTAGTAATAAAAACACAATTTTTGTTCAAACGTGTAACGTACTTTAAAGTGGTTCCGAGATTTGTGACAGGGGGAAAGGGGGGGAATTGTCAAAAATAGCGTGACGTACTTTATGGACGGCCCCTTTGTAGACCGGAACACAAAAAAAAATGGACTCACTACCACCACCCACCCGTTACCCCTGCTGACCATGTTGAACCTGTAGAGACAAACAAACAGACCCGAACAGAAATTCAGCGACAAACACACAACAACATCAACAAAGGTCACGTGGTAAACACCACTTGGGACGACCTGCACACACACACACACAACGGAGGATCCATTACATCCAACCACCAAGCACCGGTCATAGAGCTCACACTCACACAGACGCCGTGCATTTGGGGAAGGGGAGAGAGTTTAATGCGGTGACATTCGATATTTACCAGTATTTACGTTATCTGAATTTAATTGACACAACAAGGAAGTTAGAGCGCTGATGTGGCGGGGATGTGTGTGTGGGGGGGGGGCGGGGGATGGGGGGAGTAGGAGCGAGCCATGTCAGAGTGAGCTCCCGGGGTGAAGTTCAAAAAATGTGCGCTAAACGAATTCGCGTATAGGAATAACTTGTATATACCACACCCTGCCCTCTCCCTTTTCGAGATTCATTCACAATTGAAGTGCTGGTGGGGCAGTGCATACATTCAATGTGTGGGGTAAGTGCATACATTCAATGTGTGGGGCAGTGCATACATTCAGTGCGTGGGCTGCGATGGGCATTATACTACGTATTAATGTGTGACTGTGTGTGTATGTGTGGTATAAAACACTATTTCCCAAAAATAATATAAATGCCCAGGTCACTCATTCTGTAATGCTAAGGGACATGATCAGCATATTTTTTTAAATAGAAAATATAGACGTAAAACCATAATCAATGTGGTTTCGAGATTAACAGAGCGTGTAGTGTTTCTCGCCGTAAAATATTATATGACGTCATTGTTTGAGCTTATATTTTAATTTTGGAAAAGTCAACTACTCAACGATGATCATTTCTTTACTCCAACTGTTGTATATAGAGAAATTTTTTGAAAAATAAATCCTTCTAATGACTTGAAATGTAATTATTCATTCTTTTTATTGAACTCATTCACATACCAATGTTTTGTTGTCGGACACACTGGTTCGAACATTCACATACCAATTTTTGGTTGTCTGACACACTGATTCGAACATTCACATACCAATTTTTGGTTGTCGGACACACTGATTCGAACATTCACATACCAAGTTTTTGGTTGTCGGACACACTGATTCGAACATTCACATACCAAATTTTTGGTTGTCGGACACACTGATTCGAACATTCACATACCAATTTTTGGTTGTCGGACACACTGATTCGAACATTCACATACCAATTTTTGGTTGTCGGACACACTGATTCGAACATTCACATACCAATTTTTGGTTGTCGGACACACTGATTCGAACATTCACATACCAATATTTGGTTGTCGGACACACTGATTCGAACATTCACATACCAATATTTGGTTGTCGGACACACTGGTTCGAACATTCACATACCAATTTTGGATGTCGGACACACTGATTCGAACATACACATACCAATTTTTGGTTGTCGGACACACTGATTCGAACATTCACATACCAATTTTTGGTTGTCGGACACACTGATTCGAACATTCACATACCAATTTTTGGTTGTCGGACACACTGATTCGAACATTCACATACCAATTGTTGGTTGTCGGACACACTGATTCGAACATTCACATACCAATTTTTGGTTGTCGGACACACTGATTCGAACATTCACATACCAATTTTTGGTTGTCGGACACACTGATTCGAACATTCACATACCAATTTTTGGTTGTCGGACACACTGATTCGAACATTCACATACCAAATTTTGGTTGTCGGACACACTGATTCGAACATTCACATACCAATTTTTGGTTGTCGGACACACTGATTCGAACATTCACATACCAATTTTTGGTTGTCGGACACACTGATTCGAACATTCACATACCAATTTTTGGTTGTCGGACACACTGATTCGAACATTCACATACCAATTGTTTGGTTGTCGGACACACTGATTCGAACATTCACATACCAATTTTTGGTTGTCGGACACACTGATTCGAACATTCACATACCAATTTTTGGTTGTCGGACACACTGATTCGAACATTCACATACCAATTTTTGGTTGTCGGACACACTGATTCGAACATTCACATACCAATTTTTGGTTGTCGGACACACTGATTCGAACATTCACATACCAATTTTTGGTTGTCGGACACACTGATTCGAACATTCACATACCAATTTTTGGTTGTCGGACACACTGATTCGAACATTCACATACCAATTTTTGGTTGTCGGACACACTGATTCGAACATTCACATACCAATTTTTGGTTGTCGGACACACTGATTCGAACATTCACATACCAATTTTTGGTTGTCGGACACACTGATTCGAACATTCACATACCAATTGTTGGTTGTCGGACACACTGATTCGAACATTCACATACCAATTTTTGGTTGTCGGACACACTGATTCGAACATTCACATACCAATTGTTGGTTGTCGGACACACTGATTCGAACATTCACATGCCAATTTTTGGTTGTCGGACACACTGATTCGAACATTCACATACCAATTTTTGGTTGTCGGACACACTGATTCGAACATTCACATGCCAATTTTTGGTTGTCGGACACACTGATTCGAACATTCACATACCAATTTTTGGTTGTCGGACACACTGATTCGAACACATGCAATAGCATTCACGTAAGTTACTTGGGCTTTTGAAAAAAATGGGCACCGTAGGCGCCCCAGAACAACCTAGATACTCTATAATTGAGTTATTGTTGTTTAATATTTAAAAAAAAGATAATTTAATCAAAAGAAACACTTTCTGGTCCACTATCCAGGCAACAAACTCCGAATCGTGAAAGTCAGTGAAAGACTGCTCGGAAGGTCAGTGAAAGACTGCTCGGAAGGTCAGTGAAAGACTGCTCGGAAGGTCAGTGAAAGACTGTTCTGAAGGTCAGTGAAAGACTGTTCGGAAGGTCAGTGAAAGACTGTTCGAAAGGTCAGTTAAAGACTGCTATGAAGGTCAGTGAAAGACTGTTCGGAAGGTCAGTGAAAGACTGTTCGGAAGGTTAGTGAAAGACTGTTCGGAAGGTCAGTGAAAGACTGTTCGGAAGGTCAGTGAAAGACTGTTCGGAAGGTCAGTGAAAGACTGTTCGGAAGGTCAGTGAAAAACTACTCGGAAGGTCAGTGAAAGATCGCCGGGAAGGTCCATGAAAGACCGTCAACTGTGATGACAAAAGCTTCCACCCGATCCAGTCTCCAGGCAACAGGCTCCGAATCGGTTGGTCGCCAGGAATGACCACCGGGGAACGGCCCAGGGTATAGTGATGTTTACTCCTCTCTTTGATTGGTGTAGGCACACCACATCGTTATTGTGAAACACATCAAAAAAATGTGAAGAGTTAAAGCTGCGTTATGTTGTCCTTCACTCGGTGCTTGGTCCGGGAAAATAACTTCTGCGTGGCGTCAGTGACAAGACGAGGGCTCACACCCTGGCGAGTGGAACACTGGAGTGATGGAGCAGTGTAATAAAGGAACCAGTAGAACAGTGGACCAGTGAATCAGTGGAGCAGTGGAGCCACGGAGTACTGGAGCAGTGGAACAAATTGAACTGTGTGAGCACGGCAGCAGAGAAACAATGACCCAGTGAAGCAGTGGCCCCATTGATCAATTGTGCAGTGAGTCAATGGAGCAGTGGACCAGTGGAGCAGTGAGTCAATGGAGCTGTGGACCAGTGGAGCAGTGAGTCAATGGAGCAGTGGACCAGTAGAGCAATGAATCAGTTGAACGCTTCAGGAAGAAGGTAAAACATTCAAACATTATTCCGACAAAACGGCCCCGACATAACGGCAGCTCGTCAAAACGGGCCGTTGTGACCGGGGCCGTTTTGTCGAGGTCAATTTGTCGGGGCCGTTTTGTCGGTGAACCGATTTAACTTTTATTTTTAATTTTTGAATCTCTCCTTTCAACACCGTCGACAAGTCAAAGACCTTCAAAGACCTGGGGACGGATCAGCGGGAGAATCTTGGAAGTTGGTGTCTAAAAGTCCAAAGATAATGTGCGATGTTAACTTGGTGAAGTCCCATTTGTTAGCACATTGACAGCATCTGTGGAATATAAACAGAGATTTGCGTTCAACGATTCTTGGGTCTTGTGCACTCCACATAAAGCAGAATGTTCAGCCGATGTTTTCTTGCGCAATGAGATTTAGTTGGGGGAGAATTATTAGCGGACCATGGGTTTTCTGTCGCTAGTGGGGTGACGTAGGCTGGACAGTGCAGTTCACACGTAGGGCATGTAAAGTGACGTCTAAAGTCTTGTATACTGCCGTCTTAAGTCATGCATACTTCCGTCTTTAAGTCATGTATATTGCCGACTTAAGTCATGTATAGTGCCGTCTAAGTCATGTATAGTGCAGTCTTAAGTCATGTGCAGTGCCCGAACTAAGTCATGTACTGTGCCGTCATAAGTCAAGTGTGGTACAGTCGTATTTCCCAGTAATCCCCGGCGCAAGGGAACAGGCTCATCAACATGTTCGCTTTATATCCGTTACAAATCAGCATGACGATCGCGCCAATGGTGCACATTGGTGAGAAATCGCTCAGTCACGTGATGATGAGAAAACAACGGTGAACAGCTGAGCAATACAAAAATCGAACTATGTCTCAACATCTTCCCTGTCGCGTGTGACAGGTGTGCCGATAAGCTGTTGTATAACTGGGCGTGTAAAGCACTTTTAGCTCCCATCACGTGACGAGCAAATAGACTCCTTTTCTCACAAACGGTACCCATCAGTGGCGAAGCTAGGAAATTTGTAGGGGTTTGGGGGCCCGCGGGGCTAAACCTCTTTGGGGGGCCCCACTACATGGCGGTGGCGTAATATTTAGTGTAAAAAAAATTCGCACACTAATTTGCAGGCCCCTTTTAAGTGGGAGCACCGGGGGACTTCCGACTTTGGACCCCCCTCCCCTAGCTACGCCACTGGTACCCATATAAAAGAGTACACAAAGGGTGATTTGTGTTTCGCGTGTCGCCTCCGGACAACTCTGGAACAAATTATTCGATCAAAATTAATAGGAGTCTTCTTCTATATTCTGTAGGCATACAATGTCCATTCCTCTCTTTCTTACAGACAAACCTTTCACTCAAGTAACACAACAAACTGATGACCCAATGTATTGACCATACTACGACTCGAACACAACACATACCGTACCGGTACAACAATGGTACAATGTCTCGACACCCCATGAGCATGACCTGCGGAAGACATCACAGACCGAACCGGTACAACAATGGTACAATAAGTCCCATGTCTCAACATCACATGGCTTGTGGAAGACATCACAGACCGTACCGGTAAAACAATGGTACAATAAGTACACAATGTCTCAACAACCCATGACCTGTGGGAGACAGCACAGACCGTACCGGTAAAACAATGGTACAATAAGTACACAATGTCTCAACAACCCATGACCTGAGGGAGACAGCACAGACCGTACCGGTACAACAATGGTACAATAAGTCCAATGTCTCAACATCACATGGCTTGTGGAAGACATCACAGACCGTACCGGTACAACAATGGTACAATAAGTCCAATGTCTCAACATCACATGGCTTGTGGAAGACATCACAGACCGTACCGGTACAACAATGGTACAATGTCCAACGTCTCGACAACCCATGACTTAGGAAGACATCACAGACCGTACCGGTACAACAATGGTACAATGTGTCCCATGTCTCGACATCCCTTGACTTGTGGAAGACATCCCAGACCGTACCGGTACAACAACGGTACAATGTATCCAATGTTTCGACATGCCATGACTTGTCGAAGATATCCCAGACCGTACCGGTACATCAACGGTACAATGTGTCCCATGTCTCGACATGCCATGACTTGTGGAAGACATCACAGACCGTACCGGTACAACAACGGTACAGTTATGGTACAGTCTGACCAATATCTTGAACCCTCTCACCTCTGTGGCATCATACAATGTTACACATTGAAGCGCCCTGACGTCCCGCCCCCCCACCACCACACACACACACACACACACACACACACCATATGCCCCCACCCCCACCTGTTAATTAAACCCCACACACGTTTCACCCATCACGTACACCGACCTTTTTCTGACCTCACTTCCTGTGCACGGGAAGATACGTCAGCTAAACCTCCAACCCCCCTCCGACATCCCTGGCGACCCCAATCCCTGGCGATTATGTAAAAGAGACACCTTCGGCATGACCTAGTTACACATACACGCGCCTTAAGGCGACCTGGACCCTTTATCCTTGTCACCTGGCCGACGAGAGAAAGAAAGAGCAGATGAAGCAAGAATTTAGTTCTTTAATAAAAAATATAAAAATTTAAATTTAAAAAAAACGTTGATTTGAAAGTTGTACGCCATAGGTCACGTGATGATTTATTGTTGGAATGAGGTCTGTGCGTGTGGGGGGGGGTGGCGTGAGTTGAGTAAATCAATTTGACATGTTTGGTTAACAATATACGATAAGTTAAAAACGTTGTTTTGAAAAGATGATGTTCTAAGGAGAGAAAAGTGATGTTTTGGTGAAGATAAGGCAAGCAAAATACATTTGATGACATTTTTAAAACATTTAATTATAACTTTACATTTAAATTACTTTTTTTTTAATTCAAAAATAATTGCAACTACTAAATTTTGAACTTAAATTTGAGATATTTTAGTTCGTTCACAGTTCACACCAACGCTTCGATATTTAAATGCACTAAGACTTTTATTAAAATTGGGCCATCCATAAACGACGTCACGGGGTTTTGGCCGATTTTTACATGATAAATTCAGTATTTTCTAATTGAAAATTAGCATGTTGCAAATTATTTATTATTATTTTTTTGTCATTTAAATATGTATTTAGTGTAAGTCTGCACTCTACTCTCGTAGCACGCGTGAAGCCATTGAAAGCGTCATTAAATAAATTGAGAGCGATCAATTATTTAAGTGGAAATTTTATTTAAAGTCGGTGTGTTTTTTGACGTGACGTCACATTTCTTAAACACGACGTCACACATCGTCACAAATGCGTGACCCTTCCTCCCCATCAGACCCCATCCCTTAGGCTCGTGACGTCATGCATGGACGGCCCCACAAACTAACAATTAGCAAACCATGCCTATGTCAACTTATAGTTTCTTATCAGGACAGGGGTTTTTTTTGGTTTTTTTTGTTGTTGCTTGGATTGCATGCTGAACGATTGTTTTTAAATAAAGATATGTCAGCAAACAATTTGTTTGTCAATTCCTAGAGCGCGGGTGGGCAGCACCGTAAGGGTATCACCTGAGAGTTGCAAAAAGGAGGGTGCCCCGGGGCAACAAAATTTGGTAACTCTAGCAGCTGGGTGCTTTTAAAAAAAACGTACAATTTTTTTTTAAAGAGCCAGAAAGAGCAGCACCAGTAAGATTGTCGCCGAAAAATGTTTTTAAAAGATATAGTTTTTTTAAAAAAGAAGGGTGCCCCGGACAACCTTGTCACGTATGATACAGATTGAGATATGAAGGTCAGTTAGACTCCGCCCTAACCTCCCCCCCCACCCACTCCTAGTAGACACCAAGCCACAGAGTAGCTTCAGACCCAATTAGAGAACACACATAGACCATAGACCAACAAGCATCGATTGCTCATATATAAAACACACACAAACATCATTTAACCATAATTAAAACACACAAACATCGATTACCCATAATTAAAACACAAAATCGATTATCCCCTGACTCCGATTCTCGACACACTCCTCCACTTCGGCTCCGTACATCTCCATACCTACCACTTTATTATATTTTTAAATAGTTACACCTTTGTATCCGGAACAATCCTTAACACCGGCACGAGGGTGACACGGTGTCGCCAGGTCTCCGGGGGGGGGGTTTGCTGCCTCACGCCTGTGGTAATCCTGTCACTTACTTTTGTTCTTCGTTCAGCTTCTCGCAATACACCTGGCAGTAAAATAACTCAAGCAAATTGGAATGAATCCCAGGGGGCCTCAGATTAATGGATGCGTGCACGAATCCCTGTTACGTCATTGGGATGTCTTTGTCTTTGAAATAAAGCAATCGTTTACCCCGCTTACGTCGGTCACGTGGGTTATTGGTAAAGTATCGAGTTCTTGGTATTTATTTTAAATGTGAAGGTAAATGGAGTGTTGGAGAGTATTGTTTGTAATTGTTGGAGAAAATAAAAGTGTTGTTTGTTTAAATTTAAATAAAATTTTGAACCTACTACTACTCTCTCTCTCCTCTCTCTCTCTCCTCTCTCTCTCTCTCTCTCTCTCTACTCGTCTCACCGGTCGCCCTTCTTATCGACCCGATGGCTGACCTTCTACACCACACTTCCTTCCTTCTCCTGCGATCAATTTCATTAACTCTCAATTTCGTGTGATCCACATGGGCTTTCATTTTACCTTGAGAACTTTAAAAGTTTATGAGAACCGCTGCACAGACCAGGTCTCGACCCATTGTCCTCAAGGGTGCAAGGGTTAATCCCTCCCCGTCAGTACATTGCGATCTACTTTTCTTCCATGCCGGTGTCCTTCCGCGATATTTGCACTGCCGCACGGTGTCCTTCCGCGATATTTGCACTGCGGCACAACACCTAGAGGAAAAAGTCCGGCACACCCCCACCTCACTGCGCATGACATAATGATCACACTACTGCTGGGACGGGACGTGCTGCACAGATCCACATCTTAGAACTGCTAAGCGGAGAAAAGATGTCTTATGTTTCGCTAGGAAAATAAAGGTGACACATGGAGAAACAAGAAATAAAAACTCGAATGCGTATTTAAACGCAATTTTCAAACAAGCAATTTCCGATTGTTTATCAAGGGAAATCATTCTAGATTGCATTAAAAGTTGATTCAAATAATTAATTTCTGAATCTAAACACAATATGACGTCATATCCCCTCACGCCACATCACACCAAGAATGTGTCAATATAATGAGCACCACGCAACAATCTAACATAAGCATTCAAAAAACGTGAAAACCCCATTAACTATCATTCTAGATGACATTAAAAGTACATTTCAATTCAATAATTTTGAAACTATACAAAACAATTGCTTTATAAAATTACGTCCAACTTTACGGGAGTCACACAAATGGTACTGCCACTATACAGAACACACCAACGTTGTTCTAAATATTATTAGCTATTGTTTGAAATATGTTTTAACCCGATAGATGTTATGGTTGGCGAGAAATTGACTGAGTACTTTTTTCGTTTTTTGTTTTGTTTTGTTGTTGTTGTTTTTTTGTTTTTTTTTGCTTTTTATTTATTTTTTTTGTTTTTTTCCCCAGGAAATCCAGTAAACCTTTTCGGTATTTTTTTTCTGGCCGTTGCACATCCTTGGGACCTCCTTAGCATATTTGCAAAAGATTCGAACCCTCTATATGGTATGGTTCAGGAGGAGTTGCACTGTCAAGCTTGACAGACATTTCGAATCTATAAACGCATTTTTTCCAAGGGAAATTGCGTTTTAAAAAAATCACAAATTTCGTTGTGATGAGTAGCAGGTTTTACTTAGGAAAGACGTCACAATCTACGTCAGGGGTAAAAGTCTCGTGATTCCAAAGCAAAGCAATAGCTGTAATTATTCATTCGCTCAAGTTTAGATATGGTCACATGTGGTGTCAACTCATCAAGTTACGATGTCGTCCATTAGTCTCACAAATAAAGGGCGATCAACTTCAAACTTGTGTCATCAATAAAAAGTAAGTCACATGACCGGTGGTCGAAGGGGATCCCTAATGTTTCCATTAGAGCTTACTCGGGGCTTGTTTATACCTGTCGGGTGCCCCAATTCCCTTCCGGGGGTCAGCGGAGGACTTTCTTAGTGTATCATTTATATTGTGGCTTAGCGTGGGCTTGATCCCACGTCCCTCAGCTTTTGTGAGGCGAGCGCACTACTGACTTCGCTCTCGAGCTGCTGTCATCAATAAGACGCCAAGAAACAACAGTGATCTGTTATACAAACAAATTCAATCAAAGAATTTTCTAGAACATATTAGATCAGCCACGTGGTGAATAATAGAACATTTTTTTAAATTGAGAAAGATGTATATACATGTATGTTTCACTAAGGATATGTCTGGCATTTCTCAGAAGTATAACACAGGTTTGACCCAATAGAGTTATTAATTTTTAAAAACCCGTAAAAAACCAAGTTTCTGACTATAAATCCTTTATGTACGAGACGTAACTAGAATGTTCATTATAGAACGCAGCGCAAGACCATCCAAAAATACAAAATTGTAGTTATGTCTCGTAAAACGTGTTTAATATAATGCGCACCGATCAGGAATATGTTTATAAAAAGTGTTGTCAATAAAATATGCACCTTATTGCGAGACAGGAAAGCTCGTTCAATATAATACACACCGCAACACTCTATCTAAAAAATGTAACATGATACATAGAGATAAATAAAATAATCTAAAAATTCAATAATTTAGTTACAGTACATGCGATCGATCTGAAATTTTGATACATTGTTTTTATCATCGGCACGAGTCTGCCTGCAAAATTTCAGATCGCTAGCTTATGAGGAAGTGTGTTAAAATCGATCAAAAGTTTTGGCGACAATCAAGCGAGTAAGCCAGCAAGGGTTCAAATAGACACCACGACTTAAAATAAAAGATTGTTTAAAAAGTTCCCTTTGTTGTTTTTTGTTTTGTTTTTTTTTACATACCTTAGTGAGTGTTTTTTTTATAGGCAATGAAAAAGTTATTTGCCGAGATTTGTCAAGACACATGATCATATTTTATAAAATCATATGTGGAAAAAGTATGACGTAAAATTGTATTATAAGAAAAGAGAATGAAATCGGGGCTTCCGACCACCAAGAGGTGGATGTTGTTCGAACTTGAGTCGCCAAGTTTTTGTGTGCAATGTTTGTCTAAGGTCTAAACTTATATTAAGTTAAAAGCGTGCGTGCCCCGTCACACACAGCACAGTGTCCGGATTGTTAATGTACTTTTCAATATACAGCCAACCACGAGATGATAGTACGTCTTCGTCAGTTCATGGGGTCGTCCATAAAGTACGTCATGCTATTTTTTTTACAATTTTTAACCCCCCCCCCTTTACCCCTTTCACAAACTGTCATAAATCTCGGACCACCCCCCCCCCTAAAGTACGTCGCAATTTCGAACAAAAATGTTGGGTTTTTTATTTAAAAAATAATTAAAATTTAATATAAAACACCGTGACGTCACACATGGCCGGACCCCCCTCCCCCCTGTCACAAACTGTCACACTTTCTTACACCCCCCCCCTCTGGAGCGTGGCCCCTGTGTATTGAAGATCTGATTGTGGAACAAGAGATCTATGAAGTTCGAGTTTTTAGTTTTTTTTTATAGGGCTGTACCAGATTTAAATTTTTGAAATCCGGCCGGAGCCGGTTTGCCGGATTTATGAAGTGAAATCCGGTCAGAACCGGAGCCGGATGCGTATTTGTAAAATGGCAGGATTCCGAATTAGTTGTATACATAAATATATATATATATTTATTTATTAGAGCTCTACCATCCACCCCGATTTGGCCGGATTTATGAAGTGAAATCCTACCGGAGCCAGATTTCAAAAAATGGCTGGATTCATATTTGCACGAGCCGGAACCGAAATCCGGTACACCCCTAGTTTTTTATTAGTTTTTTTTTCAAAAATATAATACAACTAACTGATGTGTCGGCAAAATCCCACCTGCAGACGAAACAAACAAAACAAAATTATGAAAGATCATTGGACATAGTGAGACAGTGTTTCCAGTCAAAGTATAGCTCTCAGACTTTAAGTCTTACAGACTCTCTTAACTCTTACAGACAATTAGCTCTCTTACTCTGAGTCTTACAGACTCTCCTGAGACTTACAGACTATTAGCTTTCTCACTCTAAAGTCTTACAGACTCTCCTACGTCTTACATACTATTAGCTCTCTTACTCAAAGTCTTGCATACTCTCTCTCCTAAGTCCTAAAAACTTTAAGTCTTACTGACTCTAAGTCTCACACGCTGTCAGACCCTCAGACTCTAAGTCTCACACACTATCAGACCCTCAGACCCTGAGTCTCACAGATTCAAAGACTCCTAGTTTTACAGACTATCAGACCCTCAGACCCCTAAGTCTCACACACTATCAGACCGCCAGACCCTAAGTCTCACACAGACTCTATAAGACACTCTTGTCACATGTGATTAACATAACTTTGTGACGTAAGGTCACGTGTATAAGAAACGCGGGAAGAAAGGAGCATTTCTATTGGTTGAAAGTGTTGGGCGAACAGTTGTGTGTAGACTTCCGTCGAGGAAGGATGTATGGTGTATGACTCAAGATTTCCACGTTATATTACCTCAAAAT